>OX421395.1:36099462-36689462 GCA_949126875.1 Lochmaea capreae
TTGGCGTGAAATTTCCTACTGTTATCGTAGTTATTTTTCCTATGGAAATTATTTTCTCCATTATGATTTACATAAGAGTGTCTTCGCTGAGGAAAATAGGTATTTCGCTGTGGAAAATAGGTATTTCCTGACACAAACTTATTTCTATCTGCCTTATAATGCAGAACACTTCCTGTTGACTGATTGTTTCCCACATTAATGGAAACCAATTTAGTTATCACCTCTTGCGGTGTCGTAAAATTCCCAGCTGCTATAACGGTTTTTATCCGCTCTGATGCTGAGTTGTCGATCAGTGATTTTACTGCTGCTTCTGTTGTATACTTAGTTGCTAAATGTACTGGCATTCCTTCTGCCAAATACGCGGCTTGTAACTGATCTGTTAATTTCTCCATCTCTGAAGCATACTCAACTATATCCTTATTGTTTTGTCTTAATTTGCTTAATTTAGCTCCTACTAAACTAGCACTATCTCCCTTTAGTCCCTTTTTAAGGGTTCCTATAATTTCTACCAACGATTTTTCGGTGGTGATTAGACTCCTGGCCTTTCCAGTTAGCCTAGTTTTCACAAATAGTACAGTATTCTCCTCATGCTCTGCTGCACAAACCTGTAGCAAACTTATAGCATCTACAAAAGATTGCAATTTGCTTATATCCCCATTAAATTCATTTGGTAATATCTTACCAGCTAAATTGAAAAAGTCATTCATACTTAATGCCATTTTCTCCTTTTTATCTTTGCTCATTGCTTCTAATACTATTAAATTATTAATTAAATTATTACGCGTAATTAATTGAGACGGAACTTCATACTGACAATCTAACACTTGAAATGCTTTCTCTACCTTTTCTCTAATTTTGTTAAAATATAAAATACATGTACTCTGCTGATTCTCCTCTAACTTATACCAATTCTTATTTATTAACTTAGAGAAACTATTAAATGAATCACACAACTTATTTATTATATCTATATGACTATCTGAGCTTTTTGGAACCTCCTTTTTTAACACACGCTTACTATTCCTACGTATATCTTCTAAAATTAAATTCAAACTAATCTCAAATTCATCCCACGTTACTGCATTTCCATCACTCGAGGACATTTAAAATTCATTGTCAATAGAAATAAAAATATGAAATATCAATTATCAAAAAAAAATTTAGCCACAAAACAGAATATACCCTTAAAGTTTACAAAAAAAAATAATATTCTCACCATCCTACAGATTTAGCGTGCTTTGCTGTAGATTTCTTCTTATCTCCCTCTTCATTTGTCTTCTATGATTCTTGTATATAGACCATCCAAATTGTAGTACCAAAACAACCACAATAATGTAGATAAGAATCTTCACCTCCAGATCTGCTTTGAGTTCCTCTTCTTGTACTATAAAATTACTGTTGACCACGCCATTTTCTTGGACCGCTTGTTTCGTTGCTTTACCACCCATTGTTACAGAACTCCAATTGTTTGCAGGATCGCCATGTAATGTGTAATGTAATGAGGATACTGGGTGTAGTAGGATAGTAGAAGGGCCTCTGACTAGGTGGTGCTGCTGGTCACTTGGTGGGTCATCCCCCAGGAATAAAACAACTACCTGTTTCACTGGGACATGTTCTATTTAATATTTACTATACATTAACCACTAACACTAATTGACTACTCTTAGATTACTACTTAGAATGAATGATACTGACTGTAATCATCCTTTCATGAATGACCATCATAATGACTTAATAATAATAATGAATCAATAATGAATTAATAATGAATTAATAATGAATTAATAATGAATTAATAATGAATTAATAATGAATTAATAATGAATACTTAAAATACTATTGTTACCTATATATACAAAGAGTCAAGTTCACTATAAGTAAACATACATGATACTAGATAATGTTTATTTGCTTTGACATTGACTCGTACGTGTAACCTTTATATTTATTATTTATAAAACAATTCGTGGTTTATTGGAATTAGCTGAAGGGAATTTATTCGATAATATTTTAAATAATTAATGACTTAATGTTTAGGCCAAAAGGCATCACACACACTTAACCGACGAGTACTGAGATCTGGATTTTCCGAAATACGAACTCTTCTTTATCATCGACGTTGATATTTTTTGGAGCACAATTTAAGCTTTTAGGACGAAAACACCCTGTTTCGCTTAGGCGGGTAAAAATACGTTTCTGATTGGCTTGTCTTCGATTTGGGTATGATTCTAAATACCTTCCGGCTGCACCAAGTCCACTATAATTTGACTGAGCAAAAACACAAATCCTATCACTCATTTCACTGTTGGAAAATTCATTATGTCGTGGCATTTTCTTATTTTACTACAAATAATACACTCTTACTTAGTGACAGTTAAATTGTCAAATATTTCTTTACACGAAAAACTGACAAGTTCTGACACAAGCCTACTTGAAAAAAGTCAATGTAATAACGGTGGCTTAGGAGTCTTTACGCTGAATGTTTAAAATGCAAATAACTCAAAAACAGATAGAGTTACATGAGATAAACAAGAGTACCTTTTTTATTCAAAATTGAACTGCCTTTTAGATGTTCTAGTCATTTCAGCCATAACACATTAGGCAAAAAAAATATGTTGTAATTTACCTAAGTAACAGGGTGCAACTAACGCCCAGTATGAATAGTGCTAAATTCAGCATAAAATTCGTAGTTTTCATGCCAAAAAAACATAAAGTTGCCAATTTTCAAGACGATACTGGTTAAAATCACAAAATTATTAAGAAATTTCAATTTAAAAATCCAACTTTAAATACCTTGTATCTCGTAAACCTGCAACATTTGTATAAGACATGTTAAGCTCACTCGCCATATGTTGGTGTGTAGTATCTCCAGTTCAGAGATTGCCCATTCTTAATGAGTATTAAAGGACATAATATTGAGAAACCACAAAAAAATTAAATCATTGGATAAATAATACTGTCGAATCCCACATAATAAATAAATAAACCTTGTCATTGTTGATGTTGGCATCAGATAATACGTCTGTTTACTCTTCTAGTACGTTCATAGTTCGGAGGATAATCACAGGTTTTGAATCTCTATATTTTCGATTTGAGCCATTTTTGGTAGGGGCAAAATTTTATGGGTTGGTGGCGGTACTGACACCTGTCGCAGCTTAACCAACACTTGTCTTTGTCATGTAAGTGTATATTTATTTTTAAGGTCACACTGATATGGTAAGGTCAATAAGTTTGGACAAGACCGGTCAATACTTACTGAGTGGTTCAGATGATTGTACAGTAAAAATTTGGGAAGTAAACACTGGCAGATGTTTAAAAACTATTAAGACAGACAATATCGTTCGATCTGTAGAATGGTGTCAAAATTCTGCACTAGCACTTATCTTAATAGCATCTGGGCAAGAAGTCCTTCTTATAAATCCTCATGTGGGTAAGTAGTTTTCGAGAAACTTTTTCTTCTCTTTTATTTAAATTATTGCTTTGATTTTAGGTGATTTTGTAGTCAATAGCAAAACAGATACATTACTACAAGAGGTTCCACAATCTGATGTAGTAATTCCAGAACGAGTACGTACTACCATTCAGTGGTCTGAACCAGATGACACACAGTATAAACGAGGTATTCGCATTATTTTAAAACACTATAAAGACGTCTCGCAAGTTACATGGCATGGAAAAGGAGATTACTTCGCTACAGTTATGCCTGATGGACAAAATCGTTCAGTACTCATATCCCAAATATCAAAAAGAAGATCTCAACTACCATTTACCAAATCTAAAGGATTGGTACAGTGCGTTTTGTTTCACCCAACGAAACCTTTTCTTTTTGTAGCTACTCAACGACACGTAAGAATTTACGATTTGGTCAAACAAACCTTACTAAAAAAACTATTAACAAACTCTAAATGGATTTCATGTTTGGCAATACATCCATTAGGGGACAATCTATTAGTAGGGACATATGACAGAAAAATGTTATGGTTTGATTTAGATTTAAGCACAAAACCATATCAGACGTTACGATTACATGGGACGGCTGTCAGAGGCGTTGCATTCCATAAGCACTATCCTCTTTTTGCTTCCGGCTCAGACGACAGAAGTTTGATCGTTTCTCACGGAATGGTTTATAATGACTTGCTGCAGAATCCGTTGATAGTTCCATTAAAAAGGTTACAAGATCATGAAGCTTTCAATGACTTTGGAATATTTGGCGTACAATTCCATCCACTGCAACCGTGGGTCTTTTCATCAGGAGCCGATAGCACAATTAAGTTATATTCTAATTAAATTGACCTTATTTGTAATTCAAAAAAAATACATTGTTATACATGTTTTATTATAACTTTATTTATTGACCACACACGAATAGTTGACTTTTACATCTGATCCTTCCTAGTTCATATTATTCACCATTCGTATTTTCTCTAGCACCAGCTCCAAGATTCCATCCACACATAAAAAACTGAAAACTTGAGAGGATCTGATGGCATTTCACGATGACTGTACTCACTCACAACTAAGACAAGACAGATGAAACATTCATGTCTCAAAATAAGAGTGAGGGTTAAGTGATTAGTTCAGCACCACCATTAAGAGCCTTTAGGCTTTTTGTGCTCTTGGCTATACCGTGACCAGCAGTCCTTATCAGGCTCAACAATATTTTCACTGTCCTTGAAGAAATCCTTCATTTGGCGCTCTAGTCATAGGAGTCTATATCTCCAATGAGAGAGGGCTTCACATTGCACGATAATTTGTGCATAACCGACAGATGGGTGCATTCGGTGTGTAATCCCGTCACTTTCCTTATCTGGCCCCCTGCTGAGGTTTAAATATTAGTCGGCGACTCCTAGGGTTTTTTAACCAGGCTCCAGTATGTCTTATGGTTTGTTTGAATCTACCGAGATGTACAACCACGTACTACAGTTTTTGGTATTCCAAATGCTAATTCAGAACCTACAATACCCTTGTGCCCCGGGACCTACTTAAGTGGTTTGCTATGGTTAAGACTTAAGAGTTTATTAAGGCAGTCCCAGTCTAGATCTGAACTGGGGCATGCTAAAGATTTCAGTGCAGCCTGATTATCTGAGACTATAAGGATATATATTGATATGGAAAATAATATCAAACATCACATACACCAAACAAAGGTTATTTCAGTGTAAAATTTTAATAATGAAAACTATTTGTAGAAATTCCATTTGAATTTCTACAATAGATTTCTTAAAATAAGTAACTTTTCATAATTCGGAATTTACCTCGTATATATCTGTCTTTTTCGAATGTCGTCTGGTAGCGTGGTCTCAAGCGAGTGCGCAGAAATTTAAAACCGGCCTGTAAAATATTTGATTGATAAGTAAGTAATCAACGGTAAAACAGTACTTTTTGGTAAAAATTGTTAAGCATAAAGGTCGTGCTCTTCTTTTGTTATCCCTTTCACAGCCTTCTGCTGTTGAATTTCAATCCCCGAACCATGGGGCTTTTTTCTAAATATTAAATATCATATAGTGATGTAAAAGTGCATTATACTAGTGTCAATCTGTAAGTAATGTTCATATTCTATAATTATTAATCGAGAAGCGGCGGCCATTAATGATGGTAGGCCGGCATTTCATGGGCACCTGAAAATAAGGGGTTGCCAAATCGTCTTGCCATATTGTCTTTACAAATTATCGTCTTACGACTTTTGCTAAATCAACGGTCTAATCGTGATTGTCGTTTTCATTTGGAGTTTTCGGTTTACCATTTTTGTGTAAATGAAAAACTTTGTCAAATATCAACTTTGTTGCTGTAATTAATGTTAAATTTCGCGGTAACCGAGCTCTAGAAAATTAATTCAAAAGTGCTTTGCCTCGATTATGTATGTAATATTCTAACTGTTATAAAAGTTTTATTTGCAAGTTTCCTCATCGGGGCATAAAAAATCGTAATAAACTTTGCTACCGGAAGGTTGACTTTTTATTAATAACCTATCATCCAATTTTTCTAATTTCTCCGATCTAGGTGTCTGTGCCTTTACATAGACTGGTCCTTCGTCCAACTTACTGTAGGTGTATACTTGCAGGTTAAATTTATATTACGACAACAGGCTCTCAACAGATGGAAAAGAAAGGTAACCTTTTTCTTAAATTGTTTTTTTTCAACCTCGAACCAGCTAAGTACCTACTTTATCTCTTCTCTCTTTCCCCTCCACTATTTTAAAGGAAAATGTCTCTTATCAACAAAGAAAAATAATTCAAACTAGAAAAGACAGTTTGAAGTTTATAATGTAACTAATACATTTGAAAAATAAACTAAAATTTGAATTCAACTTAAAAAAATAAAAATAAACAAATCACCTGAAATATATTTAAACTTTAAACAGGAATCTTGATGATTTCTTTCTAACTAATGAAAATCCTTTTCACATAATTTCAGAATATTCAAAAGCTTTATAAAAGTTTCCTGGCAAAAATTAATCTAAAAAGAAAGAACATGAAAAATAAAAAATTTATTAGTTTTAAAATCTGACATTAGTAAAAATAGAAAGAGTATATTTATGAACATAGTTAACTAAGTGTGAACTTAAGGGACCCACTAGGAAGGAAGCGCGAAGGCTTGAATGCGCGTGGTACGGGGTACATTGAAAATGGTGTGTGTATGGCGTTCCGCCGTTAAAAATTTGGAATGCGCAATCCGCTTGGTCTGAATCAGGATAATTTTGATTTTTAGCGTGTGCAGTGCTCATCGTACGGGGAAGAACGACAGTGTATGTGCAACAAGTCTGTGCACGTTTCATATTTTTACCAGTACTGTGTCGGGTTCAGTATTTTTATACTGGACATTTTTTCCGAAAAATGAGTGATCTGAGAGTAATATCGAGAGATTTAATAACCGAATTTCTAGAGCTTTACAGAAGTTATCCCTGTTTATGGCAAATAAAAAATAAAGAATACAGTGATCGCAACCAAAAAAACTGCAGCAAATTTATTTATTATATATTTATACTTATATCAACTATTATAGAACAACTTCTGAGATTATAAATGTTTATTTATTGTAATTAATATCATTACATTTTTTTTGTTTCCGTAAAGGACCAAAAAAATTCTGGTATGGGTACGGAAGATATGTATATTCCCAATTTGTGGTAATACAAGTTGCTGCTATTCCAAGATCAAGAGACACCTTGTCAAATATGGGTGAACAAAACGACGCTTCTACAGATGTAATTACCTTTTTTTAAGCGAATAAGTTGTATAATTAATTTTTCGTGCAATCGGACGCGAAGTCAGTATTTCGCGTTCTCAACACAGTCCGCGAAATTCAATTTCGCGGCCGTTACCCACCTGCGAAACCAAACGTCACTTCCAAATTTGAATATTACTTCCAAATTTAACATTTTTAAAATACTACAAAGACAAGGATTATTTTTTATTGAATACCAACAAATACATAAGTACTTATATTATTTAGGATGAATATTAACATTAATTGTACAGTTTGTATTATTACTTATATTTACTCCAGTTGAAGCAAGAACTGTCAAAATATTTTGTATATATTGAAACATATCATTTCCATAGCACACATTGTTAAATAAATTAAACTGCTGTTGTTTTTAGAGCAATGGTATATTTATTTACAATTATCTAGTTTAATAATTTTAACGATTGCACGAAAAATAGTGTGTATGCCATGGCCGCGAAACTTTTTAACGACCTCAAGATTATCTTGCCTCGGCCGCAAACGGCCTCGGCGATAACTGTTCTTTCGGTACGTTAAAAAGGTATTTCGCGGCCTAAGCATACAAATAACTATTAGTAGATAATATTAAGCTGCTAACATTAACAAAACGTTTATTTACCAAAGTTACATTTGATTATCGGTAGATGTAAACACACCTAACACTTGTAACATATCTATTATTATTAGCTAATCATAACTTCTTGCCATGAAACAGAACCTTATTGATTAAAATAATGCAGAAAGTCGTCCCGAACAGCTTCAGCAATTTTGGAAGAGTGTCTGTTAGGCCCACGTTGAAGTCCTGCTAGATTATCAGCTCTCAGTCATAAATTTAAATTTCCTTGTAAAATATCTTCATTATCTAGACAATCAACCGTGATATACGTCTGTGAGCATTTTTTTCCTTGAGAAATTATGTAAAACTCAACATGCCATAACAATCCTATCAATGTGCTGTAAGTTAACTGCAATAGATGTGTGGAATATACGAAATCTAGCAACCAGTATTCCAATCGCATTTTCTACAAACAATGCGCTCGAGAAAGTCGGTAATTAAAAATTCTTCGATCATGATTCAGTTGCTTCTGACTGTATGGCTTCAGGAAATCTGAACGTAACGCAAATGCTTCATCGCCGATAAAAACAAAAGGTAACACCTTTTTACCATTCGGGGGCTCCTTTGGAGAAGGTAGTGGTAATTTTCCACCTTTTAGATATTGGTAAAATTTTTGTGTTGTCAATGACACCACCATCCGATATGCGGCCGTTTGTGCCACTTATCGCCATTAGTACAATGCTGTGGTACCCTTTGTAGTTCCAAAAATAAGATTCGCTTTCTGAAGGAGCAGTTATGGCAATATGCTTGCCATCTACTGCTCCTAGGCAGTTCGGAAAATTCTATTTTCTACCAAAGGCAGCTGCTATATCGATTTCCATTCCTCAACATCAGCCGGAAACTGAAACAGAAAATAATATTTTATTATGTACATAAAATAAAACCCATAATTTATGATTTGAATTGAATATTTGAGTTTCCAGGCACATTCAGATGAAAATTAAGACAACACACTCGGGACTCATAATGAAATAGACGGTTTTGAAGAGATACAGTCCACAAGAAGTGGAAATAATACTCAAGATCGACCTGGTACATCGCATTCATCATCCTCTAACAATACTCAAGATCGACCTGGTACATCGCAATCATCATTTTCTAACAATACGCAAGGTCGGCCTGGTACTTCACTGGTAGAAACACCTTGCAAAACGGATTCTTCGTATATACGGAACAACCGATCAAGATCAGCAACTGTAGCCAAATCAGATCAGTTGCTCGATATTATTTCTGACAAATTACATAAGGAATCTTCATCCGCCAACGAATTATGATACCATTGGAAAGAATGTAGCCTGCAAATTTCTAAGATTTTCTGAGAACACCAGGATTGTTGCAGAAAAATTATTAAACGATCTCCTTTACAACGCACAGTTAGGAAGACTTAATGAGAATTTTATTATTTTGGTAAATCAGCGACTTATGACTGCACCACCTGCTTCTCAAGAAAGTCTAACATCAACTCCAGTACACATGATTCATCTGCTGCAAGTTATTTTCAAAATTTTGGCGAAAATTCTTCCTTCTACACTAATTTATAATCAACAATTATTTTTAAGTATAATTTATCAACAAAAGTGTTTGTCAAAATAATTTGTACTAAATAACTTACCTTCATTATTTCCTGATGCAGTGCGTGAAATATTGCTTCACATGTTTCTGGAATAATCCGCCCTAATGCTTGAGGTGAAATTATTGTTGAAAATTTCGGATCTTCGTAGCTCCTTCCAGTTGCCAAAAATCGTAATGTAGCAGTGAGTCACTCATGTGGCGTTATAGCTTGCCGCATACTAGTGTTTTCTTTTTGTATTAAAGGAGCTACTAGAGATAATAATTCAAAGTACACGTGTCTTGATTCATTCTCAAGTAATTATGCCAATCTGAGGAATCCAGTCGCAATTCCTCTAATAGATTAATATGAGAATGCGTATGCCGTTTTTGTAACCAAATCTTCACCCATTTTGACCGAGGTTTTCGTTTATTAATACACTTTTCCTTAATAACTACACACGCCACTGCCATTAACATAAGATCTTCAACGTCATGTCACGCTTGTCACACATCCTCACTCAACAAGCAAAAGTGTCTGAGTGTCGGAAATATGAAAGTATACGTTTACATTACAGCCAACATGCAGATACTTAACTGCGCATTCTTCCTTCCTAGGGGCCCCTTTAGATTTGTCAACTCGAACGGAAGAAAGGACCTAGTAACAGAAATAATAACAAATGTAAAATAATTTTTAAAAATTTGTAACTAAACGATAAAAACAACAATAAAGTATTTAAAGACATTATAATAATAAACTTTCACATCAGAAAAAGATCATATAATTAAACATTCAAGTCAAGTAATAAAAATCAAAAATTGTTAAATGAATTTGATTGGTCAGCTGAGATAGAAAATACTTTAAACTAAGAGACACATGGTTGATTTAGGAAAAATTGAAATACGTTATTGAGAAGAAAACGGGGAAGAAAGCATCGCTTAGCTAAAAAAAGATACAGAGTTGATAAGCAAATTCTTTTTATGTTGTTAAAATAATTTAAAAATTAAGACACGATAAAGTAAAAAGTGTTACTAACCTTAATAACAAGTTCATATGCTAAAAAACCGATGGTAAATATCCACCAAAATTAATTAAATCTTCAAATAAACCATAAGTGGAAACTCTAAGAGTCCATTAATACTGAAATTTCTCAAAAACTGACGACGGAACCAGAGCGAAGCAATCCCAATCAAGGACACTGCCAGGCTTAGAGCGGTCTGAAACATAAAAGGAAATATTCAAATTTAAAAAAGTAGAAGACAAAAGGTGTTTAATAAACTATAATTTGAATGATCAACTTACATGTGTGTGATTATAACAAAAATTTGATATTTATTTCTCCTCGTTATGGTCGTTGAATCGTCCATTTTGATAAAAACAGATGTTTTCAATTTGTAACATATAAGTAATTTGTCTATTATTCCTTTTACATGTATGCAAAAGGAGTTGCATAACTTATGTATAAATTAGTATGAGGAAAATTTTAAATCGTTTTTGTATTTTTACTTATCAAATATGTGTTGTCTTCTTCATTTCGATAAGGTTGGCAAAACTTAGCTCACTGCAAAACAGTTTCAGTTTTTCCAAGGGTAAGATCACAGGACCGGCTTAAAGTCAAAAATAATTAGAGTGATTGAACAAAAAGTAAATAGAACTGATAAGAAATTTTTTTTATTAAATCCCTGTTCCGTTTCCCATTGCATGTATTTGTATACGTATATTTACCGGAACTAAATAAATGATTTGATTTTTCTTATGGTTTTTATTGCTTTCTTTGATTTTTTTTTACAGTAAAATACAGGATGTATGAACCACGTTTTTAAATCAATTTCTTCCTTTGTACTTACATTAGGTACTTAAATTGTACTTTCAACTCAATCTTCAGATATCTTGCATTTTACAAAATTCAAGTGAACTCTGTCTGATGCAATTGTTCTTTCCAGCACTTTTTCCTTTTGGTATCGAACAAAAAAAATTGTATACTATGTTTCCAGTTGCTGGCGGTCCGTAGTTTCGTTACCAGCAATTCCAATGTGAGATGGAAGCCAGATGACAGAGACTGTTATATCTTGAGCACGTATGTTCTGGACAATTGGGTGAAGATTGTTTTAATTAGGTAGAGGCGGAGAGCGGTATTGTGTCCAGTGTTGGGTAAATTTGTGACAGATATGAGGGCTGACATGTAAATAAAGCAACCGTAGCCAGGCTTCCAGCGGATGAGCTGTGTATTCTCTTAATAATACGATTTCGTCGGAACCGCAGTGAAACTGACTGAGGGTTTTAGGTATGTTTAGTCTCTTTATACAGATGTCTTCATGGATATGGTGTTTCCAATTAAGTGGAGAGTCGAAGGTTATTCCGAGAATTAAGGTGAGTTATTAACGAAAATGTGAGGTATAGGAGAAGTTGTTCTTCTTGAAAACCTAATTATTTTGGATTTACTTTGAAATAAGCTTAGTCTTAGGTGAGTAGATCTATCTTGTAGAAGGTTGACTACGGTTTGAAGGAGTTTGCAAGTTTATGTGATCGATTTACCATGGCAATTAATAATTAGGGCATCAGCATATTGGACGAGATTAATGGGAGTAGGGAAATTGTAACAGAGTTCGTTTATCCTGAGGATGAATAGAGTAGAACTTAATACTGATCCTTTAGGGACCCCAGCATTTTGTGGGTGAGGTAAGTTTAGCATTAGCAGAAACCCTGAAGGTTCTACAAGTTAGGACATTATTGATGAAAGATATAATGTTACTATGAAGACTGTATTGGGAAAGTTTATTTAGAATTGCAGTCCTAGATATTGAGTCAAAGGCACCTTCTATATCAAAGATGGTTGCCGAGACGTCGTGATGATTATTTATTACTGAAGAGGTGTGTGTTTGGAGAAGAACAAGGTTGTGCGAGTGGATCGATGGCCCCGGAAGCCGGGTTGGGAATGATTTTGTACTTTTCAAAAAACCAAAGGAGTCTTCCGTTGATCATTTTCTCCAGGAGCTTGCAGGTAGTGTGAGTGAAATCGGTCGGAAGGAATTAGGCGATAAGGTGAATTGATCTGCTTTTTTGTTGTAATGATTATAGATTTGCGCCAAGCGTCAGGGAACAGATGAGTATTACAGATAAAGTTGTAGATTTCGAGAAGCTTAGAGAGAGATGGATTGGTTAGGTGAGGCTGGCGGCAGAATTTTTACAACTAGACAAGGCAGATTTCAGTTAGTTTAGATTGAAAGGCGTTGACGGCAACTGATCTTTCAGGTCTCGGTGAATGTCACCCCAACATAATATTATACATTTATTTTGAAATGATTGTGTATTCTAAATGATCTATTTTCGGTATAATCGTGTAGTTACAGTTCCCTTTAAAAAATAGACGTAATATTCGAAATAATAGTTTAAAATGAAAATGGGAATGTCTTAAAATTTCTTCCAAGTTCCAAATGTGTTTAATATTGCAAATATTGAATTTTTTCCCTACTTTACAACTAATAAAACGCAATGTTTCAGAATTTTATTGTATTTCTAAAAAAACTAACAACACAATCGTTAATTTTTATTAGTTAACTGAAAAAAATGCATTATAAACCTTTTTTACAATTATATACATTATCATTCGTTGTTAACACAGCAGCATGCAATAAACTCTACGAAATTTTTGATAATATTTTCAAGGACGTGTTATAAAAATTACAATATAATATACTCTTACAATTTAATTTATTTACAATTGACTTAACCGTAGAATAACAAAATATGTAATTTACTTTGATTTCATGATTATGATAATTTCATAAATAAAGTGATTTATGTACACGTGAAAAAATTATTGCAATAATATATTGCGAATATTGGTAGACAGGCATAACTAATTACTCAAAAACTTAAGTATCGTGTACACGCATCTAATTTGTGTCTCCACCTATTCAAATGTGTATTTGTCACGAGATTCTCCGCTCAACAAGGCGCCGAAAAGACTTTCCATCTGTTCAGCCGAGAGGAGCACATCCGCCTCGCTAATTGGACGGCCAGACAGAATTTTGTCAGCAAGGCAAGCACGATTCAGGAAGTACAGATCCTGCGTCTCTTTGAATACAGCAGATCGACTGTTACTCCTGGTATAGTGCTGGTCGTAACTCTTTGCCGGTATTGTTGGCTTTTTTGGCCCCGACTAAGCAAGTGTGCTCATCTCGGTTATACCAACTGCTCCATTCCCTTTTCCTTGCCTTCCCTTACCCTGGATTAACCCAGTGATCCACCCTGCTAGGTAGAGCTTACCGTTGACAGATACTCGCTTCAGGCTATCGCCCGTAGAGGAATCGGTAACGTCCTAGATGTTAAAAGCCAGTCTCTTACGCTCAGGAGGTAGTGGTGTCGGTCTCTTCGTCGCCTCGCTGGTTCCTTAGACGGAGAGTCATCCTCTCTCGTCCGCTTGTTATCCCTGGACGCATTTACTGAGGTCTCGGCGTCCACCCTCAGCGACGATGATCTGCTGCTGACGTCCACTAATTGTCATGTATACTCTAATGACAGTCGCCCTAAGGAATGCGAATTTCTTCATTCATTAGTGAGACATGGAATATCGAAGTAATTTCTATAATATACTCGAATTTAAATCAATTCTGTTATATTTGACGAAGTTTTCGCAATTACTGTATAATATATCTTTTGCTTATTGTTCCGCTGGAGTACAATTTAATCCCGGATTTTTTAGGTTGCCTGTAGTTTCAGCATTCTCTCTTGGCCTAGTTATCTTAATGTCTTTTTGGTTTCTTACAAAAACTTCATTTAGTTTTGTTATGCCCTTTAATATTTCTACTTCAATAAATAACATGACAATTGTCTTTAATATCGTTAACAGTTTTCTTTTTTCAAAAAAGTTCTCAGTTAATTAATTAACTTTTCAAAATAATAAATTTTTGGCAGCCAGTCTTACTTGTTTATATTTAATAGTAGTCTTTATTTAATCCTTCAACAAATCGCCTAATCAGGCATCAGTATATTTCAAATTGTACATAAATATTTCTTGGGAGTTATAAAAAATACAGAACAAGATCATTTGTAAATAATTATCAAAAATTCCATATCAATTTCATAAACTATATAAATATATCCAACATGTTAGATATCTTTTAATAAAATGTTATATAACAGACCACATTGACACATTCAAAAATAAAAACATAAATGCCATGTCTGTATCTATCATCTGCAAAATGTAAAATACATACTTCAAGGGTATCATCCTTTATTGTACAAATAAAGATGTTTTGATATTCAAATCAATACCAACCAGATCTATTATAGATTTTGCTATTTACATTCGCCCACATCTGCTATTTTTGGTGCAAATATTATACAGTATAAGGAATGAATTAATTATTTCGCTAATTTTTTAATAGTAGGTATTTGTTTATATTATCACGAAAGCTGATACCATCCCTCCTAACACTCACTTGTTTATATTGTCTAAAGATGTATTAACATTCGAGAACATTTCGTAATTTATTAAGTAATGTTATGATGTGTTTATTGATACCCAACAATAAATCTGGTAAGTGCCTTCACTGACAATGAAAATATGTCTAAACTACTTTTTACATTTGAAAAAATACTTACCTTTTCTAAATTCTTTTATTGACAACTGACATTGTTATTGTCAAGTGGTTAATGACATTCTATCAACGGAAACAGAAAGAATTGAAATTCTAATATTGATTGGTTGTGGAGATGAAACGAGTAAGAAGAAAAAAGTATCTGTCATTTAATAATAAATATCGCTATCTAGAACCAATTACAAAGTCCACAGCTAGCAAAAGTGGGAAAAAATTTAGACGAACAGGTCATTTTAAAAACCTTCCTGAAGGTAGTAGAAAAGCAATATCTGAAATCAAGAAACTAGATGTTCTATGTTAGACAATGAGGTTCTAGAACGCTAAAAACGGTAAAGTGGCATCCATATAAATAAAGTAAACTTTGTGCAGGAACTAATGGAAGAAGATTTTGATAGATATTAGATGTTAGATATTTACAATTTCTGCAAAACTTTTTGCTCCCTGAATTGAACCCAAACAGAAACCACTTGTCGCTCTAGCACTATGCTGTCTTGGTGAAAAATTACTTAAACGTCTTTCCAAATCGGTGTATAGGTCGAAGAGGAGCAATTGAGTGGCCACCGAGGACCCTTGATTTAACACTTCTCGATTTGTTTTTATGGGGATACTTTAATAAACATTTTTTTGACAACATACAAAAATTCATTACTTAGATATATTGTAATGATTGAATAGATATTTAAAAAATCTTTCAATAGGCATGATGACAGTCACTAATAATAACTGTAATAATGATTTGTAATAATTGTATAGATTACAAAGATCCTAAAGCAATCACTCATTTTTATATATTGAATTGAATTTTTTAACGAGGCGAAGCCGAGTTATAAATTATTCGAGACCACCAAAGTAGTTCACGCACGAGATGCAAACAATATTTTTTCTACAAACGATTTCTAGATCAGATGGTATCGCCTCTACCTCAAAAATTAGTAGTGTTTCAACCCCCAAAACCCCAATATCTTGAGCTGAACCTGAATTATCTGGTTTAGGAATAAATATTGGTTCGTGTATTGGTTGTACGATTAATGTTAATATTGTAAATAATAACTAAAGTTATTGTAAAATTCTATCATTATTTTAAAAGTATTTAATTGTTATTCATTTAAAAATAAATAATAATTTGGAGTTTTGCATCATTTTTTCAAAGATTGAAATACAAAAGTCTTATTAATTTATATGCAGTGTCCGAAATACTTCGTGCACGGTGTCATGGTAACGTAAGAATCCGAAAAAAAGTGTGATTTCGCATATTGTTGTCATTGCGCAAACCTTGTCATTTTTTGACGTTTGTAGAAAAATGATATTTACTCATTATCGAATTCATGACTATTACACTAAATAATCCAAATTAGTAATCAAAATAAATGTTTAATTTGCAAATTGTGAAATATTTTTGAAGTATGTGTGATGTCATAAAGATGCCAATACTATTCTTACGTTTTGGTGAGAAATTTTAATAGTATTTAAAAACGTGAATTTCTCCTTTAAAACCTTCATTTTTTCAATAAACATTTGTTTGGATAAAGCTTATGCGTACAGACATCGTGGAGCAATTTTTCAAAATCAGTCACCATGCCTATTGGTGTAGCACTTTTCCATTTAGAAATATTCTTGACGTTACCACGCTTGCATAGATGACGTCAAAAATAAAAAAGTGATTTGACGAAGTGCCCATTTTACAATAAAAATCGACGGATTTCAGGGTTTTCCTTTGAAATAACCGGTTTACGAAATAATGAATTCATTTCATTTGGAATATACTGTATATACTTACTAAATTTATTAGATATATCTAAACTATATCGTCTGCATAAAAACCCTCATCTTGTATAAGTAGTTTTGGAGCGTTTTTTGCCGTTGGACTGCAAACGGCACAACCACACGTGCTTAAAACAGGCCTAAAGTTGTTTCTACTTGAGTCTATATGGAATTTATAAATTTATATTAAAAATATTTTTGAAGCGGGACTACTTAGGCGGCGATTCAATATTCGATAAATGCACGAGAAGTGAGAGTAAAATTTTAAGGAGGCGTCATGCCACGTCTCGTTTAGTCATATTGCGTTAGATGAGAGTGAATAAATATATTGTGCTGGCCTTGCAGGTGTGCTGGTTGACAATAAAAATAATGGAGCAAACGAAAGCGACGCAAGAAGTTTCACTTTTAACACGTATACGGTGTGGAATAAATATTTCTTTCTTTAGAATATTGTATTTCACATGAAATTAAAATTCCTATAGGATCAGTTGTTTCGACTTGTCAAGAGGTTGTAAATTGCATCACTTTCTGCATGTATGGATAGCAAAATCTATAATGTTACTTATATAACACTTTTTGAATTAGAAGACCAACAAAATCGTGACATTTTAATTTTAAGTAATCATAACAAGAAATATTATCGGTTTAAGGCACGTGAAATAGTGAATAATACAACTGTTACTCCTCCACAAGATTTTTCTTTTCATACCAGCATCAGAACGTTAATTTATTGGTGAAACAAGAATCTCGAGAAAGGTAACAAAAAAAATTGTTTCTGCATTAGATAGGTACCTATATTTTAATGATAATTTCAAAAAATAAGTTGAGAGGAACAAGTGAATGTCACTTTTTATATGCTTATTTTTCGTACATGACATTGGCATTATATATATATATATATATTATATATTGAAATTGTGATAAATCCATAACATTTCTTTATATTTGGCTTAAGGCATTCTTAAAATAAGGTTTGTAACAGTTCATTCAATTCAATGAATTAAACAAGTATTAAAGTAGTAATAATATAAGAGCACTTCATGATGTTGATGATATGGAGTTAATAAAATATATCTGAATGATAAAAAAATAAATAAAATGATGGGACTTAAATTATAATATATGTAAAAAAGCAGAGCAATTGCAAAACCAAAACATGTGGTGCAATACCTGAAATCAAAAAAGAAGCAATATTACCTTCCAGTCCAATAATGTTAAGACTATAATAATTATTTGTACACTGTGGCCAAAATTAACTCAAAACATAATTTGAACCCCAATAACAATTTTTTTTTTGCTTTTAGGATATAATATTAGCAGGTATGTTCTTGGTATCACTTAGAAATTAGAAGGGTCAATTTCAACCAGGATCGCACTCACGACGATTTCATTAGATCATTGCATTGAAGCTCGTTTGAAAAACTAAATGCGCTACTTATAGACCAACTGTTTTTTTTTAATATTTTTTTTAATAAGAACAATTATCGGAAAACAAGTCTTGAATATATCAATAATTTAGATCCAAAACCTGAGAAACGATTAATTATTATCGGATTATGTTTGTGATAAATAATACCATGCAGAAAATAATTGAGGATGAAGTTTCCTTCATTATCAACTACAGCCTGTGAGCGTCTTCTCCGTTGAACAGCACAATTATGTATGATGTGTTGACTAAACATGTCCCAGCAATATACGATTATTCGTTTTAATTCATGTAAAAATACGTATTTTATAAATATCATCACACAAATAAATACAAATTATTTTCTAAACCATTACATTTCTCTTTAAATTTATATACAAATTGAAATCCGTCCGGTATAGTAAGTTTTTAAACTTGAATATTATTTATTTCCAAGATATTTTCGTATATAAATTATATTATCGTTTTGATAATATAGTAGGGAATAGACAAACTATACTATTTGTCTATAACAAAACCTGCATACATAGTCGCATACCTTTAAAAATATTAGTTGAGCAGTTTGACAATCGTTGTGCGCACCTAAACAGTAAAAGGAAGACATTACACTTCGTCAGAAGCCAATGGTGTAGGTTGTGCGTTTAATCCATCGCCGCCTCCGGGGCCGTCATCATCGCCAGGAGCAACCGTTTTATTTATTGCCACCTCTGCTTCAAGAGCTCTAATTCGGTTTTCGTGTTTTACTATCATGGCTTTCAATTTCCTAATTTCATCAGCAAATTCTTGTAACGTTTTATCCTAAAAATATCAACTTAAAAGGTTATTTGAAACTAAACATATTGGTGCGTCTGTATCCGTACTTCACAGAAAATCTTATAAGACAGTTTGAAACGCCCATACTTATAGGATACTTGACCCATTTGAACAGAATTTTTAATGCCTGTTTTCACCATTTACTTCAAGATAGTTGCATCGCTCACTACTAATTGAACTTTTTAAAAACTACGTAACATTAAGAGTCAATGCGCTGCGTGCGTTCTCATGAAAAAGCTTTAATGTACTGAAAGATCCTGTAAAATGTGTATTTTTTTAAAATCGATTAACTTGATAGGTATTGCTCAACACATAAAATTGTATAAACAGAAATGGAAATTATTTTTAAAATTAGCTTTAAATTTAAAAAGTGAGTGATTTTTCCTTCAAATACATTTTTCTCCCCTATTAGTTTAGATGATAGGTACAAAATTTCAGGGTTTCCATGAACCATTACAGTGAAAAGACGATGCAAATTATTTTTTGAAAAAACAAATTTCCAAACCGTTAGATCATACTGTGATGGTCCTGTAATGGGAATTATTTTCCATGTATAAAAATAATGCAACCATCTCGTACGAATGTACTTTATTAACTATATTTTACAAAAACTCACTTATATTAATAAATTCTTTATAACAATAAGTAAGAATTGCTTATTTTGCTTATTTGCTGTTTCTATGGAGTCCGTAAGTGATTGAACTTTACTTCCTGTAACTCGTGCCCATAGAAACGGCAAATAGATACCAATTAGGTCATTAACCATATTATTATTAAAAACTATTTTATTACATATTATATAATTATATTTCCTAGTTTACCACTACATCTCCCCTGAAAAAATAAAAGAATTTTCGTTATACAAAATGAAAATTCTGTTCCATTACCTATACTAAAATACAATAATTGAGGTGAAATGTACTAAAATTTACTACTTAACTTATTACGAGAAATAAGGTTTTGTTCTGTTTTTATAAACAAGCACTTCCTTGCTCTTTCGGATAATTCTTACGTTTGGTGCTTCGTCATTTACCACTACATACGGTCCTTCATAAATTCTAGACAGTTTATTCCCTACCTCACACAAGATCATCTTTTTTGTACGTCACTGGGTTTATATTTTTGTCATAAGTCTTTTTTCTTTCCACTTTGCTAAAAACTAAATTATTCCGCGCATCTTCTTGAGCCTTTTGAAGTCTACAATTTAATTCTAACGGGTAACTGTTATAATTATATAAAGGGTTAACAATATTTTGCAAATTGCTAGGTATGTTACATATTTTACCGAAGACTAATTCTGTGTGAACTGTTGTGTTATATGAAAAACACCAGTATGGAACCCACGAACTCCATAACCAGCTATTGTTTTTGCACTGTATTCTTAAATAAGCACCAAGAACTTTATGAGTATTTTCTAATGAACCTATGCTTTCATGATGATAAGAAGTTGATTGTAGCTTTTTAATTTCTAAGAGTTTACACGTTTCCGACATAGTTTCTGAAATAAATTCTGAACCTTGATCTGTGGCAATTTCTTTGGGTATAACGTATCTTGGAATAAAATTTTCGACAAAACTTCTAGCAACTGTAACAGAATCCTTTGATTTAATTGGATATGCTTCAACAAATTTTGACAGTTCACATTGAATTGTTAAAATATACACAAAATCCTCGTTATCTTTATCTAAAGGTCCAACAATATCCAAATAAATTTTTTCAAATAATGCTGTGATAGTAGTAGAAGTAATGACCATCGGTTATTTTATATTTTTACAACGTTTTTGTTTTTGACAATTGTCGCATTTTTTAACGTATTCTGTGACATCCTTATACATTCCAGACCAAAAATAATATTTCTTTATGTTATTTGTCATTCTACGAATGCCTGCATGACCGCTTGTTGGTAGTAAGTGAAAATCATTTAATATACATTTTATCATATCTTTGTTATTTATTCGTTGTACTCCTTTTATTACACAAACACGTGAACCGGTCCAATTACTACTTCTCGCAATTGCATTTTTTATTTTATTTATATAATCAACATTATCGTCATTTTTAAGGATAGCTATCTCATTAATATTTCATTCTTTACATAATGTAACTAAACCTCTCAACAATTCGAATCGCGTAAATGCTGATCGAGATTTCTGGAGTACATAAATACTGGATATTTCTGGTAGGTACATAACAAAAATTACCAAAGTTTGACATACAAATTTGTTGTTCAGTGTTTTTGTCTAATTTTTTATTGAAAACTAGTTCAATCATTTCATGAGGCTTTTTGAGAAGAACTTTTACAATATTGGGTTGATCAGATCCACTATTTATAGGAGTTGTGTCAGTTTTACTCGTATTTTCTTTTTTACTTTGAGCTCTTGTCAAAATGTTAACTATATTTCTATGCATATCCTAGTTCTTCTGAATTGATAATTATTCGAGATAATGCATCTGCAGTTACATTAACTTTCCCTACTCTACTCTATCTGAAAGTCATATTTCTCCAATATCAATCAAAATTTTGTTAAACGGCTTGACGGGCTGTTATGATTAAACAAATACACTAACGGTCTCTGATCTGACAAAATTTTGAAGTGTTTTGAGAGCAAATAAGGCCTGAAATATTTTACTGCCCATACAATGGCTAAAAGCTCTTTTTCTATGGTTGAATAATGTATTTCACTTTTATTCAGCGGGCGACTGATATATGCCACTGGTTTGTTCTTACTATTTGAGAGCACCGCCCCTATTGCTACCCCTGAGGCATCTGTTTATAATATAAATTGATTTTGGCCAGAGAAATCTGGATAATCTAATACTGGCGGACTTCTAAGCGAATGTTTAAAAATTTCAAAAGATTTTTGACAGTCTTCCGTCCATAAGAATTGAGAATGTTTTCGAGTTAACTTATTTAATGGTAGTGCTGTCTCCGCGAAATTTGGAATAAATTTTCTATAGTAATTTGCGAAGGCAACGAACCTTTTAACTTCTTCTGCATTTTTAGGTACAGGATAATTCTCTAATACTCTGGTTTTATCTGGATCAGGTAGAATACCTTGAGATGATATCACCTGTCCTAAATACAATGCTTCTTTTTGTAGAAAAACACATTTTAAAGGATTTAATCTCAAATTTACTTTCCTGAGCCTATTAAAGACATCTAACGAATTTTTATTATGCTTCTCCAAATTTCTACTGAAAACTATTATATCATCTAAATAACAAAAACATTTCTTATAATTTAGACCTGACATAGCAGCTGAGATCATCCGCGAAAAAGCACTGGGACTAATTTTTAGTCCCATAGGTAATTTTTTCATTTGGTACTGCCCCTTATTGGTTGAAAATGCTGTACAAGGCTTACTTTCTGGAGTTAATTCAATTTGGTAATACCCCTGGCTAAGATCAAAATGTGTCAAATAAATTGCGCCGGCCAGAGAGTCTAGAATTTCGACAATATTAGGTAATGGAAATTTGTCATCCTTGATCTGTTCATTCAATGTTCTGTAATCTACTACTAATCTAGTCCTTTTTTCAGTACTATTTTTCAATTATTTTTTAGGAACTAATAAAACAGGCGAATTGAATTCACTGACAACTTCTTCTATAATATCTTCCTCCAGCATTTTATGTATATGTTTATTCAACTCTGCTTTCTGGGCATGAGGTACCCGATATGGCTTAACATAAACTGGTACTGCGTTTTCCTTAAGATGAATAGTTTGTTTATAAATATTTGTTATTGATAATTTATCTCCAGGTAGGTGAAATATATCACTAAATTTAGCA
Organism: Lochmaea capreae; assembly: GCA_949126875.1. Lineage (NCBI taxonomy): Eukaryota > Metazoa > Arthropoda > Insecta > Coleoptera > Chrysomelidae > Lochmaea > Lochmaea capreae. The sequence goes on from OX421395.1 coordinate 36,122,247, forward strand.
CATATATTTTCGATTGAAATTTGTTCTTGTAAATGCAAATGTTTAAAATCTAATTGTTTCAATAATGTTTTACTTCTCTCTGCTGTAACAGTAGCATTAAAAATCTCGCATTTATTATAATCATTAAGTTTGTGTATTTCTGGTAATATATTTTTTAAAGTAACTTTATCTTCTCGAGTATTTAATATTTTTAAAGGTATTTTCCCATCGACGGGTTTACATATAGGACCTGCTAGAAAAACTCCGTCACACAGTTCTTTTGAAAGAACTACACAATCTTCCATAAAAGCGATAGGAAAGTATTGAATACTTTCGCATCTCTGGTATAAAGAAATGTTATTTTCATGTTTTGAATTCAATTGTATCGGTACTTCATTGTAATCATTTAATAAAGATAAAATATTTTTCTCGAAATTTATTATTCCTTTATATTTTTTGAGAAAATTTTGCCCTAATATACCATTATTCGCACAAGGTAAATTTTTAAATACATAGAACTTCTGATCAAAATAATGATTACCAAATTTTAAATGAAAAATTACATATCATTCGGAAATCAAATTTCCACCTAAACCCTTAACAGTCAAATTCTCTTTATATATAGTGTCGTTAGCTGTTAAACAAGTATGTTTTATTATACATACGTTAGCACCGGTATCTATTATAAAGTTATAATTTCGTTCTTGTATGTAACAATTCACCCAGATTAAACTTTCACAGGAATAAATTTCATTAATTGTCTCGAAAAAACTGAAAATTCTCGTTATTTAGTGAATCTCCTGTTTATTACTGAAATGTCCTCCTCTGAGTATTCAAAATTTTTAATTTTTATATTAATTTCTAATAATATTGTCTCAAAATTAACATATATTTGCTTAGCTTCCCCAACTTTCTTATTTCATGTAATTTGTCGTAAATTTCATTAAGTTTCGGCATATAAGATGTGAGGGAAGTTCGTCAAGGAGGAGGCAGCCGGCTTATGGAGAAATGGGCTTCGGTAAAATTTCATGAATTGTTAGTATATTGTAGTTGACGAATTTCTGAACAATAGTGTCCATGAGCTCAACTCAATCCTATGACTAGTTTCAGAGATACAGGGTGTTGAAGTTGGAAAATAGCAATTTTTTAAAAGCATGTATTTCTTATTTTCTTCAATGTATGAAGAATTTTTTCCTGTGATAGAGTTCTAATTACCCTTATGAAAGAAAGTTTCATTTGCTACAGGGATACTCAAAAATTAGAAAAACGGAACGTTGACTTGAAATATAATTCAACTTTCAGGAATCTCAATATCTGGCTGGTTTTGCTTCTGGTTGGTTTATAATAATGAGATATGCAAACATTTTTCACAGGTCGAGTCAGAAAGTTGATCGCCCTGTATCCAACAATTAATAAAATTTTATATACTTTGTATTGCATGTTAGTAGGTGACATTAAGTCATGTAGAAATATATATAATTTATATATATAATATACAGGTATAAGAAAATCCGAGAATCGTTTTTTTTTGTGGAAATCTCCCTGTAATTAAATATTTCCTCGGTGAATATCTGTGATACTTTCATACTACCTTTGCTTTGAGTTTGTTGGTCGGATGTAAAGGTTTTGTTAACTTGCTATGAACAGTTTTTTTATCCCGATAATATGATGACAAGCCTATCATTATTTCCTTCATATATGTATATCGGTATTTTCGATGTTGTTTACGTTATACCATGATCGACATATACATAAAAACAAACAAAATAAATATAAGCTGATCTTGATATCCGAAAAAACCATTAACTTAAACATGTCGAAACTAACTGATGTTACTGAAGGAATTCAAAGGTCTTCAATATCTGGACCATGATCTATGTTTTCTGGTACTATCCTTTCAGCTGATTCAGTTATTTCATTTAGGAGATGAGTAGATGGGTATTTCACATTCTGTTCGTATCTAGCATAACCCAAAAACCATAAAACACTGGCCACATGAGCACATGTTCCTAAAGTTCTAGCTCCCGACTTACAAGTACAATAATAATGAAGTTCCAAAGGTTGATTTTCGATATCATATCATATCATCATATTGTCGGGATAAAAAAACTGATCATGGCAAGATGACAAAACTTTTACATCCGACCAACAAACTCAAAGTAAAGGAAGTATGAAAGTATCACAGAAATTAACCGAGGAAATATTTAATTACAGGGAGATTTCCATAAAAAAATCGTCTCTCGGATTTTCTTCCATACACATCTTTTGAATAGCCTTGTATATTATATATAAATTATATATTTCAAAATGACTCAATGTCATCTACTAACATGCAATATAAAGTATTTAAAATTTTATTAAATGTGTGATACAGGGGATCAACTTTCTGACTCGTCCTGTGAAAAATGTTGGCATATCTCATTATTATAAACCAACCAGAAGCAAATCCAGCCAGATATTGAAATTCCTGAAAGTTGACTTATATTTCAAGTCAACGTTCCATTTTTCTAATTTTTGAGTATCCCTGTAGCAAATGAAACTTTCTCTCATAAGGTACTGATAGATACATTGAAGAAAATAAGAAATACATGCTTTCAAAAAATGGCTATTTTCCAACTTCAACACCCTGTATCTCTGAAACTAGTCATAGGATTGAGTTGGGCCAATGGACACTATTGTTCAGAAAGTCGGCAACTACAATATACTAAGAATTCATGAAATTTCACCGAAGCCCATTTCTCCATAAGCCGGCTGCCTCCTCATTTACCTTAATTGCAGTAATTGAAAAGTATATGCTAAAAATATGTTTACTAGTTACCCGTGCGTTCTTCTTGTGATTACAACTCACTTTTAGGTTTTTGCACTTTCACTCTTTAACAGTTTGACACTTCGCGGTTGTTCTCTTCCAAACTATTTCTTGGCTCCTTGAAATCTCTTTTCTAATCTTATTTACCATTCTTCTTTTAACAAACCTGTACAACATAAAAACTGCCAACATGAACACAACTGCAATGAAAGCAACTACTTCTAGGACTCTTACAATGTCAGTTTGATTTGTGTTTTGGGTTGTCTGGTTTGTAACACCTCCACTGTTCCCAGCTTGGGCTATTATAACCTCCTCCTTTACTTCCTTTGATTGATTAGTTCCACCCATGATTTTATTTGTAAAACTCTAGTATTATATTTATTACAATCCCATTTCAGCCACAATAATTCATTAAACTAATTTACAACACTTATGAAACTTAAAGGCAGGATCGCTACGTGATGGTCTTGTAATGGAAATTATTTTCCATGTATAAAAATAATGCAACCATCTCGTACGAATGTACTTTATTAACTATATTTTACAAAAACTCACTTATATTAATAAATTCTTTATAACAATAAGTAAGAATTGCTGATTTTGCTTATTTGCTGTTTCTGTGGAGTCCGTAAGTGATTGAACTTTACTTCCTGTAACTCATGCCCATAGAAACGGCAAATACATACCAATTAGGTCATTAACCATATTATTCTTAAAAACTACTTTATTACATATTATTTAATTATTTTTCCTAGTTAACCACTACTATACACAAATTTGGTTAATATTTTATCAATGCAATTATAAATATGCATACTATTCACCAGTAATATACTCTCAAAATTTTAAGTCATCATGTTATTTAATAAAGGAGAAAATTGTCGTTGAAGGTGCAAGTAAATTTTAATTAAAAGGGTGCTGTCAGAAGCGACCTCTTACGAAGTACAGTCTGTTGCAAAAAGCGGGCCGTACGTCCAGAGTACATCAGTAGTTAAAGTAACAAGTTTGTGGATATGTATTGTGTTCATACTAAGGAAACAACTAGCTTGCGCGCTTTGCAATTACTTCATAGGCATCTAAACTATGGGTCGGAAATAATAGTCAGTGACTCATTTTTAGCATATAGGTATCTCAAGCGATGCAAGGGAAGGGGGAAGGTAAGTTGTGTCACTTGTTAGAAGAGCCGGACATTTCGAGAGTATGAATTCGAAATACATATAATATTATTTTGTGCCGCTCTTATTGTACTGTTTCTGAACTAGTGCTGACGTCACTGACTATTATTTCCAACTTATAGTATAGTTAAACGAAAACATCATAATATACAATATTTTATTCCTAAAAACAACTTGTCGTACTTGTGGAAAAACTGGCCATTTGGCTAAAGTCTGCCGTTCAAAAGTAGGCTTAGTATCCGATTGTACCAACAGTATTGAACCAGCAGAGCATTCAGAACCACGAGGTTATACTGATCAACTAAATCAAATCAGTGCAAGAGAATTACGTACCAAGCAAATGATAAAAGCACTCATCGATGGACACTGGAGCACCATGTGGAATTATTAGTTTATAAAAATTAAAAATAATTAAACCAAAATATTCGATACTTCCAACAGATCGCCAATTTGCCAGTTACACACGCCATAAAATTAAGTATTTGGGCCATATTGCTGTAGACGTGGTTATTGGCAGAGCTCGTCGACGTCTTAATTTGGATGTAGTTGAAAACGATTTCGACACTCTTGTGGGACGAGAGTGGATAAGTCACTTTGTTCATGAAATACATTTTATTCAACTCTTCTCCACAAACAACAGTGCCCACGACCAGGTTAACGTACTGACTACAGCAACTCCAGAATTGTCAGAGAATCAACAAAAACGTCTTGATCAATTGTTACACTTATACAAAGATATTTTCAGTGAGTCCGTCGGAAAAATCACGGGACCGCCAACAAGCTTACTTTAAAACCGGGAGCAACATCTGTGTTTGCTAGAGCTCACGAAATTCCATTAGCTTTACGGGTTGCATATGCAAAAGAGATTTTAACATTGAATCAGGACTCTACAAGAAAGTAGATTATTCCGAATGGGCCTCAACAACACATGTAGTAGCCAATAAAAACGGAGAAATACGTATTACCGGAAACTATAAACCAAGTTTTAATCCACAACTAATTATAGACGAACATTCTATTCCTAAAGCGGAAAGTATTTTTAATCAAATGAAGGGGGTAAAATTGTTTTGCCATCTAGACGTCACTGACGCGTACTCACACTTACCTATAGATGATGAATTTAGCCATGCGCTGACGCTTAACACGTCTACGACCTAATCCTACAGTCTACGGAGCAACTAATATACCAGCAATATGGCAGTAGTATTAAAAGATATTAGCAATTTTCCGCAATTTTTTAGACGATATCCTCATACATGCACAAAATTTTCAACAAATGCTTCAGACGCTTGAGATAAGATTGGAACTAATGGGATTGAATAGACTTAAACTAAATCGAACAAAATGCGTCTTTACTACCTCAAGTGTCGAATTTCTAGGGCATAAAATTGGAGCTCAAGGAATTCAAAAATCTGACAAGCTCCTCGAAGCCGTGAAGAATGCTCCAAAACCGACTACATCAGAGGAGCTACAATTGTCTTTAGGCAAAGCAACATATTAGGGTGCGTTTATATCAAATTTATCTACTAGAGACATACCTCTAAGAGAAATGCTCAAGATAAAACACTTCAGATGAAGGTAGAAAAGCATAAGCAGATCTTAAAAATGTCTTAATATCCCCAAACGTACTTATGCTTTACGATCCATCACTTGCGCTTATTCTAACCACAGATACCTGCAAAACTGGTCTCGGTGCTGTTCTTTCAAACCGCCTCCCTAATGGGCAAGAACAGCGAATAATTGTGTATTCAAGCAGAACAATGAGCACAACCGAACAAAGATATCCACAGATTGATAAGGAAGCATTAGCTATCGTTTGGGCAGTCCAGAAGTTTTTTTTATATCTCTACGCAAGACATTGGACTCTTGCAACTGATCATAAGCACAAATTCTACATCCAGAATAATATCTACCGGTACTTTGTATTAACGAATTATGCTGATTTTCTTGCCAATTTTGATTAAGAAATGGTCTTTAGGACTACAAAAGAAAATAAAAATGCCGATTTTTGTTCAAGAATTACAAATAATTTCACAACGCACAAAAAAAATAAGAAGAAGAGTTCGATGGGTTTGACAATTTTATCATCAACCAGTTTCAACAACTGCCAATTTGTACCTCACATATCGCTCAAGAAACCAGAAAAGATTCACATCTACGCAAAATCTTATTAGAGGCCGGCCAGTGCCTCACACGTGCTGGACATAAGGCACCCGAATCAAGCTACATGTTAGCAGGAAATTGTTTGATTCTTGAGCACCATGTAGTAATTCCAACAATACTGCGCCAAACAATATTACGGGACTCACATACAGCACACCTAGGAATAGTTAAAATGAAAGGATTAGCGCGTTCATTCTTTTTTGGCCTGGTATAGATGCGGACATCGAACACACTGCAAGGTCATGCGACAAATATGCTAAAGAGGCACATTATCCACCAAAATTCCGACACCATCACTGGGATTATCCCAAAGCACCGTGGGAACATTACTTCGATGATGCTGGACCGTTCGCTGGTATAATGTTACTAATCATTTGTGATACATGCAGCAAATGGATTGAGGTTAAACCCACCAATTCTTCTACCAGTGACGCAACAAGCCCCATTCTGGATGAGCTATTCGCAGCCGACGGTCACAGTTGTTTCTGATAATGCTTCTTGCTTTACATCAAGCAAATTTAAACATTTCTTAAAATGAGTCGGAGTGAAATTTCACAAAACTATAGCTCCTTATCATCCGGCAACTAATAGTCAAGCTGAACGCTGCGTACAAACTATTAAAACTGCTCTGAAGACCATGTGAACAATCACATCATCGTTCAAGTGAAACACCTTTACAACAGCATCATGAGCCTACACAATAGGATAGTTCTGATCCATCCGTTACTCCCCAAAGATCATCAAATAGAATTGAAGGTAATAAAATTCACTTTCTATTGAGATTCTTAAAAAGATAATAGTTTAAAAAAAAGTGTTTGTAATTAGTTTGACACAACCGACAGACAAGTAAAAAAATAGTATTAATAATAAAATTTCATGGAAATTTTTAAATCATTAGAATACAGTTTAAATATATAAACTCTTGGGTGGTGCCCGAGTCATAACAATATTTGATACTTTCAATTTATTAATTTTGAAACCTTAACCCTCTTGGAACTTTATTGAGCAGTATTTCGGTTGGTACTGCGTATTCACAGCTCTTACAGTTATGGATGACTTCAAAGTTTTATTAAGCCACCCAAAGCATGCTGCGAGATTTTTTTAACAAAACCTTGATAGATCAACAAAAATTAGCAGACAAGGAACAGAAAAACTCTAAACTTAGGGTGGCATTGGAAAAAATCGACTGAATTCAGGAACAACAAGATAAGTCTTTTTGGGCAAAAATAGAAAGATTTAGGAAGAGACTCCAAATCACATTTTCGGTTAACACATTTCTTTGTAGAAAAAACCACATTTGTGGAAATTCTAAAGGTTGCAAGTTTGGAACTGTTAGAATACATCCAAGTTTTAAATTAGTTAGTTGTGTTACCCTATACTCTACTACGAACGTCGAGCTTGTGTCATATTTGGTTGAACGATTTCGTTGCGTTTTACTTATTTAACAGAAAGCTATTATTGTTGTTAAAGATTGTGTAAGAAGAAAAGTTTAAAGAGAGTAGATACTGCATGGACATTAAAACATTGAAAATATCCTGAACCTAAGAAGCAAAAAATGGAAACTACATGAGGGAATCTGCGGGTTAACTGTTTCTAGCTTTGGTCAAATTTATAAGAGAAAAACGGTGGTCTACTGACTAGTGCATGTTGCGTTCTACATTGTAATGTATAGTAATTCAAACAAGTTTAGTTGAAGGTAATTTCAATAATGAATAAAATATTATAGCTCCTGCTGTCCAAAAATTCGCACTGAAAACTTGAGTTTAACTCAGAGTGTACTAATTGACTCGCACCTTATTTAACGCTTGGAATTCAATCAGAGTCTGTCTTCCTTCCTTTGCGGGTAAATGTGAGCGCATTGACTCTTAAGTTCCCGATTGGGGCCATTTAAGTTTAATTTAGTTTGGAAGTGTGAAAAATTTAACAATTATCGACATCTTCCAAGATGATTAGATGTCCTCGAAATAATAGACTTCTGTGCTCTATATTCCATTTGATAACTTTCACTACATGGAGAAAAAGTTAGGGGTGATGGGACAATAATGAATACTCGTCGCACGACACCGACGATTGCCTTAGAGTAAAGTAAATAGAAAAATTTGCTTGCAAGATGGTTTATATCTTTTAATCAATTTAAGTGAAAGCACATCTAATAGAATTATAATATTGTAGGATATTTCCCTGATATAATGTATACTTACGGAGGTTGGTGTACTCTGGCTACTTCCTTTTGCCCCTTTTGGTGGTATTTTATCTAAAAGATTACTTCTTCTTGTTACAGATAATGAAGACTTTGATTCTGGTGGTTTATAGCCATCTTTTAAGGATATTAAAACAGGTTCTGCGTCTTGACCGGATATCCAATCATCTGCCGTTTGCGCCGACTGGTCACCTAAAGTATCAGGGTATAAGTCTTCTTGGAAGAGTTCAGATTTTCTAGGCACTGTCATGGTAATTACCTACGAAACAAACCCATATTTTTAATATCCATAGTATGTGCGATGTGTCCAGGTTGCTATTTGTATTAACCTGTATACTCATTGTAATATAATAGTTTTTTGTACTATTTATATTTAGTGAAAAGAGGTTCTTCCAAGGCTAGGTCATTGAGGGTATACAATAATGCCACATGTTAACTCCACAAAAGTAAGTTTATTAATTAATCATAAAATGTTTCCTATAAATTAAAATATGAACCAAGCAACAATTATTGCTTGGCCATCGAAACTACAACTTCCTGTCTAAATGTAATTTTTGTTAGAGGTTGTGGTTTTATCTTTCCTTTTATTTAAAGTATCTCTAATATGGGTGCCGTCACATGAGGGGATTGCAGGTAATGAAATGGCTGACCAGATAACTAACGAAGGTTCCAAGGGAGACTTCATACGTCCGGAACCGTTTTGTGGAGTAACATGGGAAATGGTACAAAGATTCAGTTTAAGTGTCTGGACTGTTGAGCACAATCCAATCGAATGAATTAATGAAGTGTTGTCCATTTTGATCTATACATTTTTGCAGCCTGAACGAAAGTGATCAAAAGAATTGCGTAACATTCCCGGGGTAATTTCTTGAAATGTTCGGACAATGCTGCCTCGAAGTTGTTCCAGAGTCTCTGGAATAGGATTATAACATATATCTTTGACACAAGACCATATAAAAAAGACTGGAATCGTCAACTCTGGTGAGTGGGCAGGCCATTCAATTGGTTCGGCTCTCCCAATCCACCTATCTCCAAATGTTTCTGCTAAAGAATTTCTAGCCACAAGTGAAAAGTGTGGTGGCACACCATCTTGTTTCCTTTCGTGGATATAAGTAATTTTGTAACATGTACCAGTAATTGTAGTTTTTTCAAAAAAGAACGGTCTGTATATTTTTTCTTTAGAAACGTCACACCAACCGTTCTGTAAATGATTTCGTATTCTTCCATTTTCAGCCCCCAATATGCGACAATTATGTTGATAAGTATTTTGCGGAGCAATATTCGATTATTATGTTCTTCTAATGTTTCCTGAATATATAGAATTCTAGCATCACATGTTTGATATTTCTTGCTTTCCAATAATCCACTTTGCAGAAATGAAGCATACCACTTTTTTATACTGTTGTTTGAAGGTGGAATTTCCTAAATACCTCACGAAATCTTCTTTTGGTATTAACAATGAATTCATACTTAGCATACAATAATACAGTTTTAGATTTTTCAGGTAAACTAAATCCGACCGTTATTGAAAATAAATTAAGAACAGCCAGCCTCTTAAGAACTACTCAAATCGGAATTAATTACTTTGACAGTTTGTGTCAGTTTATTGAGATTGTAAAAATTCCAAAGCATAATTTAACATTGACGCCTCTAGATGCCTATCATTAAAAATCAAATGACTTACTAATTTTTCATCTAAACTTCAACAAATTATACATTTTCGGAAAGGGAAAGACTTCAGTTTTCAGATAGATTAAAAAAATCGACGATACTTGCATTTTAAAACACCCTATATCTGATTCCACTAATTAAACATTTGTACTGAAAAAGCTTCATATGAAAAGGAATTGTTCATCGAACCTCCCTATCGTTTTTGAGTTCCGAGATTTTTGCATTTAAAATTGGTGACACTTCTGGTAGCTCCTTTAGACCTATTTCCTGGGGGAAATTTTAGGATATCTGCAGCTTCTTCTATGCAGTAGTCTCCTAGTTGAGGTATCTTCTTCCATGCCACATAATCTACATTCTTCAATCTCTCCTATCCCACAACCTCAAGGAGAAATGGAAATCATTACCAGATATTTTATCCAGATGGAGCCAAAAATAATGATAACTAAACTGGTTTCGGAATATATATGACAAGAAAAGGATAAATCAATCTATAAAGCCTCGGCAAGAATATCAGACAGAGCCACCATGTACAGCAAGATACATTAGCAAATGCAACAGCGATCAAAAAAGTAATAGAGCACCGGGTACACAAGGCACTCATATTATCGGACTTGAGCAGTGCACTGGATAAAATAGCTAAATTCGGCCTAGAGGCATCAACAGACACTATTCAACTATCAGCAAGAGATTCCCAGCCACTGGGGTATTAAAGGCAATGATAAAGTTGATGAAATTGTAGAAGAAAGCATAAGGGAATTTTTGGAATAAGAATGGAGGGAGATGTGTAGAGTACAAGTAAGTACGTAACATTAGTAGAGCTATTAAAAATGCTATCTACTTTAATATGTTTAAATGCCTAACAAAAAGTGGTAGTTCCGCTATATGCATAGAATGCATGCTTAGTTACCAAACAGCTAGTCTTGTCTCGCTAATTTAGGCATATAAGTAGATTAATTGTCAACTTCAATATTTACAGCCCACAAAAAAGGTTGAATCAGGAGGATGACAATAAGTCAGACGCGGCAAGTATGTAGCTCCTGTTTAGAAAAGCATAACTAGTAAAGGACAAAAACTTGGGAGGAGATGGTGGTTGAGCCCGATATCTCAACGAAGAAGAAGAGATGTTTTTTTTCATTTCACAGAGCTTTGATAGTTGAACACTTTATCATTAAAAACGAAAAAGCATAAAATGTTGATACAATAGGCTTAGTTTTTATAGAATCAAGTTTAATTTGAAGAAATTATTCAAAATCAATTACCAACAAATTCATAATAAATCTAAAAAATAACATACTAACTTGACATAATCCTGAGTTGTTTAGTCGATAAAAACGTGAAATTTCACAAGATGTTACATCACATCCTCTCTTTGGCATCATCCCAATTCCTCTTTGAGGATCTGGTGTCTGGAAGGTATTAATATAGTGTACAAAAGGTGGTTCTGCAGTTATTTCGAAATATCTGGAATTAAAATTAATGTTTAAATATATTTGTCCACGACCACTTAATAATAAGTCAATATTTTACCTCCTAACAAAAGGTATATGGTATCCATATATCTACTAGAGTGAATTATGGTCCATAATTCACGCTTTTGCATTTAAATAACATGCCATGACAACTCAACATTCACAACATTTCGGTACATAGATGACTAGAGATGGGGGTACAATATGAAATAAACTATTAAATCTGCGTATTTTGATCAGGAAATTGGTTTCTGAAATATATTGTATGGATAAAATATCAAAATTTTTAATATTATAGTTAATTCGACTTTCTTGAATTTTCTTACAATTTTTCGGACAAACCAATTTTTTTAAAACTCTTATACTAAATGCCATCAAAATCGGCCCATCCGTTTTGGGAGTTGTTCAGTATGAATCCGATTGCAGCGCCACCTACCGGGACTAATTGTTAATATAAACCATCCAGTTACTTACTCAAATACACACATGAAATTCCATAAAAATCGGTCCATCAGTTTACGAGTTGTTCAGTATTAACCCGATTGCAGCGCCACCTACCGGGACTAATTCTCCAAACTGGAGATTGAAATGAAAATGTATTATATTCGATTGCCATGTGTGGATTAAAAGAAAAAATATTAAAATCGCAATTTAAATATAGGGGTTGATCGTAGAGGGGTGAAAATTTAGGGTTGTATGTATTTTTGTATGCTGTATCATAAAAAATAAAAACAAAACATTTTGTGCAAAAAAAAATAAGGGGTGGACCACCCTTAACGTTTCGGGGGATGAAAAATTGATGTTGTCCGATTCTCAGACCTACCCGATATGCACACAAAATTTCACGAAAATCGGTAGAGCCGTTTCAAAGGAGTTCAACTTCTAAGACCGTGACACGATAATTTTATATATTAGAGATAACACTATATTTATAACGGTACGGTGTATCGATACTTGACACAGTATCGCTCACCTCTATATGTCACATTATTTGACTAACTCCGGAAATTTATTAATTTTGACGTTAGAATTGTCAATAATACAAAATTATTACTTTCCGTTCTACACTCACATTATATTTAATAAAGAAATCAAGGGTCGTGGACAAACTATAGTATTCTACTCGCAATTTATGGCCATTATTCACGAAGGGTGACGTTTGCGTCCCGAACCGTAGGCGAGGGGCGCAAGTCACCCGATCATAAATTGCTCGTTTAATAATATACTATAATTCATAGAGTTTGTTGAATTTTCTAAATTAACGATTTTGTTTGAAATATCCTAAATACCTATATAAAATATATATTTTTTGTCTGTATGAATATATCTGTCAGTTTTGACAGAATAATAAGTTACGTTAAATCAGTTTTTTTCTGTATAATTAATAATACTGTTTTGCACGAAAGTCTCCGTAGTTAGAATATAAATTTAACAGGTTATGGGCCCACTGCTGTCTACTGATAAAGATAACCGAACGGAGTGAAGAGTTTTGTTAAATAGTATATGAAATTTTGAAGGTCAACATATTTTTCAAAATGGAATTCAAGCCGCATATTGGAAAACTGGAAGGAGCTTCTAACTGGATGAAGTGGCGAAGACAAATTTAATTCTTTTGCGTCCTCATGAGATCTTTGGATTATTTTCTAGGCATGCAAGTAAAGCAAACTGTTGAGGGTGATATTTTCATTAATCAAAATGCTTATATCATGTGTCGTTTCTGAAAAATTGAATTCACCAAAATTATCGGATTGGCTGGCCGTTAAACGCATATTAAGATATTTAGGTGGTACAATTCATTTGGGACTTGTATAGACAAATTGATGATTTAAAAAATAAAATAAAATAAGCATGTGGAGCTGTTACTCCGGAAATGATAATAGCGGCATGTACGCGTGAACTATTGAGAAGGTTTGAGGCTTGTGTTGAAGCGGAAGGGGGGTATTTTGAGCACATTATTGAAAATTAATTGTAGAATAATGGTATTATTGCCTTGATTTTCATGTGATTAAATTTGTTTATTAAACTTTTTTATTTATTTTGTTAAACTCCTTTTGATCGAAAATACACAACTAATAAATTTTAACATACTAAGTGTATTACATGGGTGAATTCAGAATAAAAAGACCTTTAATATGAGCAGTCACACGACCACCTTTGCATTTGATATTTTATAATGACATGACGTCATAGCTACGCTGATGATTTCGCTGACGTCATGAGGGATTCGCAATATTGTGAAATCCCTCCAATTGCAGCATACCAAATTTTAAGAAGTTATCTTCAGCCGTTTTAGAGTTATAGCCTGTCTAAAAAATTCTGGGACACCCTGTATAGGCCACTAGTTTGACTGGAGGGATTTTCAGTAGTTGTGATGGTTGTATTATTTCCTCTCAAAAGTGCTTCCGTCCAAGTCCTTGTACGTTCCTACAGAAGCAGAGTATATGATTAGGTGTTTCATAATAGAGTTCACATTTTCTGCACATAGGTTCACTAACTTTGCCCATTCACCAGGTCGCAACTGTCTTCAAATGTGCCTCCATTTTCAACAGCCTGGATGAGCGTTCCTTGTCTACCCTATTCAGTAAACTCTTTATATGGAGGTGTCCTTGTATCAGCCTCCATTTGAGTTGGTGTTCCTTATCTAGCCAGTTCCCGATTTCGCCTCTTATCTAAACCTTTGTGATTCCACAAAACGGTTCCCGACCTCCTTTAGAACCTTCTTTAGCCAACTGGTCTGCAATTTCATTACCTTCAATTCTCTCATGTGCCGGCACCCATATTAGAGACACTTTGTTGTCTCTGCCAGCACGGTAATTGATTATTTACAGTATTTTATCAGTTAACACCTAGTTGTTGGATTACTGAAGCTTTAAGCAGAGCCTGGCTGACAGTGAATATTTCAATATTTTGTCCTGTTCCCCTTCTGATGTTTTCATCAATACAAGTTATAGCGGCAATCGTCTCTGCTTTAAACCAAGGCTAAAGAACATTCTCTTTCTCGGTCCATTTATACCAGCCCCAGAGCCATGGTTTGTTTTGGAACTGTTGTGTGATGGATGTATCTAAATATACGATTATGAGTTAAATACTTTATTTGATATCTCTGACAATTCACTTTTATATGACAGTCTCCATCTACCTGATTTATATAACGTCTATTTACTACATGCCTTTTTTTATTTCATAACTAAGCACAAACAACAAAAACGGAACAAAAACGTTAAATATAATCATCCAAAAATTTCGGGGTTTTAAGTATTCGTTTGGGTCTTTCTTTTTTTATTACTTTTTTGATACTTTATATCTTCAGGTTGGCAGCACTTAAACATGACGACTATTACTTCTGGCTATATTATCTTTGTTCTAACTAAGTAAGATCTCGGTTCAACCAACTTTTGTTCTTATCTTTGCATGTTTATGATCCAAACTTTATCTCCTGCTTTCGAATCTTTCTTATCTCTTACTCTGTGTCTAACATCATAATTTGATTTCTGCTTCTTTTCCTCTTCTAACATCGTTTCTTTTATTTTATCATGATCTGGTAGCTTAGGAATTGGTTTTTCTGTTATTGACGGAATTATATCACGCAGCGATCTTCCATACAAAAGTTGGGCAGGTGACGCACCACAACTTAAAGTAGTGTTACGATATGCCAAATCTATATCATCTGGATTTTTCCTCTTGAGTAATTTTACTGCGGACTCCGCCTGGCCGTTGGACTGGTGATATTCAGGGCTTGAGCTTTCCCATTTGAACCCATATTTATTAGCAAACTCCTTGAATTCGGATTCATAGCAAGCAAATTTGTTTGAATTTTTTGATGATAGATTCACTTTTTATTTTATTTAATTTCGTGACTTCGGGATATTTTGAATAGTAATCTTGTACAACTAAGAACATTTTGCCCTTGTAATCAGCTAAATCTGCTGCAATGACAGACCATGGTCTTGTTGGAACCTCAGTATATATCATAGACTCAACATGTTGAGATTTATTCTTCAAACAAATTTCACAAGATATAATAATGTCTTCAATTTGCTGATTTATTGACGGCCACCATATTGTATCTTTGGCTCTTCGGATACAACGATTTAATCCGAAATGCCCATCGTGAATACGAACTAAACATTGTTTTCTCAATGGCGTAGGAATGAGCAAACGATCACCATAGCAGAGAAGTTCTTCAATAATGGTCAATTCATTTCTACAGATTGCGTAAATTACATCCGAACCGTCCGGATTACACAAGTACGACAGAAAAACAGCTGAAAGAGAGAGAAAGAATAATTATGCGCGGTCATTAAGGCGTGTACTTTGTTTCACCTTAGGGGTGTATACTTATTTCCCGAGACTGGCCGAATGCTCATTGCCCCGCTATTTTAACCGCTGTTGCCAGAAGCGCAGATTAATTTGTACAAATCATATTTTTGTCTCGTTATCGTTGACTTTTTTTTCGAGGGTGAAAATACAGCACGTTTGGCCAGCATTACGCCAAATAATCTTAGAGATGAGATCAAATCTTTATCACAGATTTGGTTATTGGCACAGGAAGGTGGTTTATTTGAGCACTTAATTCATTAAAATGTTTACCTTTAGAATGGATTTTTATTTTTTCAGGAAGTTTATATTTTATGTTCAGAATACCTACTTATTTTATTTTTTCAATTTAATTTATTAATGGAAGGGATTTTTAGTTTATTAATTATGGTTCTCTCAAGAAATGCTGTTTTATTTTCAAGTTAAAATGGCTAAAATAATATCCTATTGTAGTTAGAAATTGTCAACTTGGTCTGAAATGATCATGTTGACAAAAATTAATTTTAAGATGTACAGGTTACGTAATAACGATTGTATTTTTTCATTTATTTAACTCCTTCACTCCTTCCATGTTGGGAGTATACATGCCACCGTTATACCACCAACTAGTGAATTCTCTCTGTAAAGGACCATTCGGCCAGTCTCGGGAAATAAGTATACACCCCTAAGATGAAACAAAGTGATGACCGCGCACAATTATTCTTTCTCTCTCTTTCATATATCCTTGTCGTACTTGTGTAATCCTAGGCCAGGGTTCCAAAGTAATTTACGAAATCTGTATATTTATAATATTCTTGAACGCAGTTTTTTATTTTTTTTTTATCCGGCCAGCCTTCGACAATGTATTTCTTGATTTGCTGACACTGTAAATCATTATCTTATCCAGACTGTATTGTTTTTGTAGACAATATACATTGTGAAATTTCGGATAAGATTGCATTTATACAGGGTGATTCATTAAGAATGTCCAATCTCTGAACTGTAGATTCTAGACCTCAAAATATGATGATTCTGCTCAACATGCCTTATGCAAATATTGCTAGTTTCCGAGATACGGGGTGTTCAAAGTTTAAATTTAAATTTTGATTTTCGCAATAGATTTTTATGTTTTCACAATTTCTCTTTGAAAATTGGCAATTTTATGTTTTTTGGCATGAGGAATCATAATTTGCACTCCAATTTAACATTGCTAATAGAGGGCGCTAGTTACACTTGTTTGTGTTAATTAAATCAAAGTAAACTTTTTTTGGGCTAAACTACAACTAAAATAATAAAAAAATATTAAAAAGCATTAAATTCTACAAAAAAAAGTTACTCTTCTTTGATTCGTGTAACTCAATCGGTTATCGAGTTATTTGCTTCTAAAAAGTTCAATAAATATTAATTTTTTCATAAAATTTTTTTATTATTCCTTAAATATGTAACAATAACAAATTTGTAAACAAAAATAAAAAACTTTAAAGCAAATGCTCAAAATGCCCACCATTTACTTCAATACACTTTATGATCCGCTTTCGTAAAGATCTCTCAATATCAAATAATCCTTGTCTATTATTTTTAATTACATATGCGGCTTCTTCTATTTTCCGTCTATTACCAATGTTAAATTAGAGTGCAAATTATGATTCCTCATGCCAAAAAACGTAAAATTGCCAATTTTCAAAGAGAAATAAATTGTGAAAACATAAAAAAATATTGCGAAAATTAAAATTAAAATTTAAACTTTGAACACCCCGTATCTCGGAAACTAGCAATATTTGCATAAGGCATGTTGAGCAGAATCATCATATTTTGAGGTCTAGAATCTACAGTTCAGAGATTGGACATTCTTAATGAATCACCCTGTATAAACTTTGCTGTCGCTGTATATAATGTCATCATCCAAAGAGCCTTCTGAGATGGGAGCTCTGGGTAGGGCAACGGGCACATAAAATGTTTTTCCAGGGACATACGTAATGGTATAATTGAATTTTAAAAGTCTCATCCGGAAACGTTGCATTCGGGTGGAGAGTTGGTCTATATCTCTTTGGATGTAAGAATAACTGTTAGTGGTTTATGATCAGTGAGAATTTCAAATTTTGATCCTTAAATAAATTGTTCCAGTCTTTCACATGCCCATGTTACAGCTAATGCCTCTATTTCAGCATATCTCTTTTGGCTATCACTCAATGATTTTGAACAATAATAAACTGGTCGCCACTGCCCTTCTTCATCAAGTTGTTCTAAGACTGCACCTAGTCCATATTGACTTGAATCTGCTGAAATACGAGTTTTTCGGGATGTTGAATATTTTGCTAAAATACGATAAGAAACAATTTCAGACTTCAATTTTTCAAAATCTTGTTGATGTTCATTGGTCCACAAAAATACATTATTATTTTTTAATAACTCACGCATCGATTGAGTTTTTGACAAATTTTGCCACATAATTAACCAGTCCAAGAAATCTAAGAATATCTGTTTTGTTTTGAGGCTCTCTATATTTGATGATAGCTTCTGTGCTTCTAGGATCGACTTTAATTCCATCTGAGCATATATAGACCAGGGTCGATAATTTTTAAAACCAAAAAAAATCATAGTAGGATGAAACCCATTAGAAAAGGAGGGAAATATTATAAAAATGAAAGGAAAAATAATTTACGGGCGATCTGAGGTTGGGAAGGGGATGGGGGTGAGTTTTTAAGGGTAAAAAACGGTTTTTCTCGATTTCCGGCAAAACTAAAAGTCCTATCGAAAAAAGTCAAATAGCAAAGTTGTAGATAATAAAAAGATCTAAAACTTTTGTATCCACACTTTTTTCACATAACCTCAAAATTTTTGTGAAAAATTCAAAAAACCAAGTTTTTGGTTTTTTATTTTTATCTTTTACAAAAATTTTTTTTTTTTAACGAAATTTTGTGAAAACTTACCTTTTTATGTCCCAAATACGCTGTAATTTATTTGATTAAAAATATTCATTTTTTCAACTTATTTTGAATTAATATCGAAAAAACACCCTAATTTTCAATCGAAAATTCACCCGTCAAAATATCAGCTTTTTTCAAAAAGTTGGTATGGTTTCTGTTCGTTGAAATCTCTACTTTCTGATGGTGAAAAAAAAAATATATGTTACTATGGTAAATCTTCTCAGAAAACGCAAGAATTCAAAAAAAACTTGGATTCGAAAAATTTTTTTTAATTATTATAAATAATTTCATCTAAAAAATGTGATTGCTGCAATTTGTTTCAATTAAAAAGTTGATTTATTTAATGCTAATTACATTTATGTCATAGAAAATCTCATTTTAGATAAATATAAATGTAAATCGTACTATTAAATATACTTAGATGCTTTATTCTCATTACGTTATTCATTACAATATTTTTAAACACATTAATCTTATCATTCATAAATACCTTATCTTCAACTCTAATCACTTATCCATTAGTTTTTGTCTTTTTGATGGCATTTCTTCATCGTTAGATTCGTCGAACATCTCCGATTCTAGTAGATCTTCGAAATCTTCACGACTATCGCCTTCTTCCTCTCCAACATTATTTCTAGACTGCGTTGGTTCTTCATCCACAATTTCTTCTGAATCATTAACTTCCTCATAGGTTTCTTCTTCAATATTGGAGCAATTTTCAGAACCATGACAGTTTGAACATAAATTTGTGCATTTTAAACCATGTTTTCGGCAACCACATTTTAAACTGTTACATCCAGTTTCACAGCTGCAGCAAATAGTTTTGAGCAATATTTCCGGAATTAATTCTTTTTGTGTAAATTTGGGCATAATTACACGATGAAATTGCTTCCAGCCCCAATCTGTTGCTGTTAGTTCGTTACCCAACCAAGTTTGAAGCTGATAATATGCCCTGTAACAATGTTGTTCTGCTGCTCCTTCTGTGGGTGGGAGGTTTGCCAAAACGAAAGATGATTTAATTTTTGCTAATTGATATTTTTTAAACCTTAATTGATTCAGTGTAATTTTTCATTTTTACATTTATAAATAGATTTGATTAGTTGTAACCCATTTTTTTTTATTTCTTCGTTACTTGCATCTTTCTTGTAAAAAACATTGGCCAAATTTTTAGCGTCTAATAATGAATTGACGATACTTTTCTTTCCCTTTTCCGGCAAATCCAGATGTTGTATCGCAACCAGAAAAACAATGCAGAAATGCAACAATGTTTCTTAAGGATTCATGTTTGAAACTATTAGACGTGAAAAATAGGTCTTTTACATTTCCAGAACCTGGTTTGAGAAAATAAATGTCATGATTATATGAATTTAACTGATTTAAAAGGACCAAAAGATCAATATCTTTGCAATTTTTTTGTTATCAACGTCACATGTAATCTAACGTTTTTCGAGTAATTAAAGTGTAAATTTTAATAAATAGCTCAAAATTATTTATAATAATAAAAAAAAATTTTTCGAATCCAAGTTTTTTTTGAATTCTTGCGTTTTCTGAGAAGATTTACCATAGTAACATATTTTTTTTTTTTAACCATCGGAAAGTAGAGATTTCAACGAACAGAAACCATACCAACTTTTTGAAAAAAGCTGATATTTTGACGGGTGAATTTTCGATTGAAAATTAGGGTGTTTTTTCGATATTAATTCAAAATAAGGTGAAAAAATAATTATTTTTAATCAAATAAATTACAGCGTATTTGGGACATAAAAAGGTAAGTTTTCACAAAATTTCGTTAAAAAAAAAATATTTTTGTAAAAGATAAAAATAAAAAACCAAAAACATGGTTTTTTGAATTTTTCACATAAATTTTGAGGTTATGTGAAAAAAGTGTGAACACAAAACTTATAGATCTTTTTATTATCTACAACTTTGCCATTTGACTTTTTTCGATAGGACTTTTAGTTTTGCCGGAAATCGAGAAAAACCGTTTTTTACCCTTAAAAACTCACCCCCATCCCCTTCCCGACCTCAGGTCGCCCGTAAATTATTTTTCCTTTCATTTTTATAATATTTCCCTCCTTTTCTAA
Source organism: Lochmaea capreae (assembly GCA_949126875.1). Taxonomy (NCBI): domain Eukaryota; kingdom Metazoa; phylum Arthropoda; class Insecta; order Coleoptera; family Chrysomelidae; genus Lochmaea; species Lochmaea capreae. The sequence goes on from OX421395.1 coordinate 36,143,017, forward strand.
TGGGTTTCATCCTACTATAATTTCTTTTAACTTTTCATTATTTTTAAAGGCTTCTACCCTGGTCTAATAATATATCCAAGATATTTCGTTTCAGTTGTTTGAAACTCGCATTTTTTTGTATTTAATGTGAACCCACAATTTGCCAAATAGTTGAGTACTTGATATACATTTTCATTATGCTCTTTGATGTTCCGACCTGTCACGAGAACATCGTCTGCATGTACCAGCACACAGTCCAAATTCAATTCGTTTACTATTTCAATGAGAATCTTTTGAAATACTTCAGGTCCACTTGTAATACGAAATGGAAGGCATTGGTATGCATAACGTCCAAAAGAAGTAAAGAATGTAGTATACATGCAGGAACTCTTACTCAAACGTAGCTGCCAAAAGCCACTATTAAAATTTAACGTTGTAAATACTTTTGCATCCTTCAGTTTGGCTAAAGTTTCTTCCACTGAAGTTGGTATCTTTCGCCGACGATGTACTTATTTAATTCAGTATAATCACTACAAACACGTTCGCCACCGTTTTTTTGGTTCTACAACCATTGGAGAGCACCATTCTGATTTTTTTTATAACCCCATCATCCACCATTTTCTGTAATTCTTGTTCAACTTGATTTCGTAGAGGTAAAGGAGCTCTTCTGGGAGTGGCACAAACGTAAGGTACAGCATTATCCATTAGGCATATTTTACGTTTAAAATTTCTCAATTTTCGTAACCCTTCAAACATTTGTGGGTATTTTTTCTAAAATTTTAATTTTGAACTTTTCAGAAGTATCTAATGACACACTCTTAGCAATTTCATTGATATTGCAATTGAGTCAGTTAGTGCTGGACGCCCCAACAGATTTTCTTTTGTATTAACGACATAACATTTAATATTCTGTACCTTACCGTGCTGTAATGATACTGGGATATTTACTTGACCAAATACCTTCAATTTACAATTTTTACCAGATCCAGGTCCTACCAGTTTAATTTTAGTATTTTTCAGCTCACACATTTATGTTTTAATTTCATCTCGTAGTCCTTTAGTGCGATTACCGTCTCATCCGCTACAGTATCTAGTTTGAATTTTAATCTTTTCTTTCCCAACTTTCAATTTTACCATCCATGGTTTATTTTCTTTGACTCTGCATATATTTCTAATTTCTTCTATCGTTTCACTACTAGATTCATCATCAGAGTGTGAGGATGTGGACTCTTCGTCGACAATTTCATTGAAATTCCTGGTGCAGCATTGTACTGCATAGTGTCCTACTATTTTACACTTTCGACATTTGACTTTACTGGCAGGGCATTTGAACTTTGAATGGCCAGGAGTTTTACCACATTTTGTACAGGTATTTTCGTCATCATTTTTATCCGAATGTTTACTCTCCCATCTATTTCTCCTTCTTATACCTTCTTGCATGACTCGACAGAGACTATTTTCCATTTTTCTTCCTAATTCTCTATTTTCTTCTTTGATTTTCTCGCTCTGTGTAATTTTATCTGTGACCTTATCCAATGTTAAATTACTATCCATATGCAAGGTTTCGCTTAACTTGGCATCTTTTATTCCAACTACCAAACGATCTCGAATAAGTCCATCTTCAAGATTATGAAAATCGCACCGTTTTGCAAGATCTATGAGTCACTGACATAATCTTGAGCAGACTCTCCTTCTTTTTGATAACGTAGATTAAATTTCGCTCTGGCATATACAATATTTTTCGTACCTGCATAATATTTATCAAAAAATTCTTTCATTTTCTTATAGGAAGTAAAATCAGTATCTTTTTTCTTAAGGGTTTCCAATAACTTAGATAATAACAGATTGTTCATCAGCACTTTTTCCTCGGACTGCCCTAGTTTTGTTGCCAGTACCTCCAATAGTGTTGAATCCATGCTAACCACTAATCTTTGTCAAAAGAAAACAATTCAGGGGACGGAATTGCATTACGCAGTACTTGTTGATTTTTTTCTTGAGCCATAACCATTTGCAAATGAGCTATCTGTATTTTCAAAGATTCTACTTCTTGTTCCATATTTTTTTTTCCTTTTTTTTTTTTTTAACTGACAACTTTTGAATATTTTCAAGTAGTACTTTTACATTTCATTAGAACCTCCAAACACCTGACACTATGTTGTGTTATGGATGTATCTAAATCAAGTAAACAATATATTAAATATTTATTGAATTATGCAAAAATTCGCATAAATTAAATACTCAAAAAAACCATACGAGTAGGATAGGTAGCAAATTATATTCTAACACGCCAAATCCAAATCTTACACACGCTAAAGATAAGACGAAGGAACTTATCTTAGAGGGCTGTGGATGTTTTGCAGCTCTTAAGGCGATGGCAGTGATGACTACAACAGGATGTGTACCTCGTGCACGGGAACGAGAACAGGAACAGGAATTGTCTGAATCTTGCCTATACTTAAAGTAAAATTTTATGAAGTGATGAAGCGCGTTTCCGTAATAATGGCGTCGTGAATCGCCATAACTCTCATTATTGGACGGTGGAAAATCCGCAGTGGGTAAGGGAAATTTGCTTTCAAACCAGATGGGGAGTTAATGTTTGGTGGATTATTCAATGGTCGGTTATTAGGCCCATATTTTTTTAAGGGTATCTCAATGTTAGAGATATTTAAATTTTCTAGAAAATGACCTACTTCCGTTACTGGAGAATAATCCTTTGAATGAAAGTGGAGATATGATATGGCAGGCAGATGGCGCACCCCCACATAATAGCGGTATTGTAGTAAATTATCTTATTGCTAGATTTCCAAGAAATGGATTGGAACTCATGGACCCTTTCAATGGCCTCCACGATCGCCGGTGCGGTCCCCACTAGATTTTTAAGTATGTGGATACTTAAAATAGCTTGTTCATAATGAAAAACCTGCAGACACGAAATATTTAAAAAATAAAATTAGACAAGCTAGCGCAAGAGATGATACATGCGGCATGTACACGTAAACAACTTAGACGGTTCGATGCTTGTGTTGTTGCAGACGGAGGCCATTTTTTATAAAATCACTGTAAAGTCGAAATGTTCTGGTTATTGTTGCAAATAAACAATCAATTGAAAATTTGGTGTAATTATCGACTTGTGTGCCCACACTGTGATACACTGTTGAATTTAAAATAAAAAGCTCTTTCATTTGAGCTAAGTTTGATCCTCCTTCATTGAATTTTTTTCATTTCAATTACGTCCCTGCTTCTATGATGACGTCGCAGATACCCTGTATACCTCGGATGAAATTACTGTAGGTCCCAAAATGATCCCCAATTTTCAAATAAACTTATTCATTAATTCCTAAGTCACAGCCTGTAAAACAAATCTTGGGACACCCTGTAGTTGTACATAATTGTTAGTGCTTTATGGGAACATGTCTGTGCAGATTTAAGTTATCAAATTATACAGTGTGAACCATTTTGTTTGGAAGCACCCCTATAAAATCCGCATTTTTTAACCGATTTTGATTTAGTCTTTTTTGTTAGATTCAGTATCAAAAACAGTATTTGAGCACAAATTTTCATACCATAATAGCTATTTTCAAGGCACTCTATGTTAATTTTTCTTTGCCAAAAAAGACGAAAGTATATTAGGCATTTATTACTCAAATATGACTACACCACTGGATTCAGAATCATCACAAATGTGAACTATTAAAATTTTATGAAAAAAGTTATATTAACAACAAAGTTATCACTACATGAATTTGGAAAAAGTTGTTTTTTAATCAATGTTTTACTAAGAATGTAGACACATTTTGAAAATGACAACATGGTAAACAAAAACTAGGACTCAAACATATTGCACTGTAAAAATTCGAAGCCGATACCTTAACCCGTTCAGGAGTTATAGCTTCTGAAAGTAATGTAAAATTGTGCTCAATAATTTCATTTATTAACAAAATGAAATCAACGAGTATGAAAATACAAATTAACAACTCTAAAAAATAACATTTTGATCAAAAGGATAATAATTTAACTCTAAATTTGCAACTTAGTTTTTGTAATGTTCTCAGCTTTATTATGTCCATAATTAGATATTAGGTTTGTTTTCACATGCAATCAGAAATATGTTTCTGATAGCTTTCAAACTACTTATACTGCGCATGTCATGTAAGACAAAAATCCATAACAGGTTTGTGATTTTTGTGGAAACACTGGACTAGAACGTATTACTGGTTGCATAGGCATTCTTCTTCTTTTTCTTTGCTTTTAAGAAATATCCTTATGAAACTAACCTTACTTTATTTCCACAAATTTTCATTATTTATTTAATATTTTTTACACCATAATAACACTAGCGCTAAATAACACCATTACTCACCACTATAATTAAGTACAATTTTAATCTTCTTGTGTTAGAAAATGGATAAAAGAAGTAAGTATATTGAAACATCTTTTAAAATGATTTAACATAAGACTACATTATTTTTTAAGGGAGCGTACCTCATGAATTAAATGAATTTATTATTATTAACGTTGAACCTGACGATCCATCTGTTTCAAGACAATCAGACCTATGGACCTGGACAACTAATAATACAAAAAGAATGATTGATATTTATGCTGAATTAAAACCTAAATTAGGTACTCATGCAATAAAAAATATGAAAAGATTGTGGGAACTTATCGCTGAAAAAATGAATGGGCCGGTAACACCAGCACAGTGTGAAAATAAGTGGAGAGTATTGGAAAGGGCCTACAAAAAATATATAGATAATCAAAAAAGTACTGGTCGTGGTAGAAAGTTTTTTGAATATGCAGAAGAGATGGACTTGATATTTAAAGGGAAAAAAAATGTGCAGCCTATTTTATTACTCTCTGACACTACAAAAGATGATATTCCAAATTTAGTAGAGGATGACTTAGACAGTGTTAGTGAAACTGATTTAATTAAACCATCATCTTCTAAAAAAGTAGAACCTGAAGTAAAACAAAAAGAAACGCCTTTTCGAATCAAGCATAATCGGACTAGACAAAGAAGCAATCCAGTGTTAAATAGGAATATTACTTCGGAGAAAATGAGACAGGATAGAAAAGAATATTACAATGCACGCATTGAACAAGAAACGGAAAAGGTAAATCTTTTGAAACAAAGAAATGCTTTGCTATCAGAAAAAAATCAAATTCTGAAGAACAAGATCTGCTCACTCAGTTTAAATAGACCAAATTTGGAATAAGCAAAATATGTAGAATATAAAACAACTGTAAGTCTGAGTTTAATGTACCTGTGTAGTTAATACCAATTTGTTGATTTTTTTTGTTACTTTAGAGTTAGAAAAAAGTTTTATATCTCGTTAATTTAATTTAGTTTTTGAAATATACTTGTGTAGGTATATTTGTTCGTTCTGTTTTGTTTCATAATAAAAACTTTTAAAAAAATTGTTAAAAACTTTTATTTCAAAAACAAACAAATTTTTGGACACCCTCTGTATGCTCAAAACGAGGCTCAAAATTTAAATATGTATTTAACAAAGATTCTTACAGGCCTATCACTTTAATTATTCAAACTTATTGTAGAGTATTTACAATCATGTTTCTTTTTTGTACAGCATCTGGATTTGCAATATTTGCATGTTCTGCAGCATCTTGGATATCATATAAATTTACATTATTTTCATTTGCCTCTAAATTATTATCACCTTCTATGTAAAGGAAGTTATCATTCAGTGCCAAGTTATGAAGAACACAACATGCCCTAATAAAATGAACTATTGTACGTATATCCCTTAACTAAAGGTGATATAGTTGGCGCCATTTTTGCTTTAAGAGGCCGTTACAATGTTCAATACAAATCCTATTGGATGAGTGTTGAAAATTATAGTTAATTTGATTTCTAGTTAACATTCCCCTGTCTGGAAAGGGAGTCATAAGATTGTACATTAAAGGATAAGCGCTGTCTCCTAAAATATGGAATTCATTACACTTCTCTTGGAGTGAATGAAATAGGTCTGATGTCCTGAAAACACGTGCATCATGCACCGAACCTGGATATCCAACAAATAAATTTGTTATTTTCAATTGATGGTCACAGACAAGTTGTGCCTAAAACAATAAAAACTTAATATGCACTTTATAAATTAAATATTAATATTAATTAATGTTAATATGCTTACCTGTATTGAATAATACCCTTTCCTATTTATATAAGAGTCCGGGTCCTCCAAAGGCTTGTCAATTTTTATGTGGGTTCCATCTACGGCTCCTATAATTCCTGGATAACCATTTTTTTCGCGAAAATGTCTTTCGATTTCAGCTTGCCTTTCATTGTTAGGCCATATTATTACTTCAGGCGCCAGATTACTTAGGAAATATGTCATTCGTTTAGTTACTTTATGTAAGGAACTAATGCATATATTAAATCTATCTGCCACATCACGGAAACTGGCACTTTGATGCCCCGCAAACCACAGAAAAATCTGTGTTTGCTTTAATGGGGTAAGTTTTTCATGTGGTCCCAATTGCCACTTACAATATTCACTATTCTCAAAACGAACAGCGATGTCTGCAGCAACATCTTTGCTTACTCATTAAACTGCGGTACAATCTGTTCAAAAAAACTTTGATTTTTAGGCCGAATTCTTTCTTCTAACATAATTTCTAGATCTGAATCTGTTTCCGACATTTGGGAAAACTCTGATCCATCGGATGAAGAAAAATCAGACAATAAATAACACTATTTAATATTCACATTATGAATGAATTAATTACCTATTTAACTTCACAAATCAGAATAATTATTTTAACCACTTTTAACTACAAACACAAAGCAAAACCGCAAAACGTCAACACAAATAGCACAAAATATAAATTAATTGTCAAAATTCAAAATAATGCGAATTGCGCATGCTCCAAACTCTTTACTTGTAAATAATCCGCAAACTCTTCTTGCTGCTAGCAAACTGTCAGGAACTGATGTGTGAACAACCGACTCTTAGTTTGATAACAGCTGGAAAGTGATGTGTGAACGCAAAAAAGGTATTACGCAGAATCCAAACATCAGAAACACGTTTCAAACTGATGTGAAAACAAACCTATTAAAGCCATTTTTACAAAATTCAAACAAAAGTCGGAAGTAGGCTTTGATTTTGACATTTCATTTATGTCAGTCAGTAACATTTGTATGAAATAGTAGGTACTAAATGTTGTAAATAATTACCTGTTCTTGACAATGGCTGCTTCAACTATTCAAGACAAAGTTGAAATTGTACGTTTGTGTGGTTACAATGATAGAAGTGAACGAGAAGTAACAGAAATATTTAATCGAAGACATCCAGATCGCCGTATTTGCTGCTCTGCAGTGCACAAAATTAAGAAAGTATTTATTGAGACTGGAGCAGTGACCAAACGAATTTAAAAAAAAAATGCAAGGAAGAAATTTTAATGAACGTGTTGTCATAGACTACTTTGCCAACAATCCAAATGTTAGCTTAAGAGTCGCTAGTTTAGATTTAGCCTTGCCTAGAGAAAACATTCGGCGATGTTTAAAGAGAAATTCAATACGACCATTTAAACCGAAATTTCTCCACACTTTAAGGGCAGGTGATACAGAAAAACGCATTGAATGTTGTTTTGTGGGCTCAAGGTGAATACCTTAATTCAAGAAAATTCTTAGCCAGTGTTATGTTTAGTGACGAGGACACGTTTACCACCAATGGCGTAGTTTCATAACAAAATTCAAGATATTGGACACTTGAAAATCCTAATTGGGTAATAAATTGCAAAAGCCAATATTCAGAAAAGGTGAATGTTTGATGCGGAATTTTAAAAGACAGGATAATAGGTCCATTCTTTTTTGAGGGTAACATGAATGCCAATAACTTCATGGATATCTTGGAAGGTGAGTTATCCGCAGTGATTGACGAACTGCCACTAGCAGAAAGAAGAATTTGATATTTCAGTTAGATGGTTGTTCTGTACACTATTCTAGGATTGTCAGGCAGTGGCTTAACGAAAAATTTCCAAATTGTTGGATAGGTCGCGGTAGCGAGTTGATCGAATGGCCTCCTAGATAGCCCGATTTAACTATATTGGATTTTTATCTGTGGGGTCTTTTGACACAAAAAGTGTATAAGACACGTCCAAGGAATAGAGAAGAACTGTGTGACAGAATACGACAGGCGTGTGCTGGAATAACGCCATATCAAATAAAAAAAGCGCTAAGACATAGTCGCAAACGATACGAGAAATGTGTGGAAATTAACGGAGGTCTAGTCGAGGCTACAAAAATGTAGAATTAAATTATTATCAAGTAGTTTAATAATTAAAATGTATTATTAGGTGTTAATTTATATTATCATCACATCAGCCCAATTTCACATTACTCTCAGAAGCTATAACTCCAGAACGGGTTAAGTTATTGGCTTCGAATTTTTACTGTGCAATTTGTTTGACTCCTAGTTTTTGTTTACCATGTTGCCATTTTTAAAATGTGTCTACATTCTTAGTAAAAAATTAATTAAAAAACAACTTTTTCCAAATTCATGTAGTGATAACTTTGTTGTTAATAAAACTTTTTTTATAAAATTTTAATAGTTTACATTTGTGATGATTCTGAATCCAGTGGTGTAGTCATATTTGAGAAAAAAAAATGCCTAATATACTTTCGTCCTTTTTGGCAAAGAAAAATTAACATAGAGGGCCTTGAAAATAGCTATTATGGTATGAAAATTTGTGCTCAAATACTGTTTTTGATACTGAATCCAACAAAAAAGATTAAATCAAAATCGGTTGAAAAATGCGGATTTTATAGGGGTGCTTCCAAACAAAATGGGTCACACTTGAACTATCATGTTATATAAGAGCCTTGAACTCCCATCAACCACCCCCACAGACACAGAATTTAGAAATATTTTACCCCAACTTTGGAGACCTACATTTTAAAGAAAGGTTTCTCCCGACGCTATACTAGTGGTACATCTCATCCGATGGCATATGGGGTCGGTTTCCAACTCGGTATACATCTCGATATACTACTTTTAGGAGCTTATCCTATGGTAACTCTATTGGTGTCTTCACTTTGCATGTAGGCATGAAGTGGCGGAAGGTTCAACAATACTACTAATGCGGCTATCGGGTTCTCCTCATAGCTCCCGTGTTTGCTAGGCAAGCTTGTCTTTGTAGGCCACTTAGCTATTGGATCGCCCCAGTCTGCAGAGTCCTTGGCCACCATACCACCGACCCATATAACTCACGAAGTTCACACCAAATACAATATACTCTTAAAAATTATTTAGGAGGATTCACATTCCCTGGGGTTCGAATAGCTCATGCCTCAGATAACTGGGACTTTAAAGAACTGAAAACTCAAAACAGTTTCCAGAGAAAATTGATAGAAATCTAAAAAGTTAGTGAAATATGACACAATAAAATGGGCTATAAACATATATAATAAATCGCTGAAAATGGACGAAATTTATCCAATAATGCTGCAGAAGAGCTCCTCTGAAGTAGACTGCAGCAGTATGGCCTTTGGATATACAGTGTGACCCATTTTTAATGGAAACACCCCCCTAAAATTTGAAGTTGTAAACAGATTTTAATAATTTTTTTTTTGAAATGTCAAGTACTAAAAGGTCTACCTTGGGACAAAATTTGAAATGTTTATTCCAATTTTCAGGGCATACTACGATATTTTTTCTTAGTCGAAAATCGAGATTTATTGAAAAAATCTGGATTCAGAGTGCCTCTAAACGGCTCTGTAGCAGAATAGCGCTGGACATAAATAGCGCTGGTCAAAATAGCGCTGGTCAAAAACAGCGCAGGACAAAAACAGCGCGGGACAAAAACAGCGCTCTATAAAATAGCGCCGGTTGAAATATCCTTACAAAATCAACTATTACAGTAGGATGTGATTGAAAAATCAAGTTTCACCGCTAAGCATCAACCTTCCTTTACAACAAACAATATCAGAATATAAGGAACGGAAAACAAGTAAGAGCAATAATCAATATTTTTCATCATACTTCAACACATATCGCTTCCCGACCAACTGACACAGATCAAAGTGTAAACAACTACTTGTCAGTGTCATATCTGTTTAAAAAATGCAATTTCACGTTGCTTGTCATTTCGGTAATTATATCCTTCGTGGAATAATGTATCACCTCCTTTCTGAGACTTGCCAAATTGCATTTTTTTAGAATAAATATGACACTGACAAGTAGTTGTTTACACTTTGATCTGTGTCAGTTGGTCGGGAAGCGATATGTGTTGAAGTATGATGAAAAATATTGATTGTTGTTCTTACTTGTTTTCCGTTCCTTATATTCTGATATTGTTATAGACAGTTACCAACACTTTGATCACTGTCAGCTGGTCGGGAAGCGATGTTGAATTGACGAATTGAATTAGGAAAATTATTGTTATGACTGTAATTTATGAAAAATATGTTATTCCTAATTATGCTAATTCGGTACTATAGTATATTTTTATGTATGAGATAGTAGTAAAATAAAGAAGCATAATTATCTTTTGGCGGCGCTATTTTATGGAGCGCTGTTTTTATCCTGCGGTGTTTTTGTCCTGCGCTATTTTGACCAGCGCTATTTTGTCCAGCGCTTTTTTTGACCAGCGCTATTCTGCTACAGAGCCCTCTAAACAGGTGTGACAAAAATTTCATGAAAAAATATTCATTCATAACAAAGTTATGACAACTCAAAAATTCGAAAACTCACACAGCTAACAGTCACAAAAAACACCCTATATCAACAGATATAGCCATGAGAATATTTTTTTATGATTTCAACAATAAAGTGCCGCCAGATGAAAAAAAAACAAATAGCGTAAATTTTGTTAATGTAAATAACGGAATTACATTCAAGTTTTCTAGCAAATTAACTAAAACTAAGACCTAATTGATTTTTCAATTTAAATCTTAGTTGCCATGGAAATGATATTACAGTTTGAAAGATTTAAATGTACTATTGTCAACAATATTCACCTTACAATTCTTCGAATTATTTTGTGTCATGGCTGCAAGATTGAGCGTAAGAGAGAAAATTGAAATTGTACGCCTTTCGGGAGATGACGTTAGAAGTGCTAGAGAGGTTTGTAGAGTATTTAATGAGAGACATCCAGATCGTCCTCGTATTAGCTGCGGTACGGTAAATAAAATATTCAATGATACTGGTGCAGTATCAAAAATGATGTTAAAAAGTAATCCTGTACAAAGACGAAACAGGAATGATCAAATCATTTTAGATTATTTCGGAAATAATCCTAATGCCAGTATAAGGAATGCCACCTTAGATTTGAATATTCCATGAGAAACCAGATCTCCAGACCTCCCAGTTTTGGACTTTTTTCTCTGGGGACTTCTCACACAAAAGGTTTACAAAAACCGCTCAAGAGATAGAAATGAACTTTGTGCAAGAATTCGACAGGTATGTGCAGATATTACCCCACAAGAACTAAGGAACGTAATCAGAAACATTCGTAAGCGCTACGACAAATGTATCGAAATACGTGGTGGATTAGTAGAGGCTTCTAGAATATGAGTTTGAATTAATTGTTGCACTGAATCGGAACATTTCAATAATTAGTTTTCGTTACGTTAATTAAAATGTTTTCCTTCATTATTAGTTGAATTGTGTAAATGTAATTCCGTTATTTACATTAAAAAAATTTACGCTATTTGTTTTTTTTTCATCTGGCGGCACTTTATTGTTGAAATCATAAAAAAATATTCTCATGGCTATATCTGTTGATATAGGGTGTTTTTTGTGACTGTTAGCTGTGTGCGTTTTCGAAATTTTGAGTTGTCATAACTTTGTTATTAATGAATATTTTTTCATGAAATTTTTGTCACACCTGTTTAGAGGCACTCTCAATACATTCATTCGTTTCTGAGTCTTATGGACTCTTTTATGTCCAAATCCAGAGAGTATATCCCTGTCCCCATGCCATCCGCACTCTTTGATCCATCGGTAAAAACGGAGATGGCTTCATATGCATCATTCTCCTGTTCTGCATCTCAGATCTCTATTTCCTCTCCGAATATACGGGTCTGGCAACCATATAGTCAGTGTCTTGGTTTAGGACACTCCTTTTTTTCTTGCATTGTTGATCCCAAGATCTCGGTGTGTCCATGTCCATGTCCGAGTTGCTACCACAGCCGGTTTTCCCTCAGTCTAAGGGCCCCCTTGGCTGTAACTCCTTTTATGAACAAATCTATTGGGAGCAGATCCAGCATCACTTCTAATGCCGCCTGGGGTGAGATGTCAAAATAATAGTATCATCATATTATAACACCTTACAAATTTGAAAATTACTTTTCACTAGGAAGCAACATCTACTTCTCGGGCTATATGCCCCGATGGACAATTAATCACACTTCCAAGTTAAACGGGGTTGGTATAAATGCAATATATAACCAACCATTCTGGTTTGTAATCAGAAGGGAATATCATTTGCAGACCGGTTTCGGCGTATTTGCGCCTCATCAGTACAAGGTAGATATTATCCGTCCAGAAGCTCTGAGAGCATACTTCTGGACTGAAGATAACGCTGAAATCACATTAATACATTAAGCCCTATGAAGGAAATGCTAAGACTACGATAATAGCGACATTACCACATCAAACCACAAACCAAAATTCTATATTGACAAAAAATCATCTCGGTTTTGTAGTTATTTACTTAATTACAGGTTCCTGTAACAATTATCATATTTAAGTAAAGCGTGTTATGAATAGACGTCAAGATAATAGTATCATACTATTATAACGCCTTACAAATTTGAAAATTACTTTTCAAAGAGTAGACCATTCACTAGGAAGCAACATCTACTTCTCGGGCCCCGACAGACAATGAATTACACTTCCAAGTTTAACGGGTGTGTACATAAAGTAACGTACCTTGCTAATATTTCGATTTCCGTTAGGTTTACGAAAAAAAAAGTTGAATACAAGTGTTTTGAAATAATCCAGACCATCTGCATAAGTCGATTAGAAGTATACAGGGTGTACCGTTGCTCCAAAATAACTTATTAATATATTTTTTTAAATAGTACACCATGTAAATATTTTCAGTTTTTCATAATCTATTATATTACAAATACAACCGTCAAGACCGCATAATTCTACTTTTAATAATTCCAAAGTTACATTGGTTTGAATCTAAAATTATAAAAAAATTGTTTATTTCAAAAAAGTAGTATGCTTTTCTGTCATTAATATTAGTTAATAAAGTTTTAGGTTTCTCACCAAATATTTCAAACTTTCCCTCCGAAACTTGAAATTTTTGGCGGGAAACCTAAAATTTGAGCGGGTAACCTACAATTTGAGCGGGAAACTTGAAATTCTTAACGAGAAACCTTAAATTTTTAGCGGGAAACCTGAAACTTTATTAATTAATATTAATGACAGAAAAACCTACTAATTTTTTTTGACATAAACAATTTTTTTATAATTTTAGATTCAAACCAATGTAACTTTGGAATTATTAAAGGAAGAATTATGCGGTCTTGACGGTTGTATTTGTAATTTAATAGATTATGAAAAACTGAAAATATGTACATGGTGTACTATCTAAAAAAATATGTTAATTTTGGAGCAACGGTGCACCCTGTATACTTCTAATAGACTTATGCAGCTGGTCTGGATTATTTGAAAAAACTTTTATTCAACTTTTTTTTTGTATACCTAACGGAAATTGAAATATTAGCAAGTTACGTTACTTTATTTATTTATTTATTTATGTACACACTGTATATGCAATATATAACCATTGATCTATTGATAACACGCTTTACTTAAACGTAATTAAGTAAATTACTATAAAACCAAGATGGAACGACCCATAGGAAAAAGGGAAGGGACTAGGAACTCTAAGAATACGAGGAGAATTTGTAGAAATTAAGATAATATAAATATGGAACTTATGTGCTTCTGGGAGCCTCTCCACTACGACCTTTGTGTATGCCCTCCTGATATTCTAGAGTTCCTTCTCTAGACCCGTCCTTTTTACTAGACTTCGAATGGCAAACCTCAGGTCCTCCATATACTGGAAGGGTTGTGGTTTTCCCTCCCCTGTCGTTGAAAATTTCAGCCTAGTCAGGCCTTCGCGGCAGCACAATGTGTGAAAGGAAATAAAGAAAGGTTCTGTGCCAATGGGAGCACAACGTGTCTCTTTTCGGGCTAGTGAGCCTACTTCCTCATTGCCCTTGTGATCTGAGAAATTAAGAAAGAGGTTAACTTGGGGTATTCATTGACTCAAAACTTACCTGGAACTGAAATTTGGAAAAAGTAATAAGGAGAGCGGAGACCACACTAGCAGTGACCAGACGTTCCTTTTCCAAAAAATGGGGACTAAAACCTGACATGCTATATTGACTACAATAAAGTGGTTGTGCCAGCCAAAGCATACACTTCTTCGGTGTGGTGACCGAAGACCCATCAACGAAAGGCAAGGATGGGACTTAACAAGGGACAAAGATTTGCATATCTGTGCATCCCGGCAGCCATGAGATATACTCCTACATCAGCAATGGAAGTACAATTAGATCTGACTCTCTTACTTGTGATACAGGGAGAGGCAAGACTAGGTATCCATAGACTGGAAAACATGATGAGGAGCCTAAACGCTAGATCAGGGCACATGGATATCGTGAAAGTTGTGTCAAAGGACGTGCAAAGCATGAGAACGGACTATCTAGTCAAAGTACACAAAATATCCGTAAAATGCCGCAAAAAATACAAAAACCTTGAAAATTCAAAATTGGGTATTCAAAAGGGTTGTGTTTAACATGAGAAAAAGTTTACAATGTTGGGCATGCAATTTTCCGGAAAATCGTCGAGTGAAAAGGTTTGTTTTTGTTTTTTCGCTCTAATTGTTTAAATAATAAATATACAGAAAACTTCCAAATCAAAATTTGTAGCTGATGCATTTATCTACAAATTTTGTATGAAAAGTTTTTCTGTAAATTAAAAAGTTTACGAGATAAAATTAATTTCAGTGGTAGTCAATTCGTAGTTACGCGCTAACGGTCCGTGAGCCAAATTTATTAACCGCTCGACTTAATAGTTAATAATTTTGCGCGTAACTACGAATTGACTACCACTGAAATTAATTTTATCTCGTAAATTTTTTACTTTACAGAAAAACTTTTCAGACAAAATTTGAAGATAAATGCATCAGCTACAAATTTTGATTTGGAAGTTTTTCTGTATGTTTATTATTTAAACAATTAGAGCGAAAAAACAAAAATTTTCACTCGACGATTTTCCGGAAAATTGCATGCCTAACATTGTAAACTTTTTCTCATGCTAAACACAACCCTTTTAAATACTCAATTTTGAATTTTCAAGTTTTTTTGTATTTTTTGCGAGGTCTTATGTGTACTTTGACTAGGCTACTATACAATTATATGATTTCTTCATAGTCCATTCGAATTATCGATTACAGACAGAAAGGAATTAAGCGACAAAGAGCTCAGTACCGTTAGACAGAGACAGACACGGTAAACCGATGGGTTTGAAACTGTAAATGGCACTGGTGCTGAAGAATACCAAAAAACAAGCTACGCACTGAGAAATTACACTTCTGTAATATTCCAATGCGCGAGAAAAAACAACAGAAAAGCTGTCGACGGCAAGCATATTCACATCATATTAGACAGTTAGGTGGCACTAACGGCAATCTCGAGCCAGAACATCTAGACTAGAATGGGATTGCATCGAAGAATTGAAGACGTTGGCCAAACGGAATAATGTCAAGCTAACCGGGGTAACAGGTCACCAGGGTATCAGGGGCAATGAAAAAACAGACGAGCTTGCAAAAAGTGGGTCAGAGGATACATAGCCTGAATCAAAAGCGATTCTTGGTATAGCAAAAATATAGTACTAGGATCTGTAAAGAACTGGATCTAAATACTGGATGAGCATCCCAAGGCAAACGCATGGGAAAACCTTCATAAAAGAACCATGCCTGAAACGTAAAGTGGAACTGCTCACACTATGCAGGAATCAACTGCTAAGAATTATAACAGGTTTCGCGACTGGTCATGCACCAGTAAAGGAACACATATTCAAATTAAAGCTATACATGCAGATTATGCGGTAGAGAAACGGAGACGATGGTGAAACATCCAGTGTTCACATATAAGAAGCTTAATCGTAAAAGACAGTTACTAGTTTGCCAATCGCAAGGAGATGCTGAACTATATAGTAAACAGCCAGCAAATAATTTGTACAAACTGGTGCAAGTGACAAAGGTGCTGAACTGGGTGCTATGAGAAAGCTTGAGCACAAATACAGTAAGCCATGCAGGTGAGATATTATAGGAGACTATGCAAACGGACACGGGAGAAACAAAATAAAAACATAAACAATTAATTATTACAGCAGAAAATTAAAATATTAAATATAAACATACCTAATTACAGAGTCACCTTTACCGCAGAGGAATACTAAGTTTGTATCTGGATCGTATAGTGGGAACATTACACCGTTCGACGAATCTAATTCTACCATCACAATTGGTTCTTCCAAACAATCAGGTGTGCGTAGACTATATTGCCTTTCAGACATTTTCGAAAAACCTGTTGTAAATACTAGGCCATGTCTTAAAAATATTGCTCTTGTCGCTTTCGAACCTAAAAATATTTATCAGTTTATGAATAACTGAAAAATATCTTTAAACATTGACTTTACAACAAATGTAAAAATATAAAAATTCAATATTATGATGCTTAAGACATTTATTAAACTAGCATATTTTCTCTCAAACGAAACAAATCGTAATTGCTTTTGTACTTTTGATAGAATCCAAAAATGCACCAAAAAAAAAACGAGGGTATTTTAAAAAAATACCTACTTTGAATTAAAGCAATAAAAAAATTACTGAAAAAGCCCATAGTTGTAGAAGCAAAATTATTAAAGCAAACATACCAATACCATCATTTAAAAACACCTGCTAATAACTCTTAGAAGTTGGAGCGGGGAAATAAGTGTTCAAAATAAAATAAATGTTTTGTTTTTGTACCCCGTAAAAAATAATAAATAGTCACACCTGAACTTACGAGCTACTACTGGATGGCCAAGTGCCTTTTGCGACCATTTTAAATTCCCGTATTTTAAAAATAGTCCAGTCGGATTAGCACAGAAACTATCAAAACATAAGAGTTAATTATGAACTCATAATTCACGCTTCTGCATTTAAATAACATGCCATGACAACTCAACACTCACAAAATTTCGGTACATAGGTGACTAGAGATGGGGGTACAATATGAAATGAACTATTAAATCTGCGTATTTTGTTTAGGAAATTTGTTTCTGAAATATATCGCATCGATAAAATATCGAAATTTTTAGTATTGATACTTTTCATAACGGTATTTTTTAATATTGATATTTTTAAAACAATATATTTATAACGATACGGTGTATCGATACTTTACACAGTATCGCCCATCTCTATATGTCACATTTGACGTACTCCTGAAAATTATTAATTTTGACGTTAGAATTGTCAATAATACCAAATTATTACTTTCCGTTCAACACTCGTCTTATTTAATAGAGAAATCAAGGGTCGTGGACAAAGTCTAGCATTCTACTCGCCATTTATGGCCATTATTCACTCGGGTGACTTGCGACCCTCGCCTACGGCTCGGGACGCAAACGTAACCCTGCGTGAATAATGGCTATCATAAATTGCTCGTTTAAGAATATACTATTCTCCACGACTATATAATAATGCACACATTATTTTTACATATTTAGCTGAATAATGATATAAATTCTTCACACAAGTGAAGAAAGAAATAGAATTCACTCTTGTTAGCCAATCACATTCTATGATTATCAGAATTCATGCTAAAATTTTTAAATCAAATCGTCTCTTTTAAAACGTCAAATACCTAACTAGGTAAATCGCTTCTGACAGCGCGTCGTTTGAAACGTTAAAATAATTATATTATCAGAATTTTACGTATATATAGAGAACAAAATGGACAACAGTAGCGATAGTGAGTACCTATTTAATTTGTTTAATTACGTATATTAATGTTATCTCTATTATTATTCCTAATAATGTGATAATTTCACTTAAAAGGTTTGTATTGAAAATATGAGTTAGAGTTTGTTTAACCGTTATTTGCCGTTACGTCATAATCGGTGACGTATTTTGATGTTTTACGTTTGTCTTATATTAGTTGAATGTTATTTTACACTTAACCTCAAAATTATAAACAATGACATATGTTAAGGTGTGTTTGTATGAATAAATTAGTAATGCCAAAAATTGTATTCTGCTTTTTGCGTTGCGTACTTTTTTACATAATTTAGTTTTGTTTTAACTTGAAATCCCCGTTTTTTTCTTAACTGATTTGTTTCAAATTTCTAGCTTGAGGATGTTTAACGCCCCTGAGCATGATTTTTTACTGAATTTAAAGAATTAAGGACCTATAATATATATTAAAAACGTATTATACGATTATATTTTTGGGGTGAATCCAAAGGTTATTTAAAATTAGATAGAATATCTGTATGATCATATTTTTGTATAGTAATTATTGTCTGTGTCATTGTGAGAAACAATTTCGTAAGTATTCCTGAGAAATGCAAAAAACACATGTATGGGAGAAAACAGGCAATAAATAAATTTATTTCTGAAAAAAGCTCCCAATAAAAACAGGAAAAAGGAACGAATATAGGTAGATACTTACGTTGTAGACTGCATTTAACGGTAAAAGCGGCATTCCAATGAAAAATTAATTGAAAAAGTGCGAAAATGACCAAAAATACTGAACAAATCAAAATATGACAACTGAACTGTCAAAAGTAACAAATAGATTTACGTTGAAATTAGCTAAGAGATACGTTAATGACGTCATAATTCCGTCTCATCCATTTCATGAATGAAAGATAAAGCTGGATAATGTATGACGTAACGGCAAAGGACGGTTAAACAAACTTCTACCTATATGTACGGTATTTACATGTCAATAAATAAATGTTGTAGGTAGCTCAGTGGTAGGGATGCTTAACTCTTACAGGGGTGATCGAGGTTCGATTCCCGATGGAAATTTTGTGTACCAACGTTATGAGGAGACTGGATCCTTTCATAGCCGACCTGGAACAGGCAGAAGGCGATTCACAACCACTAGTGATGACCGCTTTATGGTGTCAACAACATTAAGAAATTGTCACCTTAATGCCGTTCAAGTGCAACGACAGCTCCGTGAGGTGCGAGGAGTGGCTATTAATCAGTGGACAGTAAGACCAAGACTGCAGGAAAATAATCCGACCCCTAACACACCTGCGATTGTTCCAAAACTTACTCCAGCTCATAGGCAAGCAAGCTTGCGTTTTGTACAGGATCATCTGAATGGGACGTTGGAACAATGGGGATCTGTTCTGTTCTCAGATGAGACTAGAATATGCCTCCATGGTAGCGACAGAAAAAGTAAAGTATACCGAAGACCAAGAGAGCGATTTGCAGATTGCTGCTTTGAAGAGCGGAGTGCTTATGGAGGTGGTTCCTGCATGATCTGGGGTGCAATTTATATAGGACCACGAACCGACCCTGTGGCCATTCGTAGGGACGACCGTGTTCACTGAAAAAGAGGTTTAACCGCTGCTAGATATATCGAGGAGATTTTAGCAATTCATGTGGTACCTTACGTCGACTACGTTGGAGACGAATTTACCTTTATGCATGACAACGCAAGGTCGCACACCGCAAGAATCGTGCAAGATTACATTGCAGAAGTCGGTTTCGGTATATGGAGTGGCCAGCATACAGTCCTGACCTAAATCCGATAGAACATTTATGGGATGAGCTAAAACGAAGAATTCAAGCTTGACTTTATACGCAAAACTCGATTCCAGAGCTTATTGTTGCAGCAGAAAAAGAGTGGCTTAACATACCACAAGAAACAATAGCAAACTTGATTAGATCTATGCCTAATCGTATAAGAGATGTTATTGGGGCAAGAGGAAGTCATACCCATTATTAAAAAATTTAGTGTTAAGTTTTAAATTATCAATAAAAAAAGCTTAGTTTGCTTAATGCATTACTTTCACTATGTTAAACATAGGAAGTCGAAATAAGTTTTCATAAATTTATTCTCACATTACAGCATATTTTTTTTTGATCTGATGAAAAATTTAAAAAAAAATAAAGTCAAAACTTTACAGTGGGCCGATTTCTATGCACGCAAGTGTATGTTTGCATATGTTTTATTATGTTGACGTGTCTAAACAGGTTGTGTTTGAGAGGTATTTAAGAAATTTTAACTTTCATAAACTGTAATATTGTAAGACCATAGTTGAACATTGAACAAGTTATCAAATGAAAATCAACATACTCTCAGAAGAAATATATAAATTAAGAATGTATGCTCGATTTAACAAAATAATTACAGAGATTTAGCAGAAGGCCTCGGTACAGTTATTCAAAATAATTCTGGAAATCTTGATCAATAGTTTTGAAAAAGTTAATTTAAACGAAAATAAATTAACGACTGAAATTTCAAAATTGGCAAACAGATTTACATAAAATACAAATGTAGGCCGAAAACGTTTTAAGCTGTTTTAAACGATAGATTAAATAATGAAATTATTATTCATATACAATTAAAACAAATCAGAGACTTAAGAAACTATAATTATTCAAATTTTACTCAAAACAATATCATTTAGTAACCAAGAAATTGCAAATGTGGAATTAATTTAACAAAAAGAATTAGAAGAAATTTTTAATTATTTACATACTTTTCATCTCATAATGAAAGTGTAATGCTCACACCAAAAACTTCATATATTACTCTTAAAGTACCTATATTCGCCGATGAATTACTCCATCTTTCCAAAATTATTCCAATTCCCAGTAAAGAGAATAATATCCTTTTACCCCATACACATTTATATTAAATTCAAAAGGATCAACAAAATGGACTAATAAAGAATCCAAGAAAACTTTTACATTTTTGTACATATTGTGAAGACAACTACAAATTATCGAAGATAATATACGCTTGCGTGCATAGAAATCGGTCCACTGTAAACTATATATATATTTTTTACATTATTCATCAGATCAAAAGAAGAAATATTCTGTTTGAAATACAATTTAATATGCTTTAATGTGAGTATAAATTTATGAAAACTTATTTCGACTTCCTATGTTTAACATAGTAAAATTAATGCATTAAACAAACTAAGCTTTTCTATTATCAACCTAAATAGGGTTATTGACAATTTAAAATTTAACTCTCATTTTTTTCATAATGGGTATGACCTCCTCTTGCCCTAATAACATCTCACACACGATTAGGCATAGATCTAATCAAGTTTGCTATTGTTTCTTGTGGGATTCCACTCTTCTTCTACTGCACCGATAAGCTCTGGGATCGAGTTTGGGGTATGAAGTCTAGCTCGAATTCTTCGTTTTAGCTCATCTCATAATTGTTCTATCGGACTTAGGTCAGGACTGTATGCTGGCTACTCCATAACCCGAAAACCGACTTCTGCAATGTAATCTAGC
Source organism: Lochmaea capreae (assembly GCA_949126875.1). Taxonomy (NCBI): domain Eukaryota; kingdom Metazoa; phylum Arthropoda; class Insecta; order Coleoptera; family Chrysomelidae; genus Lochmaea; species Lochmaea capreae. The sequence continues at coordinate 36,164,524 of OX421395.1, forward strand.
ACGATTCTTGCGGTGTGCGGCCTTGCATTGTCATGCATAAAGGTTAATAATTAGTCTCCAATGTAGTCGACGTAAGGTACCACATGAATTGCAAAAATCTCCTCGATATATCTAGTAGCCGTTAAACCTCTTCCTCCGTGAACACGGCCGCCCCTACGAATGAATACAGGGTCGGTTCGTGCTCCCATATGAATTGCACCCCAGATCATGCAGGAACCACCTCCATAAGCATAAGCATAGTTTATTGAAAAGTACAAAAAGTGGGTGTATACGAAACATTTTTTTGGTTCCTATTATTAAATAGCTGTGACTAGTATACTTTTATATTATTCTATGTGTAGATGTAGAATCATTATTGTATCGTCTGCACTGCTTCCACGAGCGATCCAACGTCGCACTGAAGCCATACCGAGTCAAAATAATTAAATAAATAAAAATGTAGCCGAGTCTTTATATACATTCAATGGCCATCGACAGCGATAGAAAACAGTTTACACACAAACTGATCACCAAACAAAAGTCTAAAATAATTGTAAAGCAACCCACTGTTACAAAGTTTATAAATAAGAGCGTTAATTGTTAAAATTACACTAAATGTAGTAAATCACCACAAACAAAACAAAGTTAAGCAAACACATCCAAAAAACACATCAAAACGATAAAGACGGATGAAGCACGTCACTTTTACGTCTTTTACCGCTTAGAACATCAAACAAACTTTGTTTTCTAAGGTTTGACGTTGTGTCAAAAATTCCATGCCCCTACTGCAATCTGCGCTTACTTAGCGAAAATAAGACAAAGATGTGACATGCCCTAAACTTATGAGCTAAACAGCAGGACTATTTTATTTGCCAATAAAACAATAATTCTCGTGAACTTGGCTGTCTCTTGGTTGTCTCTGGTATAACTGTAATTTAGACAACCTTTCGCTCTGCAACGAATTTTCGCTTTTCACTCAACTGACAATAATTTGTTTAAGAAAAATAACAGGTGTTAACGAAGACTGCGAACAAACACTCAAGTCATTAAAAATATCAAAATGCAACGTCATATTAGGAAGCAACGATTGCATTTACTTATTTCAAAAATATACATGGATAGGATCTAATAAAAGATTTTCCCAAGAACGGACCATTATCCAAGTACCTACCGAAATTCATCACAGTTTACATATGGACGATCCAACCAAATTGCTACCACAGTACCAAGAACGAAATTAATTCCGATAGAGCTCCACCAAAGCCATTTAGGAATATCAGCGATAATAATATTTTACTAATGATTTATGTTTGTGAAAATTTTTTAAGAAATATCGAAATTGGAAATTCAAAAGAAGTTCAGGGTGAACCAATGGAACTACCCCAATTCCTGTTGAAACCTGTAGGTTAGGTAATAAATTCAGTATTTAATGCTTTAATGAATTAAAGAAATACTATTTTATAATGAAATGAGAGGAAAAAGATTTATTAAAAACACTATGTCAACGTGGTTAGAAAATATATCGTGTATATCTGAATTTTTAGTAACCGAACAGAACTTTTTTTCTGTTGGACTTGAACTTAATAAGCCAAAATATAACAACAAAACCGAAGCCACGAGGACGTACCATCAACCAAGAGTGAAGGAGTCATATGAACACGTATGTTTCTCACGGAAACTTACTAGATTATTCTTAATATTACATTTGTCAAAATCAGCAAAAACATTTCAAGCCGCGTATAACATCCTGTTAACAAGAATCTTATCATTTATTATATTCTATATGTTTCTATTTCTATTGTTATATAATTGTATAATTTTTATTCAATCTACATTTTATTTTTGTACTAAATGCTTGTGCGTCATCTAAATTTAAATAAAAATTTTAAAATGTATATTTTTTACTTTAAAAATCCAACTCGCGTTAAAATATCTCTATTCCTAATCTCTTTTTTGTCTTTAAATGATTTATCGTATTCAACGAAAGGTAAAAACTTTGCAAATGTAACGTGTTTCACAAATTTATCTATCGAATAAGATAAAAGCGTCATTAAAATAATTCAAATGTTTTTAAACCTTACTGATAAAATTCATAGAATGTAGTGTTGTGTTGAACAACTGTTGCATTTACATCAAAATGTACGCATACTTTCTAGTTCATACAACTAATTATCAAAGTCTTTCGACTTTAATAAAATATTTATTAAATAGTTTAAATTCAGCACAAGCATATAAGATGAGATAAGATAACTTAGGAAAATAAGATGAAATTCAATCAAGTATTATTACAGTTTCCTGTAGTATTGTCGTATTTAATAGGGCGTGTTACCAATAGATATCGTGGAATAATATTATACAATTATAATTATTCTGCGATATCTATTGAAATTCAATCGTTCAAAATGTGTTACATGATGCTGGTCATTCCAATCATTAGATATCCGAGATGTCCTAAATATTCAAGGATATTAAAAAGGTGGTAGTATTGAAAAATAACCGCATCCTCGGCGTCCCCGGGTGCTTTAAAGTCTACAACTTATGGGTCTAAGACTTATGCAACTGACTAAACCCTACTAAGTTACTTTGTTGTGGGTGCCATAAAGGAGTTGTCGGAAATCATGATGCAGATGGAGTCGCTAAGGTAGGAGCTTGTATTCCTTTTATCGGAACCGAATAATTTTGTAGTATCCCGAAAAGCCGTATCTTGGAAGAAGTCACTACGCTAAATTGCTCTTGGAACTTCAGAAATCTGATCTCAAAGTAATCACAGAAATTCTTACTGGACACTGATCACTCAGATACCATTTCTGCCAGATAGGCAAAGTTGACAGTGGAACATGCAGATTCTACGATGATGCAGGTGAGATGGAGGAACACATTATCCGCAATTGCAGGGTAATCGTCCGCCAACGCCTAAAATACCTGAAACAGGTCTACTTAAATCAGATTCCAGACCTGGCTATAAAACGTATCATAGACTTCCTCAGAAGCCTGATCTGTTAGACTATAATATAGATGTAGAGTATACACAAAAGATCTTATAGGTCGCAATGTTGTAAGGCCAGTCGGGCCAATCGACTCCTTTGTAATCTAATCTAATCGAGGGTAATTATTTGGTTCAATACACCTGTAGACATCGAAATGCATCAACTTGAGCCGTAAGAGCTTATTTTCAGAGTATGTTTTGCCGTGCTATCTCAACTGCTATTATTCGAAGAATATTTCATAGACCGAATCTACGTGTTAAAGAGGTCCATGTCTGCTTACACCGATACCGAGCTGTTTGTTTCCAGAGAGCGGATTGTTTACAGACAAAACATGATTCAGTAGGCAAAGGGACTGGGGCAGTTATTGACTGAAGGAGTAGAGCTTCATCATTCATACCATGCTAGTATAGTTACCAAGTTGGCCAAAGCAGGAGTAGGTGACCACCAACTTATAAAGATAATGGGACATTTATCATACCTACAAATTGACCCAGAACATCACGAAAATCTTATTAGTTCCTTACGATCCTCGAAAATGAATATTCCACATGACGTGTGAATACCAGAGAAGAAAATTTTGAAATCAGTACCACAAACCAAACAATTTATAACAATTGTGTATTTAATAACTGTTTATTCAAATTATTTAATTGTATCAATAGAGATAATTATTGTTGTTGTTCATCCATATATTCAGTGGTTAATTTATCTTGGCAAAAAACACTCGAGCTTTTCTTTTAAGGATAAATTTCTTTTTGTAACTCAACATTCCTCCATTCCATCAGTAATTTTGCTCAAAAAACTAGCATTTGACCAAACTGCAAAATTATGTTGTTAAAAAAAATTAATCCGATAATCAAAAAGCTCTTGTGTTTTTACTGTTGAAAAAGACTTTTGATATTGTGTATATTTTCAAAAGACTGTTTAATTTAATTGTTAATCGATAAACAAAGTTGAGTTTTGGAATAATATTTTCAACCAATAAATACTTTGTAAGTAAATTGAGCGCTTACCTTCGTGTGCAATAGCTTCCGCTTCTATTTCTCCATTTCTAGGATTAATAATTCTGATTTTTTTGTCTTTACATGTTGTTAATAATTTAGAACCATCCCAATTAAAACAGGCACTGTATACAATGTCAGGATGGCAATTTATTTCTACTAAGGCATCACCGGTTCCTGAAAAAAAATGCTAGTTAGTTATATACAGTTTATGTTAATAATTACCAAGTGTAATGAACAATCATTATATGTACATGAAACTTCTAATAAGATTACCGAACTTACCAACATTCCATATAACTACGTGGTTGTCACTGCCAGCAGTGAGAAGTACATTTAGTGCCGTAGGATGCCACAATACAAGCCCCACTCTTCGCTGATGGTAAAGCAAATCCACCACAGGTTCTGTTAGTGTTTTATGGAGACCATGATCAGGTATGTGCCATACTTTAACGACGCAATCCTCCGATCCGCTGGCTATAACATTGTCATTATGCGGGCACCAAGCTATATCTAATACGGGACCCTTATGACCACCTACAAGAGGATGATCAGCTGCAATACGTCCCACCTGTAATGAAATATTTACAATGTTATTTGGAAATCACTTGTGAAATCATCACATAAGAGTGATACAAAGCTAAATTATTGATACCGGGTGGCCAAGATTATTTTATCCCATTTTAAATGCACCTATCTGAAAAAGTATTTCAGATATTGTTGGCAAATACTATCGATTCAATATTCGAACTAGCTTTAAATCTAACAATACCAAAAAATGAAGAACAATCTTCAAAAAACTGTGAATGAGACAAATTTTATTTAGGTGAAACATCTAAACCATTGAAAATTTGAATAAAAGAGCACAAAAAGGGGTCCGGTAAGGTTCGCGACCCTCGGAAATTTTGATTGATTTTTTTTTATTAGAAAGCCCCATTGCTATAGAACATTTTAATAGAAAAAAATTCTTGGATCATTCACTTTTGAACGAGAAAATCGCAATTGAAAGTACTAAAAATCCGCCATTTTTTTTAAATGTCTGACAATTATGTCTAGATAGCAGATGGTCACAAATTTTAGAAGGAGCGGCTGATGAACAATGTTGCCAGTTTTCATTTCCGTAACTCGTTACGGCTTGGAAATACTTTACACAAGATTCTAGATCTTTCCCATATAACACAGAAATACTTAAACGTTAAATGTCCCGATAAGTATATAAATATTCGCATTTTTCACAATCTGTTTATGGCTGCTCATTCAATTTGGACTCGTCAATTTGAAAAGTCAATTCGTGATAAAAGAAATATACTCTGTGGTCCAGTAGTTATCTAGTTTGTTTTAATCTCTTTTATTTTTGTATAAAACAAATCTAAGATAAACATTACGTTCTAAGGATATTTAATATTTCAATTGGTAATTGTGCCGATAACGGTTTTCGGCAAATTTTGCAATTTTTTAAAAACGGCTTATATAGACACTTAATATAGGTTTCCCTGATCATTGTTTAACCACCGCTGTTCTAAAATATCCAATACTTTGTAACGCGCATATCAAGATTCAAGAAGGGAAAGGGTGAATCCAATGATTATATTCCCTTCTTGAATAACTTAACGCGCGTTACAAAGTATTGGATATTTTTGAAGAAGGGGAAGGGGAATGCGTGAACGCATATCCAACACTTTGTAACGCGCATATCAAGATTCAAGAAGGGGAAGGGTGAATCCAATGATTATATTCCCTTCTTGAATAACTTAACGCGCGTTACAAAGTATTATATATTTTTGAAGAAGGGGAAGGGGAATGCGTGAACGCATATCCAACACTTTGTAACGCGCATATCAAGATTCAAGAAGGGGAAGGGTGAATCCAATGATTATATTCCCCTCTCTTTTCCCTTCTCGAATAACTTAACGCGCGTTACAAAGTATTGGATATTTTTCATATTTTTGGACTTTTAATGAGAAATATTGTTTAAACATTGTGCATTATTTAAAGAAGGTGCAGAACATATGTTATACAAAGTTCATTGGTTAGTATTTACCGAAATATACCCCACCCTGCACCCCTATTCGATGCACTATCTCGTATGTTTGTTTAGTTAATAACTAATTATTTAAACAATATTTTAGAACAGCGGTGGTTAAACAATGATCAGGGAAACCTATATTAAGTGTCTATATAAGCCGTTTTTAAAAAATTGCAAAATTGGCCGAAAACCGTTATCGGCACAATTACCTTTCAATTTTCATTATAAATGTAAACAATTTTTTATTTTTATGTTATATTCATGTAATCTATTACAAATGCATAATTAAGTCAACTGAAAGAAAATAAATACCATTCGACAACGCCGCTAAATGTGTCAGCTGGTCCTAAATTGTGAACCTAGGCTACGTAGACATGAGATTCTAGTGTCAGACTAGTGTGTAATTTTATAACCTAAAGTGTCAACTGAAAATAATTATGCTTAAGAATATTTCTAAAAATTGGGAAAATTTAACTATTTTCTTCCGGTTTTTTTGTGAAACAGACTTACATTTTATTCAAGATAATAACCTTTACAGTTTAAAGTGAAAATATTTATCGTAAAATAGCATTAATTAGTGTTGAAAAAGTACCATTTTTTGAACTAAATTCGTGATTTTTGAAGTAATTACTGAATGATCCAGCGAAATTTTTGTTCTAATCTGCTTTATTTAAGGTAAGCTATCAAACAAAATCAAAATTAACATAAAATTCCGAGGGTCGCGAAGTCGACCTGAACCCACAAAAAGTATATTCAAGATAGGGAGTTCTTCAAGTCAGGTACTTGCAAACATGCTTGGGAAGAGGGGCATCAAATTCAATGGGATTCGGCGCACATAATATTGAAATAACCTTGTTTACTACCTGATACAGATTTTAGCAAAACCAAACAGAATATTGGCTTTATTCAACTTTAAAATACAACGCGGTAAAATACAAAATGACAATCTTTTGTGACAGACAATGTCAAACACTATAAACATAGTTCATACTACAATCTTCAATTAAGACGCAAGGAGACTATTATTACATTCGCCCCCTCTATGAAGAGATGTAGTAGGCTGGAGGTCTTCGGTTTCTGCACGAACGCCGTGGTTGACTGCTACCTACATCCGAATCAGCATTGGCAGGTGAGGCTTGGTTCGGAGAGATATCTTCCAGATGGTCATCATCAAAGTCGCCATCTGACAGGTCTTCAACATTTCGTGGTACTGGGGCCAGTTTTCTGTTGGAAACTGTTGTCTCCCGCCCGTCGGGAAGTCTTACAAAGGAATATTCTGGGTTACTCTGCAACAATTGAACTTTGTCCACAGTGGGGTCATATTTTGAACTACTTACATTCCTTTTCATGAACACAGGTCCAGGTGAATGGAGCCAAGTCGGCAAAGACTGTCCATTTTGTGAACGACGTGGATGATTAAGCATGCGCTCATGGGGAGTTGTGTGAATGCTCGTACATAATAAAGACCTTATAGAGTGCAGTGCAGATGGTAAAGCCTTCTCCCAGTTAGCAGTATCTTCTTTGTTGGATTTGAGGTATAACTGGATCGTTTGCCACAGTGTACCATTAAGTCGCTGAACTTGTCCATTTCCTTGAGGATTAAAAGACGTAGTGCGGCTGCAAGACGTACCAATGGAAAATAAAAATTGCTTTAGTTCATCTGATATGAAAGACGTTCCCCTGTCTGAATGGATGTACGCAGGAGTGCCAAATGTAGAGAACAAATCCTTAAGACAGCTAATAACTGTACTTGAAGATACATCCTTACAAGCGTAGGCAATAGGGAAGCGACTGAATTCATCAATTATGGACAATATGTATAGATTCTGGGTGTTCAACCTTTCAAAAGGCGCGGTTGCTTTGATAAGATGTCCCTGATGTTTTATAAAGCGTGCTTTTATTTCTGCACATGTCAGCGGCGACATTCTGTTTCCCAGGTCTATATACGATATCATATTTAAAACATGACAGTTCAAATCGCCCTCTCTCAATCTTTTCGTTCTTGATTTTGTTAAAGTGTATTTGATTAAACATAAATGCAACGGATTGTTGATCAGTGACGAGCAAAAAATGTCTCCCTATAAAAAAATGTCTCCATTTACGTAAACTTTCAACAATAGCGCGCGTTTCCTTCTCGATTGATGGTTGTCATTTCTCAGAATCGTTGAGATAGCGCGAGAAAAACGCGACGGGGCAGCCTTTTTGTGATAGCGTCGCTGCAATAGCAAAGTCAGAAGCATCTGTCTCAACAGAAAACATTTCTTTGTCGTCGATTCCTGTTAGTGCCGATTTTGATATGTCAGTTTTGAGGTTTTGAAAGGCATTGATAGCTTCTTGAGATAGAGGGAATGTAGCATCGATTAAAGGTCTGATTTTTGAAGAGAAGTTGTTGATCCAATTTGAATAATGTGCGAAGAGTCCGAGTGCTCTTTTCAATGTAGCAGAATAGTGGGGATTTGAAAATTCGTCAGTGGTTCCAATCTAGATTTGTCTGGTTTGATAATATTGTTTTCGATAGAGTAGCCAAGTAGGTTTATCGATTCTGATGCAAAAGTACATTTGTTCATGTTTAGAGTTAGGTTGTATATTTGAGCGGCCTTCATAAACATTTTAAGATTTTCCTCTTGATCTGATTTATCTTTACCGCAGATGAAGCTAGATTAAGAGTCTTTTCCAGGGAGTCAGTAGAATTTTCTAGTAGTCTTTCTTTTATTTTTTGCGACAATATTTCAGCAATGAACGGTAAACGTACGATCTCGTTTGGGTAATCAGCTGCAGTTACATCTGTGAATTTACAATCATGTGCGAGTATACTTAGAGCTCTCGAATATTCAGCTATAGACTCACCTGGTTGTTGTTTTCTTGATATGAGGGTATGTCGAGCCAGAGTGATGTTTTGTCGTTTTTCGTAAGCATCATTTAGCGTTTTAATAGCTTCGACGTACGTGATTTTCGATTGAATGAAGTTGTAGATTTGTGGAGAAATATGATTGACTAGGAGTTGGTACGGTACTTGAAAAATTTAAAGTTGAATAAATTGATACAGATTTTAGGAAAACCAAACAGAATATTGGCATTATTCAACTTTAAAATACAACGCGGTAATGAATACAAAATGACAATCTTTTGTGACAGACAATGTCAAACACTATAAACATAGTTCATACTACAATCTTCAATTAAGACGCAAGGAGACTATTATTACACTATCAACAATAATTATTGTCTATATAATAATGTTAATTATAATTTTTTGCCTTTGTCTAAAAAATGGAAATTAAAGAAGAATAAAAATATCAATTCTAACATTGACACGCGAATTTGTCATTTTCCCGAAAAGAATACCACCTAGTACGTACCGAGTTATCGCTACAAGGACGTACATACCTCTACATGGTCCTTCGAAGCTGTTAAAAAAACCCGCAGAAAACGAATTAAGAAAAAAGAAAATAGTACATCTGACACGTCACGTGGGAATTTTCCGACTTCGCAGGAAAAATCGCTGGGAAAAATCGCTGCAAATTGCTGTTGCTGTTTAGTATCCTCGTTCGTCCATTACAATTGCTTCTTACAAATATTTTTTTTAAATTTTTTTGACAGGAGACGTCATCTCAAAATTTTTAATTTGCTTTAAAGTAGCTTTCAAGATCATAGCCTTTTTATATTGCTCAAATGTACTTGAATTTAGCGTATTATTACAAAGATGCCTCGAAATAGAAACCGAAATATTGATACATCCGTGTCTGAATCAGATAATCAAATATCAGACTCAGAATTTCAAATAAAAAAGGTGAAGTCTCGAATTTTACAAGTTGAAGCAACATTATCTCGGTTTGAAGAATATTTAAATAACTTTAGCATTGCAAACAATTTGTTGTTGGAGATTGATACACGTTATGTAAAATGTATTTTGAACGATTTCGAAGCGAATCAAAATGATCTCGACGAGTTATTAATGATTTTTAACGAAACCAATGTTGACATAAATGACTCGTATCATAGGAGAAACGAGTTCGAATAAAACTATTACGAAGTAATTTCTAACGCAAAATCATTAATAAATCGTTTATCTAATCAAACACCTGACTCGCTTGCACCTAATTGCAGCAATATAACTCAATCGGTAAATCCAATAGGAACAGCTCCTGCAAATTCGACAGCAGAACTTAGTGTTATTACAACTACCCGAATTTACAGGTTCTTATTGTGATTGGCAACATTTTTATGATACTTTTCATGCATAATAATATAAATTTAGCTAATATTGAAAAATTTTATTACCTGCAAGCTTCTCTTAAGGGCGAACCAGCGAATATTATTGCTTTTTTATCGATGTCTGATAGTAATTACGTGATTGCTATAGAATTATTACAAAAAAGGTATGGAAATTGCAAGGTTATTGTAAATTCACACTTAAGAGAAATTTTTGATATACCAAATTTGGCAAAGGAATCTGATCAATCATCGAAACAAAAACATTCGTAACATCCAATAATAAAACATCAAATCCAATTAAATGCCCTGTATGTAAAGGTGCACACTTTATTTTCACTGTCAACAGTTTCTCAATTTTTCTCAAGAAAAGCGTTTTCAACAAATAAAACCATTAAATCATTGCACAAACTGTTTGCGTTTTGGTCATAAGTCATCAGAGTGCAAATCTAGCGGCGGTAAGAAGTGTAACCAAAAGCATTCGACGTTATTACACAAAAATAACACACAAATCAACAAAAACGTAGATAATAATTATTCAAATTCTTCTAATTCACGATATGCTAACAATTCAAATAGTACCTTATTAATCACGCCCCAATGCTAATAATCAGTCATTACAAGCTCTTACTGAACACGAAGAAAATCGTTCTTGAACAAATCACGTTTTATCGAATTATTCGCAACCACAATCAGAACATTTTGTTTTACTCTTGACTGCTGTAGTAAATGTAAAGGTTAAAAATAAAAAAAAATGATTCCTTGACGTATTCTATTGGACAATGGATCGCAGTCAAATTTTGTTACAGAATCTTTTGCTAAAAAACTTGGTCTCGAAACTCGGAACATTAACAAACCCAATAATAAAAGACGAAAAATCAAAGAAAGTGTTTTAATACCACTAAATGTGGATAAGTGTGTAGCTAGTATTTCAGCTGTATGTAGTCAAATTTGGTTACCTACCAATATTAGAAAGAGAAATTTCCAATAATCAATTACCTGCTTTATCAGGATAGTATCATAAGTTTTACCAGGTTTTCTTATGATTTATCATTGGAATTTTTGTTAATCGATAAACATTCTTCAATACACAAAATCACAAAATTGATTTTAAAAACAAAAATAATCCTATCACAAAAAAAGTAACACCAAACGCGTTTTTTAACAACATATACAAAATAGGCAATAAAGCTCTATCCCAATAAAACCGTTCCTTGGAGCGTGCACATCACTGGATCCCGTTCCTAGTAGACTGTAATATTGTTAGAATGTCATACAATAAAATATTTTACCTACGACCCCCCCCGTAATCAGTCAATAACACACAGTCGGCATCAATGTAATGACGTCTATTACGCACGGTAAAAAAAACGCACAGCTGTAAAGTAAATCGCACGGCTTCCCTAGCAACATCTTAGCAACTGTCAATAGACGTCGCCATTTTATTCAAAAATATGGCATAAGCCGTCAAAACATCAAACTTAAGTAGGCCGCAATAGTGATTTGCGAACGAACTGTCAAGAAACTAACAAAAATTTTCTTTATTATCCTTATATCTTATAACTGGTTTGTGTATTTGTGTAAAGTTTTCTTCAATTAAAAAATATAGCAGGTGCAAGTAACAGAGATGAAAGTTTACCAAGCACCTATAATGTAAATGTTGTTTCTTATGCTTCAACAAGCAAAGGAAGCGATTTACCATTTGTGTTCAATAACTGCAATGTTACTATAAACAATTATTATAATAAGTAATAGGTATTATGGAATTAAATGTTATCCAATAAAATTATTAAAAATGTTGATGTTGTTCAAGTATTATTAATAATAAGAGTATAAATACAAGTACAAGTAGGTCGTAGGTAAAGTATAGTACGTAACTCGTGTTGTAAAGCATTTTACGCACTCACGGAATTACGCACTCGCCGCTACGCGGCATCGTAACTTTTCCATTCGTGCGTAAAATGCTTCTTACCACACACGTTACGTAATATACTATTAATTCACATTTTACCAAGGATATGATCTACTGTGAATGGACCTTAAAAAAAGTCGTTACCTTCAAAATAGTATTGATTGTCTAGTTGTCAGATAGGGATCAAAATGTAAAAAAAACTTAATTATTCTTGATAACGGTACCTGGAACGCTACCGAAACGTTGAAATAAAAAAAATATTGTGTTTTAATTTCCAAAGAAAATTAACAAAAAAGAATTATGTAATTTTTTGATACATCTACCTTGATACATTCCATCCGTACCTACTTATTGTATAAAGTTTTGTTTACTCAATTTCACCGAAAAATTTGCAACGGCGTATTGTAACTTTATTTTCTTGCCATGTAGACGCATATTGCCATCTATGTATATTGTCTAAACAGTTTCATGTTATTAAAATTGAGGACGTTGTAGCAGCCTTAAAGAGTCTTTCTGTCATAACATAATCCGGGGCATACGAAAAGTTGAAAGAGCCAATTTTAAACAACGATTAAAAATAACAATGGAAGGATGTTATCAAAGGCAAAACAAAATGATTGAATAGAGATTTACCAGACCTTTTAAATGAGGTATGACTTGATACCTCAAGCCATTTGAAAACATTTAAGGGGTATATCCAGTAGAGAGGGGGTGAATTTGACTTTTATGACATTAGCGCTAAAAAGTGTCCCCCTCAAGTTAAAAGTTGACGTGTGTCGCATTTTTGAAATATTAAGGGTGGGTCCTCAAATGAACACAGTGTATACAGTTGCGTTTTTTTTTGTAAACTGAATAAGAGACATTCAATGGTTCAAATTAATTATTTAATACGGTTTTATTGAAATGGTATCCTTTGTAAGATGTATAATTTATTACGTATGCTTTAAAAAATTAAAAGTGTGATTAACATTTAACATGTATCAATAATTTATTCATTCATTCGATTGGGTTGTGCTCAACTGCCAGGCACTTGAACTGAATCTTTGTATCATTTCCCATGTTATCTACTTCCCTTCCAGTAGGCACACGACCGCTGCGAAAGCACATGGTCGGTTTGTTTACTTTTTTTTGTAATTTTTGGGTGCTCCAGAATAAGGCGGTGAGTCCACAATTTTTATCCATTAATTTCGCATGAGGTATCTCTTTGAAATGTAGTGTTTGAGAAATGTTTTAGTATTGTCCAACTTGAATTAAATTAGTTTTTTCTATGAAAATTTTGGCAATTATCTGATATGTATTAAACCAGACGCTGAGAATCTACTTTTAAAGACTTTTATTAACTTTTGGTTATCAATCAAACTTATTAACTACCTGACATTTTCGAACTGCAAAACATGTCTCTAAGCTAAAACACTATATGTAAATATAATTAAACAACTAAATGGTACACTACATTATCCAAAACAAACACAGAAGGGATTACCCCTCACGTAGTTGAATAGTAGCAAATATTTATTTTGAATTTTGATTTCAGATGCCTCAGAAGTACACTCGTAAGACAACGATCCTTTCCTACACAGCGCACTGTATGCAATAAGAAATGATGGCAGAAAAATCGGAGAAGTGGGAAGATGTTTTAAAATACCCGAATCGACGTTAAGAAAAAAACTCTCAGAAAATGATCTCAAGCTACCTCGTCTAGGCCGTAAGACTGTATTCACCCACGATACTGAAGTCGAGTTGAAGGAATATATTCTGTTGCTTTCTAAATTATTCTACGGATTGACTCCTGGTGGGCTCAGAAGGCTAGCATTTAGGTATGTAGAGCATCACTCAATCAATCACAATTTTAATCGACAAAAGGGTCTTGCTGGAAAAGCATGGCTTTATGGTTTTCTGAAAAGATTTTCTGAGATAAAGCTTAGGCAGCCGGAGGGAACCAGTTTGAATCGGATCGTATCCTTCAATAAAGAAGCAGTGGAACTATTTTACTCCAATCTTCAGATGCAGAAATTCAAGTTTGAACCAAGCAGAATATTTAACATGGACGAGACTGGAATAACAACGGTCCAAGCCAAATGTCCAAAGGTTTACGGAGTCAAAGGGTTCAAAAACAGTTGGTTCGGCTATTTCTGCTGAACGAGGAAGAACTATAACGGGTGTCTTTTGTGCCAGTGCAGCAGGAAATTACATTCCTCCTATGCTTATTTATCCTCGGTAAAGGATGCCAGCAACTCTTCAAAAAAACGGCCCAGTGGGGGCCCTTTATCGATGTTCGAAGAATGGATGGACCAATTCTGAGCTATTTCTGGACTGGTTATCTCACATGGTAAAGCACTCAAAACCTACAGCTACCGACCCCATACTTTTGGTTTTAGACAACCACTCAAGCCACATTTCGATCTTCGCTTATAATTTTTGTAGAGAGAACAATATCCATATGGTTCCACCCCACATCTCGGATCACTTTCAGCCGCTGGACTTGACATTTTTCAGTCCATTGAAGAACGTTCTTTACCGAGAATATGATCTGTACCTCTCTACAACTGGCCACCAAAAAATAACAGAGTATGATATAGCTGAACTATTGAACAAGTCGCGACGATGGAGAAGTGTGTTTCAGGATTTCGCACTGCGGGAATCTGCCCATTGGATCCGGACAAGTTCAAAGAAGACGATTTTGCTCCTTCCAAGCATGTAAGAGAATACGCAATAGAAGGCTGTTCTGCTGATGTTGATGACTCTGCTGTATCTGGAGCTGAAGCTGCTAATTCATTGCCCGATATTGGTACAAATTCTTTAAACGATTTGCAAGTCTCTCAGCCTAGTACATCCAAAGATAATTCTTTTCTGGCCCTAGCACCTATACCGAAGAAACAGGTCTACAAAGAAATGAAAAGAAAACCACCCAAAAAGCAGAACTCAAAAATCCTCACAAGCACCCCTGTCGGGAAAGAATTAGAAGCGGCTGAAGAAAAAATGAGATTGAGAGATTGAAAAGAAATTGGTCCGCAGATGCTTCAGCAGTGAAACCACAAGCAACAATAAACTCAAAGGAAAAAAGAGACTGAAGAAAGATGCAGAATCTGACTCATCAGACGACTCCGTGGATGAAGATTTGTCTGACATATGTGACGACGACGAACTGGACGATGTTGAACTGAGCTTCATACCTCCTCCGCTGCCAAAGCCTTCGAGCCGCAACGATATTTGTGGCATATGTGGGGAATTTGGCAAAAACGAAGTATGGTACCGCTGTGTGTTGTGTGCTTCATGGGACCATGCGGCGTGCACAGGTGCAGACACGGCAGAAAACTATAAATGTGATGATTGCTCATAAAACAATTTTGATTTCATGTTAACTTTCAGAAAAAAAACTTGATTTGTGAAATGTATTGTAATTTTTTCAATTAAGGCTTAGTGCGCACCATTCCCTAACCCATGCGCATCATTAACCGCCGGGTCGGGTAAATGTGCGCAAATGCATTTCCACATATTTCAAATTTATACTCCTTACGTCAATACTTTATGCAAATATTGTTTTACTTACAATAAAGTGGAAGAATCAGTTACTCTGAATTTGTCCTCAAAGTTAGAAAACCTTCATTCTTATTGAGACAAACACATTTTCTGCTTAACTGCGCACCATTTCCCAACCCTCCCTTACTGAGGATACGCAGAGATCCATAAAGAAAAAGAAGAAGACATACATCTGGAATCGTCTAGATAGTAGAAATAAAGAAAGTTATCATTAGTAAAAGGGGTAACAATATTTTCTCAATGTTGTTTGGTTCCTGGCCCGTACACTACTATCCCAATCCCTTCTACCGCTTTTGAGCAGACTGTATACCATTGAATGGCATCCTCTCCAAGTCTGGTAATGATCTCATATCTTCTTGTGGCATAATTCCTTATCTAATTTCTTTGAAAAGTTATGCTGTTTCATAATTCTGCGGCATGTCACAGGATATCTAATGTCTAAGAAGTGAGGAGGTGTTTTTTTTACGATTTTCTCTCTACTTAGTCAGTATCTTATTCTTTCTGCAGCACTTTTCACCACCACCTGTGGTGGTGTGAAGTTGATAATCCCTTCCATGGCCGCCGTTGTGCATGTTTTCATTGCTCCTGTAATGCATATACGGGCTAGTGTTTGAATTCGGGATTTTTGCTTTGTATATAATCTACGCTTCTTGATCCATATGAATTTACTGCCTAGAGTCAGACCTAGATATTTGACCTCTTGTTTTTATTCAACCTTGCTCCCATCAAGTTCAAACGGATTTGAGGTTGAGGCTGTTATGACAGTGTCGTCGGCCTATCGTTGGCAGGATATTTCGAGGCCGAACCTCACAGGAGTTCGTCAACCGGCAGACTCCACATTAACGGTGATGCTACTCCTCCCTACGGACATCCCATGGCTGTGCAGATGTCTTTACTCGTCCTCTGCTACTCTAGTGATCAGATCCGACATCCATTTGGATGTTGTGCTTAACAGAGTCTATTAGTATCAATTCTTTACCCTAATAGTATAAATTTTTAAGGGTCAAGTGACGTTGGAAAGCTTTTGATTTGTAAATTCATAATATTCACGTTTTACATTGTTTAATACCAAATAAACTCAAATGACCGAGTGTTAAGATTATTTTGTAAGCGGACATTCAGAAGAATTTTCATAATTTTTAGTTATACCCCGTTTCCAATTTTTATTTCTAGATGTTGCGAATTGTATCTCGCATAAACATTTCTATTTTTAAATAAAATTCTATTTTCAGCTTTGGAATTATGCCAACAAATCTGTGAGTAAGTATGTGATTTTATAATTTTAGAATTTTTCAATTTTGCTAAGAAACTAGTGATTATTATTTCTATTTACTCACCTATTCGAATAATTTAAGATTAATATTCATGAAAATATCTAAATAAAATAGTGCATATAATGAAATAAGTAACAATAATAACATCACCTGAAGTATGAAATCGTGTTTCATTCTTCACTATATTTTTCACATAATTTATTTAAAATGCGAGTTTTAAGTTCTGGAACCAATGGGAACAAGCTTTATTATCATAACAAATTAAACCTTTTTTTTTATTTTTCTGTGAATAAATTAAGGGTTGTAGCTGATGGGATGTGGTGTACTTGTAATTATTTCATTCGTATTGGTTTTATCGGAGCTTACTGTATTTTAATTTATTTCGGTCGTGGAAATTAAAAACATAAAGGCGCATTCGCACTAAAGCTGATCAGGCACCATGGCATCACGTCTTTACTGCACTTGTAGAAAGTACGCGAGACGATGCCTGTGAAAATGACCGAAGTCGAAGATAACGAAATGGTAACAATTGCAGCTGCAATTACAGTTGATGCGCGAATCCCAAAACGTAAAAAGAGAAAGTTTTGGGTTCGTCCGAGCTCTTTGCTCACTCCAAATGAAACTATTATAATTGCGTTTGTTTCACAATATTTCCCTTTCACGGTAAAGTTCTATCAACCTTAATACAATGATATCATTCCAATCTATTTTCAAACTACACACGTACCTAATCACCACTACCATTTCAAAATAAATTTGAAATTAAGCTCATGTTAACGGCATAACCCAAAGTGTGGCTGACGGACCAAAATATTAATTTCTCAGTTGAAATTTGGCCATCTTTTTTATCTTCAATTCAAATTTTAATTGCTTAGTTTGTTGCATGAGCATATATATTACATGGTTTTATGTTAGTTATAAATGTAGGGACCGAAGTTAAATCATAAAATTATAATAAATCAAAATCGAAATTGATTTCTCTCGGGATTTTTCATCTTATCTGAACTGTTTTGTGCATTGTTTGATGAACTTGATATACAGAAAGTTTACTTAGTATTAGAAAATAGATTTATTGGTTCCTTTGGTTTATTGAAAAATTAGTTCGTCTGTGAATACTATCCAAACAATTTTTATAATAACAATATTAAACATATTGTCATTTCTAAATATAATATATTGGCATCTATCTTATCTAAAACTGTAGGCTTGCTTAGATAACGCCTATCACCTCATTTTTGTGAATACAGTTAAATTCCAAACATTTTTTATATTTTACAATCCAATCATCACAAAAATTGGAATGCATCTTATAGTCATTAATATACAAGCTGTGTCACGACGAGCTTACACTATCTATATATTGAACACTACCCACACGATTTTTATAAAAATTGCTTTATATACAGCGTGGAAACCACTTATGGAATAAAATTCTTTATGTCATTATTTTAGAATATTATAAAAAATGCCGAGACACGTCAACTTTTGAATTGAGTTGTGCGTTATGTAAACATAAATTTAAATGTACAGGGTGATTCACGCAAGTATGCCATAGTCGGTGTTGGTTTTTTTAATAAAACACCCTGTATATTTGCATATTTTTGAAATCCTCTTAATGACCCGATTCCAACAAACTGAATAATGTATGGTCAATTATGAATTATACAGGGTGAAATTTTAAAATTAATAATTCTTTACACTTGAAATATTGGTACTTTTTTAAATTAGCTAAATATGGATTTATCAAAAATCTAAACTAACTAATTATTAGACGTATTTGTATATTAAACAAAACCTGCTACGCCCATGAATTTTATCATAAATACCTAAAAATTGCCTAAAAACGCCAATAAATAGACAAAATCGGTAAATAATGTGGATTGTTTTCTATTCTGTCGTCAGTTGTTGATGTGTTGACAGTTTATACTGAAAAAGTAAAATCTTTGTCAAACACTCTTTCCTTGTCGACATAACAATGAAATATTTAACTGAGACTCACCGAATTGAGATTTTAATGATGATCGGGTACGGGGATAACTGCAGAAGTCAAGTTGAAGTGGCAAACTTATTTAATCACAGGTATCCCGAATTGCCTAATATTTCACAAAGTACATACTGTGTCTAAAATTCATGCACAATTCAGAGAACTTGGACATGTCAAACCATTGAAAAGAAAAAAACACTTCGTTGAAGATGATGTGAAAGTGGGTATTTTGTTAAGTGTCGAAGAGAATCCAACTTCAAGTACACGTCAAATTGCCCGTGAAAATAATGTTAGTCATACAACTGTTCTAAGATGTCTTCATAAAGAAAAACTTCATCCCTACAAATTAACTTTTGTGCAGGAGTTAACAGAAGACGATCCAGATCGTAGAATGGATTTCTGCGAAAGATTGATTAATAAGCTGAACAGAAATGAGATAGCTCTTGGTACCATTCTTTTTTCTGTCGAATCAACATTCACATTGAATGGAGAGGTAAACCGACAGAACTGTAGATATTGGTCAGCAGAGAATCCTAATTGGATGCGTGAGACACATACTCAGTACCCTCAAAAGGTGAACGTTTGGGCCGGTATCATAGGCGACCATATTATTGGTCCTATATTTATAGATGGAAATTTGACAGCTGAAAAATATTTAAATATGCTTAGAAATGAAGTTATTCCTGCGTTGGCAAACTTATATCCCAACGCAATAGATCCTAGCTTACCGAATGAAAATGTTTGGTTCCAGCAAGACGGGGCAACACCACATTATGCTTTAATGGTAAGAACTTATTTAGATGAAATCTTCCCCAATAAATGGATTGGACGAAGAGGTACCTACTATTGAGTGGCCAGCTAGATCGCCAGACCTTACGCCGTTAGATTTTATTCTGTAGGGTTATCTCAAGAACAAAGTATATGCAACACAACCAACTAGCATTGTAGACCTCAAAGACAGTATAACTACAGAAATACGGAATATTTCACCTCAAACTTTAAACAAAGTTAAGGAGGAGTTCTATAGGAGACTGTGCTATTGCCAACAACTAGGTGGAGAACATTTTGAGCATTTCTTTTAATGTATTAAAATCAAATACATCAGGTATTTTATGTATGTGTTTAATAACTGTAAAAATAAAAATTTCACCCTGTATAATTCATAATTGACCATACATTATTTAGTTTGTTGCAATCGGTTCATTAAGGGGATTTCAAAAATATGCAAATATACAGGGTGTTTCATTAAAAAAAAACACCGACTATGGCATACTTGCGTGAATCACACTGTACATTTAAATTTATGTTTACATAACGCACAACTCAATTTAAAAGTTGACGTGTCTCGGCATTTTTTATAATTTTTTAAAATAATGACATAAATAATTTTATTCCAAAGTGGTTTCCACACTGTATAATAAAGTTATGGCAAATTCATAGAAAATACTTTGATGGCAACATAAGATTTCCGGTAATACTGAAAATGAGCAGCAGCTTTGTTATTTTAAATAGAAAACCCTGTATATTATTAACCTCTCGGATTTTAAGTTGAATTTTAAGGCCACTTTGTGTAAAATACCTTATACCTAAAGTGTATACTTTTCGGGATATTATTTTTTTTAATATGTAGACCTTTTTATTCAAAGTTCTAGGTGAACAGCCCCAATACCAAAAGATAATTACTTGTTGGTTAATAAGTAGAAATATCAAGGTAATTTTTAAATGCAAGTTAAAATCTCAATAACACTCAAGTTTCAGTATAGGAAAGTGAACATAAAATCCCTTTATTTTTTGCCGTACATTTGAATAAAAGATGAAAAACTGCTAGTTCCATTTGAAAAAATTAAGGGATCAATGCGTAGTTGGCCGTTGTAGCGGGGTGTCGCTTGCGACCTCTTGCTGATGTACATGTAAGTGAGTATTACCAGGGGCGGACGTAGTGTATATTTGTTACAAGACTTTAAACCGAAAAGCATCCTTCAAGTTATAATTGGGTTTCATAATAGTCAAAACAATGTAAAGTCGACTTAAACCGTAAAGTGCCGAATGCTGGCCTTTATGGCGGTAAAGTCTACTTTATAAGGGCACCTAACCTCGAACAACATGCAACAAAACAAATGGACTTGTTACAATCTAAGCGAAATTATTTCGAAATGAATCTACTTTGGGACTTAAGTATCTCTTCTGATAATGAAATAAGAAGACGGAAAAAAATGTATATAGCACTTAATCGATATTTTGCAAAGTACGACGATGTCTTTTTCCGGAAGATTTCGGTTAACAAAGCCGATAGTTTGGCAAGTTTATCTGAAGTCGTGAAAGGAATGCAGTTGAAAACATTCAATATTGCCACGTTCAACTTTGAAAAAGATGAAGTGCTAAGTATGTAGTTATAATAATTAGAAAATGGACTTTTTATTATTAGCAATATTAACAATATGATTAAACGTTAATTCTTTAATGTGTTTGTTTTCTTGGATTTTGTCTATTAACATTATTTTTTCAATTTATGAATTTTCAAAGATGAACACTTTTCTAAATTTGTTATGGGCTTCTTCAAGCTCTGGCAGCGTTGTGCGAAAACCATAAATTTCACGCCCTCCGAACTAACTCAATTGGTGAGATGTATCGAAAGGCCTTCGCCTTAGCGACCAGCTGACTTCCTATGGGCAAGCGCGGGCGTGTGTTCTTCCGTCTCACTTTGTCAGTTGACTGACATTGATTATCCAGTGGCGTTGATATTGTCAGTGTCAGATTTTGAACTATTTCGTATCCATATTGAATTCAAGTACGATTCTTAACATTATTTGTTTTTAACAAATACCGTGTTTTGAAAAATACCTTACCTTTAAAGCAAAGCAAAAATCAGTTTCTATATATAATAATAATCATAATTTTTAATACTTTTATAAAAATAGGTACCGCACGCCAATGGTACGTTTATGACAGATATCCGCCATGTTTCCCCGCCCCTTACCGATGCCGCGTAGCTTCAGATAAACTGGCCAAACTATACATATATGTCAAAGATTATTTTTTGACTTTTCTAGAAACCAATAGAAATTTTCAATTTCAGTAATTCATATACGTTCTAGCCAATCAAAACATTATTGTAGTGGGAATAATCTACTTACAACATCATTCCATCGAGAATTATTCAATGTACATTGTTTTTATTGAATGGCAACTACATGACAACATATTTTCTTGATCTGACGCGACTGTCATACATTTTCAAGAGAGTTCGATAAATTAGATAATAATCCCCCAGGCCTTTTATCAAACTTGTTGCCATTTGGCAATAGCCACTCGAGCCCCTCGGGCTCTAGTATCTATTGCCTGGCAAGAGGTTTTCTAAAATCTATCAAATTATTTTCAATTTATTCTCACTCTCTTGTAATATTACCTCAAAAAACCGCCTGGCTTGTACAAATAAGGGTGGAGCCATACAGTCAATGGAGCATTGGTAACCCCAAGATTCAATCATGCCTTTTTCTTCTTCCACAAAAATGGTGGGGATCGGTCAAATTTTCAATAAAAAAAATAAAAACTTGAATAGTATACTTTAGGTAAGGGGTAATCTACACAATGAAGAAAGTAAATGTAGAATTCAAATAGTTAATAAGTAGTATAACCGGAAGTGTCATGACTGTCAAAATATGTTCTATGTGTCTACCAAAAGTTGTGGCCCTTATGTACCATCTATCTCCGATCATAGTATCATAACATTCAAGTTAGAATTGGGCAAACCTGAAACAAGCCTCAGAAGGAAACCAAGAAAAAGAGACTGGGACAACTACAATACCTGTCTGAAAGAAAACCTAGCACATATCCAGAGGAACGGAAAGGCTAAGCACCATCTCGATCTGGAAAATGAGCTTGAGGACCTGAGCAGGGCAATAATCGAAGCATTTGAATCGAGCTGTCCTCTTCAAGAACAACGGAGCAGCAGAGATGCATCCTGGTGGAATAAACATATGTCAGAATTAAGAGCTCAAACACGGGACCTTTTTAATAGAGCAAAACTCACCGGAGACTGGCAGAGATACACTGACGTGAGAAACACCTATTACACGTAAATTAGAAAAGCAAAAAGAAATAGCTTCAGAAAATTCTGTGAAGATATAAACACAACATAATATGCTGCGGCAAGACTACAAATTCATGGCAAAAAGTAGGGTCAACACAGATATGGCTTTAATGAAGCGAGACGGTGAATATACCGAAAATGAGGAGGAAAGAGTGCGACTCTTACGAACTCGTTTTCCTGGGAGTACCCCAAATAGGGGAGATAATCTTTTCGAAGGCCTTCAAGAGAAAGTACTACAATGGCTAAGCACATTTGTAGTAAACACCTTTTCACCTTTCAAGTCACCGGGAGCAGATGGGATTTTCCCAGCATTGCTCCAGCAAGAACAAAACGAAATTCTACAACATTTGGTTAGAATTAGTCGAAGCAGCTTAGAACTGGAGAAGGACAATAGTAACCTTCACTCCAAAAGCTGGAAAAAGGGACACAACAAACCCAAAATCCTTCAGAGCAATTAGTCTAACATAGTTGGTACTCAAAACGATGGAAAAAGCTAGTGACAATACTCCTCATGAGGCAGTCAAAAGAGCAATAAATAGAAGAGGTGCAGACAGCACAACATCCAAATGGATCTCGGAACTGCTCACCACTAGAGTAGCAGAGACGAGGACTAGCAAAGACATCGTCTCCATCTGTAAAACCAGAGGATGTCCACAGGGAGGAGTAGCATCCCCATTAATGTGGAGCCTGATGGTTGACGAACTCCTGTGAGCTTTGACTGACCTCGGAATATCCTGCCAAACATATGCCGATGATATTGTCGTAACAGCCAGGGGAAATTCGAAAACACCCTTTGTGACATCGTACTGAACTATACAAACAGCTGGTGTAGGCAAGTGGGACTTAACATCAACCCCACCAAAACCATCTCAATAGTCTTCACTAAGAAAAGAAAACTGAACCTCAAAACCATTAAACTACAAAGCAAAAATGGTTCTAATGGTGTGCAAGAATCTGGCAGGGAGAAATTGGGGCTGTAAATCAGAAATCCTGAGCTGGATGTACACTGCCTAACCAATTATCATTTACCACCTGAAAAAGCTCAAAATAGTGGAGGAAGAATGTAGATTATGTGGCTTGGAAGAAGAAACCTCCATCCACATACTTGCGAATTGCACTGCAATTCAGAATCCTAGGACACAGCACCTAGGAGGTTATTGGATAGAAGAGGGGCATTTACCTAAGCTGAAGCCTGCAGATATCCTAAAATTCCTCAGGGAAATAGGACTAAAGGAGCTACTAGACTCTAAGACGTTCCTCAGCAACTAAGTAGAAGTAAGGGGGCATAATAGATCTTTTAGGTCTCAGTGAATGTCACCCCATCATACATACATACATAAATGCATACATACATACCAAATTTCATAAGAATGATGAAGGTAGCTTCCAATATACGGGATTATTTCAAAAGGTACCAGCATTGCAATTTTGGAAACCATAGTTGTTAGGATGGGATAAATGAGAGTAAAGTTGCTTTTTTAGGGGACAAATGTACATATCTAAATTGTTTTTTATTTTCAGAGTTATATGAGGAAATCAAAATATGTCAATTTTTTATTAATATTGGCAGTAACACATTTATTTTTGAAAATGTCAAAAAATGGTGAAGAAAAATTTTATTTGGTTTGGCATTGGCTAGCTTAGTAAGTAGATCAACTTTTTTTCTCAAATATGAATTTGTATTTATTATATATTTATTTAAATGGCACTACCCATTCATTTGCAATAATTAAAATTTTTATCAGTTGTAGGTACACTATAACATCATTTTTTTAGAAAGTGAATTAAAAAGACATTTAAATCTACTAGCTTGTAGACCAGCTCTTATCAGAACACCCTTCTGTATATGTGAATACTATTGAATTGCCAATTAGAAGGTTAATATCCCCAGCTAGGAGAATATTGATATCCAACTTTTGCCCCCACCATACCAAATGACGTTATAATGCATGCATTGAAGGACTTCGGACTCCCAATGGCCTCTCCCATATCATTATTGAAAGCAGGTATCCCTGGAGATGAATATGCGCACATCATGAGCTTTAGACGGCAAGTGTACGTTACTCCATCTACTGACAAATACGAACTACAAACTTCAATGTTAATTTCGCACGATAATAATATAATACTCATTCCTCTTCTTGATGGCTTCGATTTTTCCACAACTTCACCCTTCCTTATTTCTACACAACCGCCATGGAACAAGAAACTACTGAATATAAATACCTCCCTTCGCTTTTTTAATAAGCACGAAATTCTTAATACTGTAATCAATCAATCGTTTTTAGAAATTCTTCATCGAAACCAGTTTCACAAAGCCCTTTACACTGATGCCTCTAAAAGTGACGCAGATGTAGGTAGTGCCGTTGTAACTTCTTGTGGCATCACACACCAAATCAAACTACCTCATATATGCAGCGTCTACACTGGAGAATTATATAGTATCATTGAGGCATTTCGATTGTTAAAATCAATGGATCCGAATGTGGCGATTTGTACAGACTCCTTATCATCCATGAAATTGAAAAAAATATTCTCTGATCATCCTCTCGTGAATTTAATACACGACACATATAATGAACTTACAGTTTATGGGGTAACTGTCACTATCATCTGGATACCTTCACATATAGGACTTGAAGGAAATGAGGCTGCAGATCTAGCCGCTAAGGGAGCTTCCACGTCGAATATAACTGTAACGAATATACAGCTGCATAAGATTAAAAAAAATGTTCAAGAAAAAAACACGTGTTCAATGGCAAGCCCACTGGAAGAACACACCTAAAAGCCACTTACATGATGTACAGCCGATTATCACTCCCTCGAAACTCCCACCAATGTCCAGGAAAAATAAAGTCATTTTAAGAAGACTAAGAATTGGACATACTAAGCTAACACATGGCTATCTCATGAACTCTACTCATCCCCCCGTATGCAGCCACTGTAACAGTTGTTCATTAACTGTGAAACATATCCTGACAGAAGGTGTTCATTATACTTTAAAAAGAAAACAAAATAACCTGGAAGACAACATGAATATAATTTTAAATGAAGCTAAGAACCACATAAACTTAAAAGACATTCAAATACTTAATGCACTATAACATGTAATGTGATATGTACACTGTGAATTTAATATTGTAACTCACTGTCACTGTGTTAATGATCTCAATAGACGAGACACGTTAATTTAATAAAAATTTAATAAAAAATAAATAAATCTACTAAAACAAAAATTGAACAAAAAAATCACAAAGAGTCACATTAATACAATACATCAGCATCCATTCTATCCAATCTAAAAGAAACAAATCTATCCCTCCTCTATTTTATATCATATTGTAAAACGCTCATAACTATTGAAGAAATCTAATTCTGGTGAGCATTTTGCCAAACATGTCGTTCTGGAAACATATGAATTATTGCCTATGTTCGTACGAGAGAGAGATTCAAAAAATGTATCGAGAGCATCTTATAACAAACTAATTTTACTAAGTAGATATGGACAATTAGAAAGTAATTTTGATATTTTGAACACATTTTCAAGATAATCATGATCTCTTCTGGTCTTCAGACGAAAGTTGAAACTTGTAAACGAGATTGAAATCGTCGTTGAAATCATAATATCTATAATATATATTTATCAAAACGAGGGATATTTAATTTAAATGCAAGGTATCTTGAAAATTTACGTTGAACTTATTCTATTTGGTGAATGTAACATGCAAATCCTGGATTCCAATCCAAAGATATAGATACCATATTATTAATGAGGAAGAAAAATGTCAGATATGAATGAATATCCATTATCCTTGATTACTGATACCCACAATATAATGGGATCATCAATTTTATAATCAAACTTATTTAATTTAAATGCTCCTATTTCAGTATAGTTTTTTAATAAGGACCTGCACTATTTCTCTGATGTTTTCAAAGCAATTTAAAAGTAAACTAGGTGATTTTTTAAAAATAAACATGTTGCAGTTGATAATAAAAAGTTGACGATTTTTGTTTCCCTTGTATAACTCTGAAAATAATACCTATTTCAGACATGCTTTAGAAGATATATGTAGCAGTTAAATAATGGTTTCGACTAAATAAACTAACGTTAAGTAAAGAAAAAAACTCAATATCTGCCATTTACATCACTTACTTACATAAATAATTTGCTGAGTCTTGGTGCAGTATATTATGTTGATGAAAACACTCAAATTTCTGAAGCCTCATCAATTAAGTACCTAAGTATTATTATAGATAGGCATCTGAAATGGGATCTACAAGTTAAAAACATTACCAATAAACTCAGAGGGTTGCTACATAAATTTTAAATACTTAGCGACTTTTTAGATGAAACCCAGTTGAAAACTTTATATTTGTCTCTGGTACAGTCGCATCTTATGTATGGAATTATTGGTTGGGGTGGTGTGGCAGGATAAAAAGGATAAAGGATAAAAAGTAACAATTCAATTAGTAAATATCTTACAAGTTGAATTTTTTAGAAACTATTAGACATAGGTACTACATTTTGATTGTCATTTCACAACAATGCTTTTACCGAGGTTTTTATTTAAAATAATAATCTCTACATTATTATTTCTAGTATTTTCAGAATTCCAAAAATGGAAAAATCTTATGCAAGAAGACAGCTATTCCTGTTATAGCCTTGATACTGGATCAAAAGTATTGGCATCAGACATAATAAAACAATATTATAATTGCCATCATTCATATACCTACATATAAACCCAAAGGAAAAAAAAATTCGTTCTCTAAAATCAACTGGATCAAATAAAATAGGAGAGGCTTGCCCATCTCGAATAGAGGTAACAATAAATGGAAACCTAGTCTCCCCTACATTGGTTAAAGTCAAATTTTGGAAGACTCATTATGGACATTCACTAGAAATAGAACATACCTTTCTTGGAAGAGATACCAGAGTGGAATTAGCAGGTATTCTTATTGTTACAATAGCTTGTGTAAAAGGTAGTAAGACAAGGTGTCATTAATTTTAAAATTCATATGTGAAACAAACTGCTACATCAATTTTCAGACTTTTTACATTTCTTAACTTAACTTCATTTCATGTTTTAACCATATCCTGCTGAAATAATCCAGAACAGGCTAATATATTGAGATTTTGTATGCAACATGTGCTTTTTGTTTGTAAATTTCAATATTTTTTTAGGAAAACTTCAACAAGGTATCACATTTCAGCACATTATTGATGAAATCCGTGATTCAAATATATAGGAAGGTATTTACCGTACTCATCTCCTTAATCTGTCTTATACCACTAAAAAACCTCCAATGATGCCATCAGTGTTCACTTGTGGGTGAAGGAAGTTGAGAAACTTGGTGCTATGTCACTGGTTTTAAAATACAAATCTCAAAATGAACTGGACAACAATGGAAATCTCAATCAGGATGATTTTTTGTTAATTTTAATGACAAGTTTTCAAGTGCACCAACTAAAGAAGTTTGGAGAAGACAAGATTTGTATTGATGGGACCCATGGCACCAATGCTTATGATATTCAACTTTTTTCATAACTTGTAGTAGATGAATATGGGACAGGTTGCCCTGTGGCATTTTGTTTCTCTAACAGGTCAGATGAAGTTATTTTTAAGGTTTTTTTTGAACGTATCAGTGCTCAAGTTGGACAAATTAAATCCAAAATATTTATGTCTGATGATGCTTTTGCATTTTACAATGCTTGGTCCTCTGTGATGGGTGAAGTACCACATAGATTATCATGCAGTTGGCATGTAACTGGCAACATAATTTAAATAAAATTAGCGACATAGAAAAAAGGTCTTTCGTATATAAAACACTTAAAGTCTTACTCCACCTTGATGATGAAAATAAATGTAATGAAGCGCTTAGGAAACTCTTAATTGACCTTTCCTCAGACCAAGACACAATAAATTTTGGTACATACGTCCAAAATTATTACTACAATAGGGCTAAATTATAGGCATATTGCTATCGGCAACATCTAGGTATCAATACAAACATGTTCCTGGAATCAGTACACAAAACTTTAAAATATTATTATTCAGAAGGAAAGAAAACACGAAGACTAGATAAGATTATCCATGCAGTAATTAAGTTTGCCAGGGACAGTTTATTTAACCAAATAATAAAAATTTCCAAAAATTCTTGTAGTTCTAGATTAAAAAATATTCAGGTCAGTCACAACAAATCTAAGTTATATAATTACATCTTCAATGATAACTATTCTTGAAGAATATGAATGGTTAGTCAAATCATCCTCAATTTCTGAACAAGATTATATTGTTCAGAAACTAACTAGAACATGTGAAATAATAAATTGTTCTTTGAAATGTGTAGATTGTAATATTTGTGTCCACATTTATGAATGTTCTTGTATGGATAGTGTTATAAAATTTAATATTTGTAAACATATTCATGCAATTTCATTATATAGCCAACTTAGGAGTATTCGTCTAACATTCATAGAGGAAGGACGTAAATCGGCCTGCTCTCTGTAAATAAGTTAACGATAGTGGTTAAAATCAAATTAAAGTTATAGTAAGTAAAGGAAAAAAGATAAAAGCACGAGAAAAACGCTGAAATGCCTTCAGAAAGCAGCGGATCCTCGTTCTCGGAAGAAGAAATGGAAATAGATGACAATGGACAGTGGCAAAGAGTAAAGAGAAAGAAAAAAACGTCGACGCGGAACATCAAACAAACCCAACAAAAAAAAGCGCACACCTATCACAACAAGAAATACAAAACATAATCGTAGGACCACATTATTCCGGAAATCCAACAGAACAATCTCAATCAACCATTCCACAAAGAAACTACCACATTAAAAACCATCCAAAAAATGTAAATAATAACACATATAATTATTCATTTCAAATGAAAAACATCATAAATCAAAACTATAAATATATCTTTTTTATAACAACAGATCAAGAATTATCAAGAATACAATTTGCTAATTTTTGGAATGCAAGAAATCCAAACTCCTCTGATGTGATTATAAAAACTAAAAGTGGATTTATTTTAAAAAGCAGTCAAGATAAGAATCACATTAAGACACGGATGAAATCATTAGTCCAGTCAAAAGTGATCAAAGAATTTAAAGAAACGAATTTCAACCAAAACCAATCAACACCAAACACACTAAAAAACACAACTTTTGCCTGCGTCATATCATCAGTAGAACTGGATATTGACACACATATAAAAGAACACCTTTCAAATAAGGGAGTAAATCACAGATACTGTAAAAGAATAACTTCAAGAAAAACCGGAAAACTTACACTACTGATCAGAATAATTAAAGGAGATTAATCATCATTTCAAAAACTGTTAAGTGAAGGAGTTTTCTTTATTACCACTATCCTGTATACCCTGGCCAACCACCAGAACCCTCTCCTATTCCATGTTCCAAATGTTTATTATTTACCCATACTACAGAGAATTGCACCACATCAATATGTTGTAGGAAATGTCAAGGAAAACATTTAACGCAAAACTGCACCTCCCCTCTTCCAGAGAAATGTTCGTATGTAATGCCGATGATCACCTAGCATGTCACCTAAACGTCCTAATAGACCAACTAAACCTATTGAAGGAATTCCGAACGCACGCATTAAATCAATGAACAAAAAATATTCTGAAATGCCATCAGGAATTACTAGCACAAGTAAGCAATAAATTAAATAATCCTAAAAATAGTGATCAACAAGAACTCATAATCAAACTTAAAAAGAGATTTGTACATCTTTATAATATTGATACTACCCCAGTATTTAGTGGAAATCGACTTTTTATTCTCATGTTTGATCTAGAAAAATCAACCAATGACTCACCAACGATGCCACAAGAAGTACTTACAATATTTCAGGATAATGGCTCACAAGGTAAGGTTTCTCTACTCAAATATTAACAGCTTTAAACCAAAGAAATACTTAATATACAATTATATACAAAACCAAAATATTGACAGCATTATGTGGGTGGAAACCAAAAACGAAAATTTCATTAACCCACATGATAACTGGTCTATAATTCAACAAAAAGGAAATATCTTGAACCAAAACTTCAGAGGAGGCAGCCTTGTACAGTCCAGAAGAACATCCTCCAAAAATAAATAACCCCCTCAACAACTGCATACATGTTTCATTTCCATACAAAGACTCTAAATTACATTTTTTCCTGGTATATATTCACCATTCATCTTTAATTGAAGAAACGATATTCACTAAAGCATCTCATTATGATTACTCAATAATCATTGGTGATTTTAACCCAAATTCAAGCCCCCCTCGTATGAAGCAAATCAAATGCTTCCTTCAAAATTCCAATTTTTGCCAAATACCCACACCTTCTACATTTATCATGACAGACAACCCAAGCACAACTCCAGATATATTATTATGTTCTAAAAATATTATAGACAATATCACAAATGTACTTGTAACCCCAGATCTAGGTAGTGATCATCTAGCTCGAGCATTCGATTTTAATCACCAGCTTGATCCTAATAGCATTAATGATGTTAAGATGCATAGCAAAATGTAATGTACAAAATGTAAATAGTAAAATGAAGGAATTTATAAATGCACATGATATTTGTCCAAATTATATTAAAAATTTCAACACTACATTATCTAAACTAATAATAGATAACTCACCAAAACAAAAAAATCCCCTTTCAATTACAATATTCCACCCTTCATTTTATCACTGATTAAATTAAAGAGACAATTACAAAACAATGATGCGGATGAAATAATGTCACAATTTAACAAAGTTAACAAGGATATTCAAATACTCATATCACAATTTAAACAACACAAATGGATCCTAGCATGCAATAATATTAACTCTATGAAAGGGAAAACCTACTGGAATAAAATATAAAAAGTTGTCAAAATATAAATCATTCACACAACAAATTTCAGAATTAGAATTTGATGGACACTCATACAACACTGATGAAGAAAAATACAATGCTTTTGCAAAGTACTTTGAAGAAACTTATGAATTTAGTGAAAACATTGATTATGATAGAGAAAACCTGGAAGAGGTGAATAATTGGTTTACAAATGTTTTTGAAAACAATCCTAACCCAAATACCCTTCGAATCATCACAGAAGATGAATATGATGAAGTTTTAAATAAAGGAAAAAACACAGCACCAGGCAACGATTCGATTAGTCGTAAAATTCTTAGACAACTAGATCCAGTTATCCATAAAGAAATAAGAAAAATATATAACTATTGTATGAAAACTCATTTTTTTCCACGAATGGAAAGGGGTATTGTAAAGTTCTTGTAAAGTTAATGTGATGACCCATATTTTTAATCCCTTTGAAGGAAAAAGCCGCCCAATGGAGTGCATATAAATTTTTTATAAATTCGAATATTGTGAAATAATGTTAATTTACTATATCAATTTGAATGAAAAAAATTAACCTGCATACAAAATTCATAAAATTTGTAATACAATAATAAAGCGCTTTCCTCTAGAACACGGAGTATCTAAAGAACAGTTTTTTGTATCGTCAACCCAACCATATTTTAAAGGTGGGTGTATATCCTCATACAGTTTTAATTATAATATAATTACCATTACTATTATTTTCTTACATATTAAGTTAAAATGTATTTTATTTTATATATTTATTCATGTAATAAAACCGTAAGGATTGTTTGAATAACAAATAAATGAATAAACACTTGACAACATCATGTGTGTATCAAACCAAGTTTCGTCTAAATAAATTTTAGTTCTATTTGAATCACGGTACCCTTTTATTTTGCGCAAATACTCCTGTCTAAGTTCAGCGATACGCCGAGATTCCATTATTACCATTCGATTATCTAACTTCTTATATTTAAATCCACAATTCAATAATCCTTCGCATCATCTTGGACTGTTGTTTCAAATGGTCTCCAAAATGCCATTCTAATTAATTATATTATAAAACTTACCCTAACGTCTACGAACAAATGAATATTATATTAATATCAATTCACTGACGCGACCTAACCACTACACCATCAAAAAGGTTTTATATTAATGATACCTTTCTACACTAGATCACCTACACTTTCCTATAAATACCTATAACAATTCACTAAACTCACTCAACCAAGAAATAAATATTATATTAATTATTTCTTTAAAACAAAATTCACACCCGACACTGAATGATACTAATGGATTATAAGCCGAACCACAACACAACCCCCCCGAACACCCTCAAGACCATAGAATTTTTTCTGAAAAAACGTCCAACGGATTATACTTCGGTTATTTCGTTATATTACGATGAATACTGCAGTTGATGACTGGTTGTTTCGAAGTCTTTACTGCAGGTGTTACTACGTTGCCAACTCTTCAAAATTTTCTTAAATATTGTAACATATAAAAAGTGGTTTTAATTAATTTTTCTTTTTTCAGTAATTTCAAGCAACTTATTTTAATGTTTACTAATAAATTTACATTATGTATTTTTTTAAAAATATTTCCAACCTAGCTTTCTTATAACATCACGAACTAACAGTTTACTGAAGTAAGAGGAACATTTGTGTAGCGAGCCTAACAATTTTAGAAAATATATCTGACAACATTGCTTTATTTTATGGTCACACTGACTTTGGTTAAAGTATAATAATTATTCCTAAACCTAATGCTAACCACAAATTACCACAAAATTACCGACCTATCACTCTTCTCCCTGTAATTGGTAAAAATTTTGAGAAAATTATTTAAGGAAGATTATAGGAATAACTAAACCAACATATTCCATCACACCAGTTTGGATTTAAAGAAAAATATTCAACAATCTACCCACTTACCATATTAACGTCCAATGTTCAGGCTGCAAGATTGCAGGGACTGAAGACTACCGGAATTTTCTTAGATTTCAAAAAGGCTTTTGACTCTGTATGGTATAAAGGATTATTATACAAACTACACTGGATGAACTGTTCCCCTTCGCTGCTAAAAATTATACACAATTTTCTCACAGAGCGTAAGTGCATGGTCAAAATTAATGGTGTATGTTTTCAAGTATTCTCGATGAAGCAAGGAGTTCCACAGGGTTCACCGCTGTCTCCTATACTATACAATCTTTACTGCAGTGACATATGTGAAAACGAACTGAATAAAACTAATGTGCTACAATTTGCGGATGACACGGCGGTGATATCCTGGGGTAAAAACTTACCAACAACAATAAACCGATTACAAATATATGTAAATGATATAGTAACTTGGACAAATAAATGGAGACTAACAATAAATCCTTCTAAAACAAAATTAATAATATTCAACCACAAAATACATGATAACTCTCCGACAATAAACATAAGCAACCACTTAATTCAACCCTCCTAATATGTGAAATGTTTGGGAATTGAAATAGACAACAAATTAAATTATAATCACCACACGTTAGGTATGAAAAAGAATTCAGAAGTTTGACATACAAGAATGAAGGAATTAGTATTGAAACTGCTGCCAACATATATAAAACTATTTGTAGACCCATGATGGAATATGGTTCTACAATACTATATAATTGTAAAAATCCGCCTAGAAACAATATGAAAGTAGGGGAGACAAACAGTCTTCGAAAAATCTCTAAAATGAAACATCCTGATAACCCACTGCATAATCCATCAAACAGACTCCTTTACAGTAAGACAGGAATAGAACCAATAAATGAGAGATTCAAAAAATGGTTCAGGTCTTTCTCACTTGAAGAAAAGAACATCGAATTGATTCAACCTCACATCCTAGAGATGCCTGAAAATGGTCATCGTAGAAGACATCCACAGAAAACTCTGTTTGAAGAAATTATCTACATATCACGGCAATAATGTCACTTAATATCTTGGTTTTTATTTTGAAATATATTTATTTCTTTTTTTTTTACTTACAAAGAAGATATATAATGGATCTTGTTTGTTGATATTGCATAATGATTTTAATATAATAATTTGTATTGTACCTAGCCTTAGGAAAATTAATATATTACTATATATATATATAGCCAACTTAGTGATTTTAGTTCAGTATCAAATCAGCCTGATTCAATTCCAAATGTTGATAATTCTAAAGAATTGAAAACCCTTTCCATACTTCAAGTGAATAACAAGAAAACAAATCAGGCAATAAAAAGAAAATAGAGTTGATGATGAGTCTTTGTGAGAATGCTTGTTTAGATGCCGGTGATGAGCTTCAGTTGTTGAAAAACCTGGAGAAATCAATAGATATACTTAACAAAAATCAGATTAAGTTTTCCAATGAAAATCTGTTAATACCAATGAAAATAATGAAAAACAAATTAGGCTTTTTACAACTAAAAAGAAACAAAAAAACACTAACCCCTTTAAAAGACCAAGTGTTTTTGAAGAGAAGATTATAAGGGATGCATTTGAAGGTGAAGGTAAAGGCAAAGCAATGATTTTTAATTATTCAAACCATCACACATACACTTAAATTGTGATAATAATGTAGGTATTTGTTATGTGTATGTATGTGTCTATTCAGACTCCGTTCCACATAAGAAGAAGTCTTAATTTTTGGCCGATTTCATCGAACATCGCCAATCGTTAATTGAAAGCATAATAGCTATTTATGCAACAAGTGCAAAAAAGAACCACTTTTTTTCACTAAATATAGTTCAATAAAGTTTTGTTTTTTGCATGAATGTAGAAAAACCACATTAAACTTATGGTTCGTAGTATAAATAATTTTATTTTTTTCATCATTAATATTGCTCTATTTTGCCTTTTATTTTATTTGTATACCATTTCTATTTTTATCACCTGTTTCCTGGTTATATAGTTCATGTTTGTTACTTACAGGGAGATCCAGAAAAAATAGCTGATGAGTATAATAAATATTTAACATCAATTGTTCCAGACCTAATTGCACAAATTAATCATATTCCATTTACTTGCAATATTCCTTACAACCCTCAAACAATGTCTGTGCCTAGCTTGCCTTTGGATAATCTGACAGATTTGACAAATAAAATAAAAACAAGTACACTTCTGGTGAAGATGAAATTCCAGCGTGCCTAATTAAAAAATGTATTCAAAAAGACAAAGGAATGGTTCACAAATAATAAACTGATATTAAATGAATCAAAAGCCAACGTTATGCTCTTCAACACTATACCAATGAATTTTTTAACATTTCTTGCGGAATGTTTTCAATAATGTTCCTGATATTATTTTTTAGTTCTGCTAAATTGTTAGGCTTAGGATTGTAGCACCTATCCTTCACATATCCCCAGAGAAAAAAATCTGGGATAGTTAATTCAGGAGACCGCGGTGCCCATTCAATCGATCCAGCTTGACCTATCCACTTATCATTAAAAAACGTTTTTAATGAATCTCGTGCTATTAACAAATAATGTGGTGGTGCACCGTCTTGTTGAAAGTAAACGTCGTCGCTAATTCTCTATTAACGAATAATGTGGTGGTGCACCGTCTTGTTGAAAGTAAACGTCGTCGCTAATTCTATCTTGAACTAGTTGCGGATAAAAAAAAGTTTCCAACATATCCGTGTAGTTAGTACCCGTCACTGTTGGTTCCGAAAAGAAAAAAGGACCATAGATTTTTCGCCGAGATAATGCACACCAAACGTTTACTTTTGGACTATCTCTCTGAAATTCATTAAAAGAAATTGGTTATTGAGAACCCCATATTCTACAATTATGTTTGTTACACATACCATTAATGTGAAACGTTGCTTCATCCGACATAATTAATAATGAATTGGGTTCGTTTCTTAATAAGTCAAGTAAAGTCTCACATACCATTACTCGTTTTTCATAATCTGACTCGTACAATTTTTGATAAGTCTGAATTTTGTATGGAGTTAGTTTTAAAATTTTTAGACATCTTTGAACGTCACTCTTGCTAAGCTCTAAAATTCCAGCAATTTTTCTAATTGAAATTTTATGATCGTTATCATGTAGCACTTCATTAATTGACATCAACTTGTTTAACAGACCATCATTATTTCTCGTTTTTTTTAAGTGTGCAATGCAACCAGTTTCGATAAATTGTACATACCATTTTTCAATTATATTCACTGACGGCGGATTTTTCATAAATTTCCTTCTGAATATCCTCCTTGTTTTCGTTTCTGCATAAATTATTACAGTTTGAGCTTTTTCACTCACTGTATAGATCATTTCGAAACCGACATATGACTTAACAAAATTACTATTGTCAAAATTGCTGATTTTGTTGTTATGCGTCAAACGGTCACAGCATGAGTTGATTTTAGGCATCAAAATACGTTCATATAAAACTACTAATTAAAAATGTACTACTACATGAAACCTCGAATATCTTTGTTGTTAATGAAACAAAAGATAGAAAACTATACATTTTTGGAAAGGAGAATGATTGCTCTTTCGAATGAGATCAAAAATTATAGGGTGTTCTATTTAAAATAATACAGATTTTCCCCTTTGAATCTGACCAACATTACTAAAACACCCTGTGTTGATGAGATTAAATGCCAGCCATGCCTAAAAAAATCTCTTTGGTAAACTAGTGAAACTAGTGAAAACCCCATCTATTTGGAGCAATTAATAAGCTGGGCATTTATGTTTAAAATCAGTCACTCTCATTTGGGACACCCTGTATTATTAATAAAATATTGCATTAACAATTTGTGTTCTTTCAATATTTCAACAAACATAATTGAAAATCTTACTTAAATAAAAATTTGTTATTGCAAACTGACCCCAGTTTTAAATAAGTAGGTAAGTATTATACAGTGTGTTTTTTGTAGGATGACTAGGATTTTACATGGTAAAACTCTAACTTATGTTAGGAATATTTAAACTGACCTGATATTGTGGAAACTAAAAACACATGATTTCTAGGGCATTAAGAATAGGTACATTTTAAATATGCCTTAATTGTGTCGAGAAATGTGAAGGATATTTCCAAACAACTTTAATCATTTAATTCATTTCAGGTGAATATGTCATCACTATGAGATGACTGATATTTTATTAGGAGGTTAAAATGTGCTTTTTTTCCAAAATTGAAAGCCTCAAAAAAATACATTGCACCTACTATACCTATACCTAATAGAATCGAAATCAGGAAAGATGATGTAAGACATCAAGCGTTATTTCCTGTAGCATTTCCAAAGTGATATCGATAAGCTATGAAAGTGAGTATTTATGTACAAGATTGTCATAGACTTTTAGTTACCTAACCAAAAAATAGCAAAAATATTGAAAGGATGCCCTCCCCAAGGTTTCCTGTCTACAATGGAAGCAGCAACGTCGCACGATAAAAACATGTGAATTTAAAGATCTCAAAGTGCGCAAGTGCGGGACAGCCAAATTCTTACTGTCGCGAGACCCTCGTTTAAAAACGTAGCAAACAGGAGGCGATTGTTGTAATTTACTAGAAGAAGAAGTAAACAAACACACTTTTATTAACCTAATATTATTTATTTTCAATAATAAAAGTTATTTTATTTTTAGAAATGGTGAAAAAAAGAATCTGTAATAATAGATGTTGCAGAAATTTGTTGTTGGTTAGTTTATAAATTTGTTAAGGCGATTAATGAGTGTAATGTCAAACAAACCGATTATGTGGTTCTGTGCTGATTCTCGAGCACCCTATAAAATTTTGTCTGGAGAATATTGAACATGTTGAAAACTTTTACTCCGGAAATTTTCGATAGAATTTTTGGTCGTGTCATACAGCAAATTTTATTGACGAAAATTTTCGTGGTAAATTTCAGAGTAATTTTCGGCATAATTCTTTGCTGTGTAATATGGCTCTAACAAAAGGTATATGGTACCCACGTATCTACTAGAGTGAATTATGGTTCATAATTCACGCTTTTGCATTTAAATAGCATACATTGCTATGACAACACAACATTTTGGCTTAGGTGACTATAGATGGGGGTACAATATGAAATGAACTATTAAATCTGCATATTTTTGTTTAGGAAATTTGTTTCTGAAATATATCATATTGATAAAATATCGAAAACTTTTAGTATTGATACTTTTCATAACGATATTTTCTAATATTGAAAGTTTTAAAACAATTGATTTATAACGGTACTATGTATTGATACTTTACACAGTATCGCCCATCTCTATATGTCACATTATTTGACATACTCCAGAAATTTATTAATTTTGACATTAGAATTGTCGATAATACCAAATTATTCCTTTCCATTCTACACTCGCATTATTTACCTAACTTTTATTTAATAAAGAAATCAAGGGTCATGGACAAAGTATAGTATTCAACTAGTAATTTATGGCTATTATTCTCTCGGGTGACACACTGCATGAATAATGGCTTTGCAAAACAACGAATTTTCATTTTCCAATTTATGTGAGTTTATGAAATAGTAAATACAGTTATTTGATTTTCAAGGTATTCTAGATATAATGCATTATAACACCTCATTTGACAAGTATCTGTTGGACATTGCTCCGATTGGAATTTCTGGTTGAAAAGTTTCATAAAATCTCTTTTCCATACGGTGGTCATTATATGGTTTTCCTCGAGGTTTTCGTGAGGGTTTACCATTTTTCTCTTAATTCACACTAGAAATAGACATCTATTTTGACTTTTAATTTCATTGTCAGTCATCAAGTCAGTGAATATCAACAGTTTTTAACAGAATCAGGTAAAACTAATTTAATGCTGTTTAATGCACTTCTGTCAAAAAAAAATAGAATGTTTCCTTAAGCATAAGACCTTGCTTTAGACATACTTTTATCGCTTTCCTGATGGTTGTCAACTCTGATGTATGAACTGGGGATTACCATGCTATTATCAAGCAATGCATCTTATAATAAAGATCTTGATTAAACTAAGGTCTTCCTCAAAAACAGCAACAGGCAATTTAAATATACATACCTTGTTATGAGGTAAAACAATAAAGGCACCTCCTCCAGCACTCTCAACAATAATAGCCAAAAATTTGGGATTCACAGCACAGAAAGTTGAATCCCATGAACTCTTTGATACACGAATATTATCATAGCACTGTTCCCTTTTTAAAGCTTGACCATACACGTGCCGAAACTTGGAGCTACGTACAACGCGGAAAGACATCTGAAAATCAAATAAAACGGCTGTTAAGCTTTTATTAAATCAAGAATACATTAATTTATTAAACATAACCTATGATAATCATGTTATGATTGTTTAAGTTATACGTACCTTGGTCTCTTAAAAGTAATTTTCTACAAATAAAATTGTAAAACAAATAATTACATCTAAATTTAATGAAGAATTTAAAAAAAGAATGTTTTACAGACACTTCATATCTAGTTCACATTAGTTTCAAGAAATCCCCATATTTGGTTATGCGAAATTTTTTAAACGTCAAAAGTGAAGTAAGTGCTGCTTATCGATGGAATCTGGTACTAATTCGTGAATAAAAAAGGAAATTCACTTTCCTGCATAGGCAATTATTCGCAAAGAAACCATAAATATCTCATATCTTGCACTGTTCAGTTATGTTTTCTGATACTCCTTGTTCCATTATTTTTTTGTTTATGAAGTATGCTTTGCTACAAAATTATGGGTAATATTTTTAAAGATAGCAATTTATTTGAATATATCCACAGTTAAACGAAGTACCCCTAATATTTTTTTCAGAAAACGTGCAAGTCTATCTAGTTAGTCTCCATGAACAAGACCTTCGCATCCAGTACCATAGAGATCTGATCAGTGCTAGCGTCAGGAATAAATATTCATTTATTTCTATGCTGCTATAACACGATCTATGATATTTAATAAATTACGGAATTAGTCTCTACTACTACTAGAAATTCTGAAGAATGAATGTAATAAATAATACAATCCGTGCGACGCGACTGTGCGATAACGCTGAAGTTATTTTCATATTTTCTATACGCGCATTTAGTACGCGTCATAAATTGTCATATGTCAAGGTTTCGGATACTGTTTTAGAAATATATTTGCTGTATCATTCTATTAATAATATATAACGATTAAAAAGGTATAAACATGATATATACATGTATTTTTGTATTTATTAATTTATTATTACTTCATTCACTAAGCGTGTATTAAGCATAGAGATAATAAACATAGAGTAGGCAACCTGTAGTCGGAAGCGTCCACGCAATAAAAAGAGATGACCAATAAAATTGGTGATGCTGTCTCTCTCTAACATCGTGTGATGCACATGCGCGAAGACTGTAACCCTTTTAAGAATGTATCACGAACTTACTAAGTTCGTGGAATGTATGCGCTATTAGAAAGAGAAAGCAATACCAAACTGGTTGTCCATCGCTTTCTGAAGGGTGGACGAATACGCTTACACGAGTCTCTATCACCTGTGGCATGCCTACTCTCTGTGGATTTTCTCTATGGTATTAAGACATAAGCCAAAGATCTGTGGTGCTCTTGGATGCGCCATCTCTTAACCACTTAATACCTTTATTAATGTCACACGTCAATTACTGTTTGCAATGTTCGTAATGTATCGTTGAGTTTTGAGTTACAAATCTGTCAAAAAATAGTTCGCTTAAGTGGTGATGGCTCGATAAAATAATATTACGCAAAAATGTTAATTTTCAAGTAGTGTTTTTAAAAAAAATAGATGGACAGTACCGTTGAAGAAGGAGAAAAGATGAAGGCAAAGTCGTCGAAGCGAATGGTGGGAATGATTATAAGATCTAGAAAATCAATTGCGAAGGATGCCGTTGTGACGGTAAGGAATACTTGCATACCCAGATTCATATCTCTGTACTGAATAAACACATGAAGCGGCAATGAAATATTTAGAATGCTCGCCTATTTGGTTTCCTCCCATTCATGTAAGAACACCCTTTCTTGTATAACACAGAAATTACATTTGTTTTAAAAGTACGTTATATCTACTTCTAGATTCATCAACATTCCTTTCATAGATTAAATTGCATTTTCAAAATAAATTTCTCAATGTATTCTCAAATAAAATGGCAATAGGTACACTGATTCCATTTGAATCATATATAATTATAATCTATTGCACATAAAATTACTAGAATAATGGTTATAATTCAAATTAAATGTACTTTCATTGTTTTAATTTCTTAAAATTCTTATAATTACATTAGTAATGAGTATAGATAGATAGTTTTACTCAGTAGCAGATTAATGTAGGGGCTAGCTGAGTCTTAAGCTCCGGGCCCTGTGATACATAAAAAATATTATTTGAGGTTTTTCTTTGCCCTGAAGTTAAATCCCCCACTGGCTTTACTGTATAAAATAAATGTTGTCACTAGGGTTTGGTATATAATTTTAACACAGGAATTAACAAACAAATAATTTATAACATGCAACTAATTATGGTAACAGCTATTTTTTCAAATTAATGAAAAAGTTTAGATCGAAATTCATGTGTACATCTTCATTTACCATGTGCAAATGCTCATAGTTTTAATATATGAATAATATTATGAGCTACTCCAATTTATTTTGTGTGTTATTAATATTGTACCAGATCATCAATATCATGAACCTTTGAAAACCTAACCTAACCTGTGTTTTATGAGAAGACCTTGAATGGGAAATTCTAGAGGATTTCAAAAAGTATATGACCATGTTAATATCCCTTGAAAGACAATTTAAATGTTTAAATGTTTTGCCATAAGTTCTAGACTGCCCCATTCTTCTGGTTATATTATAATAGATGTGTGGAGATAACTGAAAATAATTGTTTTCCCCAACTCAATGTGCATCTCTAGCTAAAATATAAGCATCCGCTTAACGTCTAATGGATTGCTGAAGTTGTCCAAAAAAGGCAGATTGTGAATAATACTAGACCCTCCTATGATGCGGTTTTGAAGATCTTGTAAATTTGAAGGGCTAGAAAATGGCTCATTTGCTTTTTAAAAAAAAATGCGGAAGCTTTTTCAAAAATCGAAAAACTCATTTTTTTGTAAAAATTCGAACTTTGGCGTTAATTTTCAGGGTCCAAAGGTCAAGTGATCCATACGGGACTAATTTTCCCTTATTCTGGATCACTTCAGATATCAATCTCACTTGGTCTCATTTCGCTAGAGGTACCCGTTAGCGACTTATTTCATTTTGGAGATTTTTTAAACATTTAGAACACTGTGCGTCGTCTCTTATGTGAACAACGTGGACCTCCAATTCACATGTTGATTAGCCCATGCCAATCGAGCATGCATATATCGAGATATGGAATATAGCGGGCGAAGCAAGTTCGCTTTCACCTGCTCACGAAGAAATCGTTAATATTATGTGCAAACACTGTTAAAAAAAAGTGAAAAATAAAGTGACGTGCATAAAATGTGGTGACATTTTTCATCCAGCAACTTTAAAACAGGCAAGTGAGTTGAAAAAGGCTGACTGCAGACATGAACCCAACCAACAGGTGATCAACACTGAATTAACAGAAATAAATGAGGAAACCTACCTTAAGGAAGAAAATAAGTTGCTGAAACTAACAATAATAGCTGACAAAGACGTTATAATTTCCGACAAAATCTGGCTGATCAACCTGCTTGAAGAGAAAATCACATATTTGGAAAATAAAGTAACTTCCAATAACAATCATATTTCAAACGCAAACCAGTCCAATATTGGGGCAAGAAAACCAAAGTCATTAGCAGATAAAACAAATGACGCAAAAATGTAACTATACAAAAAAGTGAAAAATCAATACAAAATTATCAAAACAGACCAACATTAAATTTAAATATGGGAAGTCCCAATATACAGGGTAATTCTAGAGTGCAGATTAACCAAGTATCAGCAGAAATCATGAAAATCCAAACTGAACGGAAAGCCAATGAAATAATAAACCTTGCAACTGATGGTCATATTGAAAGAAGTCCATTAGTGCCAGCATTGGGTACATCAAGTGACAATGTAAGGGATCAATTTACGGTTGTAACAAGAAAAAATATCACAAAATAGGCAGTGGAAATGGTGACGAAAACTTCAAAGGCAGTGAAAACATTAATAGAAAAATCTGGCTATTTTTATGAGTGCCAGATGCTGTTACTGAAGACAACATAAAAGTATACATAAAAAATCGGACATA
Source organism: Lochmaea capreae (assembly GCA_949126875.1). NCBI lineage: Eukaryota > Metazoa > Arthropoda > Insecta > Coleoptera > Chrysomelidae > Lochmaea > Lochmaea capreae. The sequence continues at coordinate 36,208,629 of OX421395.1, forward strand.
CTCTCAAGATATTTATGTCAAAACACTTCCAACCTATTTTACCAAACCTAACAATCAAGCTTTCATGATAGCTGTGGAAACAAACCTGCAAGATTCCGTTTATCAAACAAGCTTTTGGCCAAAAAATATTTATTTTAGTCGTTTATACGGTGCGGTTAACTACTCTATTTTTATATCTTAAGAAAAAAGCTCAAACAGGTAAATTTTTATATTCAACGTAGTATGTTATGACATAAAAGTTTCGAACCTGACATAATCCCTCTTCATGGGGGTGTCATCCCTTCGATTTTTTTAAATGAGAAAGTGCATCATGCAACACCTCATTTGAGACCTATTGGAACACTGATTTCAAAATTGTATAACACTTTGGTTCAAAAATTAACGGAGTCTGAGTTATTCGAGAGTTTTAATCTTACTTTGCAAGAATTCAATGAATTCTGTTGGCTTGACGGTAGGTTTTTTCATTGGAGGGTTGGAATTGTTTTGTCTCTGAATAAATCTTTCCTAAATTGTGAATGTTGGTAACTGAATTTAATCATCAGGCACAAGTTATTACGTGGACAATGCAAAACTTGATCAACAATGAGGTAAATACCTACATATTAGCACGAAAGTTTAACACCAACACCCTATATGAATTTAAAAATATTTATGTGAGGTCCGATCTTGAACAGAGTCAGATATTGACACTGTCTTTAACACATTTATGTCAAATTTTCAATGGTGTTTTGATGTAGAATTTCCAAAGCGAAAAATATTTAAGCAAGTTCAAAAAACAAAAAAAGTTCCGTTTTCACCACAACTCTCAGAACTTGAACAACTTAAAAATCTGAACTGGTTAAGGCACAGGGTCAATGATCCTGCCCGGACAGAAAATTACAAAAAATTCAAAAAATCACTTAACATAAAAATATCTAATGAAAAAAAACCTAACTATTCCAAAATTATCGACAGCTCTAACAATAAAGCAAAGTCTCTTTGGAACCTGGTTAACACAAAAATGGGTAAACATAAAAAAGAACCAGAAATAGTACTATCTGATTCCGGTATTACAAATAAAAGTGGAAATACCAATCGTTTTGCTAGTTATTTTGCAACGTCTGTTCGTGATAAGATTAGAGAATGTAACTTTACTGACGGTTTTTGTACGACATCTAGGATACCTAATCCATATTCTATGTTTTTTATGCCAGTCAATGGACATGACGTAAAAAATATAATTTTAAATCTTAATAAAAAATATTCGACAGGATTTGATGGAATCCTCTGTTTGGTATTGAAAGAATGCGCAGATACCATATCTTATCAACTAACCCATATAACAAATCTATCTGTGCTGCAAGGGAAATTCCCGAGGGGTCAACCACCCATCAAAATATGTACACCTATTATACCATTTATTACGGGGCCAACTGCGACATCCCGGGAGCCAGACGAGCTAGCGACACGAACCAGGCGGCATATTTTGTTGCTTTAAGGTGGCTTTACCAAAAAATTCCAAAAACCTTCCCTACATGTCAAACTCACCCTCGCGCAGTATTAAGTTACGGTGGCCAACTGCGATATCTCGGGAGTCAGACGTGCTAGCGACACGAACCAGGCGGCATATTTTGTTGCTATTTTGTTGCTTTAAGGTGGCTTTACCGAAAAATTCCAAAAACCACTCCTACATGTCAAACTCACCTCCGTGACTACTTGCAGTAGCTCGGGAGCATGACGAGCTAGCGACACGAACCAGCCGGCATATTTTCTTGCGAATTTTTTTTAATTCATTTTTGAAAATTGCAGAGAATACAATTTACCAATTAAAAAAAATCCTAGATCACATATACAAAAGCGAAATTTATTTTTTGATGAAAAAAAAATAGTGCTAGTTTTGAAAAAATACAACGTTAACTATTACGTAGTGGACATTGTATATTATTTTGAAAATGAATATATAATGAGTATGATAAGAAAATGGTTTTTTAAGCGAGTTTGACTCGAAGGGGTTGTTTTTAAAATCTCTCGATAAAGCCGTATATAGCAACAAAATATACCGTGGAGCTCGTTGGACCAAGTCATTGTAGGCTTAAGATTGAGCAAAAGGCTGCCGCAACTTAAGATCAAAGTAGCGGGGTTCACATTGAGGCATCTTGAAGCAACAAATTGGCAACAAAATATGACGCGAAGCTTGTTTGGGCAACTAATTCTAGTCTCGAGACAAAGCAAAGGCTGCCGCAGCTTAATATCGCATTAGGGTAGGACATTTTTTGAAGATTTTTTAATTATACCATCGTAAAGCAACAAATTGTCAAGAAAATATGCCGGCTGGCTCGTGTCGGTAGCTCGTCATGCGTCACGGAGGTGAGTTTGACATGTAGGGATGGGTTTTGGAATTTTTCGGTAAAGCCACCTTGAAGCAACAAAGTATGCCGCCTGGTTCGTGTCGCTAGCTCGTCTGGCTCCCGAGATATCGCAGTTGGCCACCCTAACTTAATACTGCGCGATGGTGAGTTTGACATGTAAGGGTGGTTTTAGGAATTTTCCGGTAAAGCCACCTTAAAGCAACAAAATATGCCGCCTGGTTCGTGTCGCTAGCTCGTCTTGCTCTCAAGATATCGCAGCTGGCCACCGTAACTTAATACTGCGCGAGGGTGAGTTTAACATGTAGGTGTGGTTTTTGGAATTTTTCGGTAAAGCCACCTTAAAGCAACACATTAGCAACAAAATATGCCGCCTGGTTCGTGTCGCTAGCTCGTCTGGCTCCTGAGATATAGCAGTTGGGCACCGTAACTTAATACTGCGCGATGCGTGAGTTTGACATGTAGGGGTGGTTTTTGGAATTTTTCGGTAAAGCCACCTTAAAGCAACAAATTAGCAACAAAATATGCCACCAAGCTCGTATCGCTAGCTTATTGCATATACTGCATATTGCACTTGGCCACCCCAAGTTAATATTACGGTAGGGGACCACGCGTTTCTCGGCAACGGCTGGAGCAACAAAATCAATTATTTAGTAACAAATTAGCAACAAATTATGAGCCGGGTCCGAAACGTGCCCTCCAAAATGGCCCCCGTAACTTAATATACGTAAAATTATGGACATATTGAGTCTGCGCAGTATCAAAAAATCGTTCCAGCAGAGCCTGCGTATACTCAATATGTCCATAACAGTTAGGAACTTGCTACGGGAACAAACCTTGTAAGTAACTAATACTCGAACTAGTCACTAGGGGATTCCCTAAATATTCATATCGCGCTTCGGTCAACACCATCTCGAGCACCATTTCTATCAAGCCCTCTATAACATTCAAAAGACCTGAAAATTGATTTCAATGGCGGATAGATGGAGAAATATTCCATTGTAGTTCCATGGAAATTGTCAATATGACGAGAGCATGGGGACATATTTCATTGCATTTCCATGAACATATTTCAGTTTCACGAATTTTTGCATATTATAGAGGGTGTTGCTTCGGTATACTCTCGGCGTTAACCCGACTGGTTCGAACTTGTGCGTTCTCGGTGGTTCTTTTTTATAGATTTGATGGGTTGTTAAGTATTACGCATTTATTATCAAAGTATTACATATATTACATGTTATTACGCATTATTACGGATATTACGTAATTAACCTGTATTACCGTTTATTACGTCTTATTACTGGTTATTACGTAATTATTACCAAAGCTTGTACACCTATTACCATAAGTGGTTGACCCCTCGGAAATTCCCTACTAAACTCAAAATGAGCAAAATCATACCGGTATTCAAAACAAATTACCCCCAATGTGTCGAAAACTATAGAATGATTTCTTTACTTAGCTCGTTCTCTAAAATAATCGAGAAAACGGTATACAATCAGCTAATTGGTTACTTAGATCAAAATAAAATTATAACCCCATCACAGCATGGTTTGCGAGAAAATTATTCAATAGAAACTGCAACAACTAAACTGGTAAAATATACAGGGTGTTCAGAAACTCTCCTGCCAAACGGAAACTACAGTTACTATAGGTGATTTTAAGTCGATTTAGCTCAAATTACCTCAATCCGAAAATGCTTCCTAAGGGAGCTACAACAGCCCTTTCAAGAAGACTTCCTCATATGAGTTTTCTTCAAATTATTCAAAAATACCGTCACTTAAAATATTCAAACTTGGTATAATCAATAAACAGTTACAAACCAGTCGTTCGCTGTAAATAAATTTTTTTCAGATCCACCACAACCGTGTCAGTCGGGGGGACCAACAGGTATTTTTATAAAAAAAAATTTATTTTCAAGTTTTTTGTATCCGACACCGAATTTGGAAAATTCAAGATGATTTTCATAAAAAATGTTCTCTTCTTTCAAATCGATATCATGCAGAGCGAATATATGCGGAAAAATTTCCAAACAGAAGGCATCCTGCTCGCTCAACATTTGTAGCCGTACACCAAAGATTAAGAGAAAGTGGCTCAGTAGTACCTAAAAATACTGAAACTGGTAGACGACCTGATGTGACAATGGAATACGAAGACGATATTTTGATTGAAATCGAAAATAATCCTGAGGTTAGCACCAGAAGACTCGCTGCTATGTATCCTGGCATTTCCAAGTCTTCCATATGGAATATTATTCATAAAAAAAACCTTCACCCTTTCCATTTTCAAAAAGTTCATGCCATGGTAGATGGTGATTTTTCAAACTGGTTGCGGAACAAAAAAATCAGGATCCTAATTTATTTTCCAATATTTTATTTTGCGATGAATCTACGTGTAACAGAGACGGAATTTTTAATTTACATAATGCACATCATTATGCCTACATTGGTGATAATCCTCTTGCAACAGTAGAGAAAAAGCACCAGCTTGGATAGGTGTAGTCGGTAATCAGCTTCTGGGACCCGTAGAGCTTCCTAGCCGTTTAACAGGACAAGAATATCTTAATTTCCTACAAAATGTTTTACCTGATTTAATAGATGAGGTTCCCCTGAGGGTTCGAAATAATTTATGGTTCATGCACGACGGCTGCCCAGCTCATTTTAGTAGAGAGGTTCGTCAATATCTCGACAATAACTATCACGGTAAATGGATTGGAAGAGGTGGTCCAGTTAATTGGCACCCAAGATCTCCAGATTTAAACCCCTGTGATTTTTGTATTTGGGGTTATTTAAAATCATTAGTCTATGCTGTTCCAATAGAAACCCGTAATCAGATGTGGCAAATAATTAAAAATAATGCAGGAATTTTTGCAAAAATTAGACAATCTTTAGAGAAAAGAATAAATTTGTGTATTGAGATAAATGGTCGTCATGTAGAGAGTCTCTTTTAAAATTGATTCTCTTATTTCTGTTGGTAATTATCTCTAACTTTGTTTTTTTTTTAAAAGTTGATTGTTGTTTTATACCCACACGAAATAAAATTAATTTAAAATTTCCAAAACAATGTAAGCAACTTAATACTTACGACTTTTGTTACCAGTATCTGTACAATTTGTTGATTTTTCAAAGCCAACTTGATATTACAGATACAATTTTATAATCCATCATGATTTTATGTAAGAAACACAAAAAGTATAAATTTATTTTTCTCGAAAACGGTTCATGATATCGATTTGAAAGAAGAAAACATTTTTTATGAAAATTATCTTGAATTTTCCAAAGTCGGTGTCGGATACATAAAAAACTTGAAAATAAATTTTTTTTAATAAAAATACCTGTTGGTCCCCCGACTGACACGCTTGTGATGGATCTAAAGAAATTTCTTTACAGCGAACGACTGGTTTGTAACTGTTTATTGATTATACCAAGTTTGAATATTTTAAGTAACGGTATTTTTGAACAAATGGAAGAAAACTCATATGAGGACGTGTAGCTCCCTTTGGAAGCATTTTCGGATTAAGGTAATTTGATCTAAATCGACTTAAAATCACCTCTAGTAACTGTAGTTTCCGTTTGACAGGAGAGTTTCTGGACACCCAGTATTCATGAAAACATCGACCAAAACAAATACTTAGCAGGTATATTTTTTGATCTGACTCGTGTATTTGGCACTATAAATCCCCACTACTTATAGACACTATCAATCCCCACTACTTATCCATAAAAATAGAAGCTATGGGCATTCGTGGACCAATCCAATCGTGGATTAATTCCTACATGTCTGACAGAACACTCAGGGTGCACCTCTATTGGTACCCCCCAAGGTGGTGTCCTAGGTCCATTTTTGTTTCTTCTTTATATAAACGACCTACCCTTATACATTTCCAACGGACATGTTTTTATACAAACTTGAGTAAATATTGGTAATAATACAAACAGTACAATTAATGGTAATATTCATCCTAAATAATATAAGTAGGTACTTATGTATTTGTTGGTATTCAATAAAAAATCATCCTTGTCTTTGTAGTATTTTAGAAATGTCAAATTTGGAAGTGACGTTTGGTTTCGCAGCCGCGGAATTAAATTTCGCGGACTGTGCTGAAAACGCGAAATACTGACTTCGCGTACGATTGCACGAAAACATTTTTTTGTAGAAAATAAAAATAAAAAACCAACAACTTGGTATTTTTAAATACAGGTTAATATCTCAAAAACGCTTCGGTAAAGAGAAGTGAACATAAACTACCCTTATTTTCCGCCTTAGAAGTAAGTTAATGAATAAAAATATGGTTGTTTCATTTAAAAAAAATTAAGATATGTAGAACTTTTCACCATTTTTTTTAACAGTTCTGTATACTAAAACGAAGTCACCAGTTACTTTGATCGTCCTACTAATCATCCTGACGAGATGTTTTCATTCGGTATTGGGGGTATTCACACAGAATTTTCAATATGAAGGCCTGCACCTGTCAACTTTTTATCAAAACAATATCTCGATTAGTATAAATTTTAGATATAGAGCATTTTACACAAAGTGACATTAAAATTTAATGTAGAATCCTAAAAGTTAATAATGAAGGTTGTTACGTTTAAAATATCAAAGTTGTCTTTCACTTTCGGTATAACCGGAAGTGACATGTATGTCAAAATATTTTCCATAAATTAGCCATAAAAGTTCAACGTCTATACCAATTTTCATAGAAATTGTGTGAGTGGTCTCCACCTCCAATATACACTCACCGACAAAAAAACCCAGCTACCTAAAATTTTACCGAAAATTTAATTTGTAATGTTTTAATATTCAACAGTAATCGAATTGATAAGGCGAATAATGCGATCGTGAGGAATTGCGTCATATGCAGCTTGCAACGCAAAACGCAGATCGCAACAAATGGAGCATAGGGAACTACAGTTTCCTGAAGAACATATTGTATGTAACGTTGAGCACTTAGAGCTCCATTTTCAATAAATAATAATTCGGTACATGCTGCTCTTACCTCGGCGATTGCGTGCAGTTATTTCCGCTAGAGGTGGGCATACGAAATATTGAAAAATGCCAATTATGTTTTTCTCTTTGTTTCAAATTACTGTTGGATATTAAAACATTACAAATTAATTTTTTTCCCTGAAACAATTCCAGGCTTTTATTTGAATTCGCGTATCTTCAAAAAAAATCAAGATTTCAAGGTGAAATAAAAACTGAAAGATGGCGTGAAGGATGGTCTTTGTATTAAACTAAGCGTAAACTCTACAAATTTCCCGAACTGTTCCACAGAGTGTTAAGAAATTGGACTAAAAATACATGGTTTATTTTCACCCTGTATAAATAAGCTATCAAAATTTTTGGAAAATGTATTTGGAGTTTGTTTAATACCAAAGAATGTATCTACAATTTGGCGTAGAGACAATTGAAATCGATGAAATATTACGAAAGTTCTTGGACAACGAACTTCAGCAAAATTTTAGGTGGTCGGGTTTTTTTTGCCGGTGAGTGTATGTATATAATAATAAATAAAGAAATAAGGTTTATTGTTCACACAAATTGTGAATACCGTCAACTCAGGTGAAGGTGGACAGTCGGGGTGAAGTTGGACAAGACGTAGTTTCTGATCAAATAAATTCGTGACGCCACCGACATTCGACCTTCGGCCAATTTGGCGGTGAGTATTTCATGAGTGAGAATGTAGTAAGAAAGTGTGTTACATTTGGCGCGGTTTTTTAACGGTAAGTTGATTTTTTAATTATGTAAACAATTGATTTAAAAAGTGCTATTTTGGCAATTTGGTTTGTATAACTATTGCACGTATTATACTGACGTTCCTAGAATGTCAATTTTTGGCCACAATGTAGACTACAGTATAAGTAACTAACCTATAAAATTTTAAACTAATCTGCCACAAGTTATTGAGTCCAGTGGCGTCACATTAAAAAAAGTTTCTTGTTCCAGGGTACAGTTGGACACCAATAGAATAGATATAATAGAAAAGTGGGCAAGAAACCCAACTGTAACTATTTGCTTTCTACAATTAAGAAGGCGGAGGAAGAAGTTAAATTAAAGAAACTTAGCTTTAGAGAAGCTGCGGAAAAGTATTCAATTCCGAAATCGACTTTATTTAATCACGTTAAAGGAATAAAAAATAAAAATAAATATGGAGGTCAAACTGTACTAACTTCCGATGAAGAGACATATCTAGCAGAAGGGATAATGAGTGCCGCTAAGTGGAATTTTCCATTAACCATAAAAGACGTAAAACTCTAGTGAAATTATATCTGAATCGGTTGGGAAAAACCATTACAATTTTCCATGATAATGTTCCTGGAGATGAATGGGTAAAAAATGTCCTCAACAGGCACAGAGAATTATCTGTACGGCTATCCCAGAATATGAAAAGGGCTAGAGCCCAAGTCAGCTCTGCTGTTATGACCGCATATTTTACGGAATTGCAAAAATCTATAGAAAATATTCCTGCGGAAAATATCGTCAACTACGACGAAACCAATTTTTCCGACGACCCAGGAAAACTTAAAGTTCTCGCCAAAAGAGGAGCAAAACACTGTGATCGCGTTATGGATAGCTCAAAAACAAGCATTTCGGTTATGATTGCTGCAGCAGCTTCCGGCTTTGTTCTTCCACCTTACGTAGTACAAGGCCCATCATATTTATCCGACATGGATAGAGAACGGTCCTCCTGGCACGGCTTATAACCGGAGTTCATTTGTTTCATATTGTCATAATGAATTGTTAGACGGATGTCTCCTTAGTGAGCTAGTAGCTGGGTTATTATTCAAAGAATCATTTTGAGGGTGACTATGGACAACATTACTGGATGAATTTCTATTTATATGTGTAGACTGATCATTATTTCTAGAATTTATAAGTGTGTTATAAGTTCTGTGAGATTGTCGAGTATCTTGAATTGATTGTTGGTTACAACGAAGAGAATAAGAGCTATTATTTCGGTAAGAGTTATTAGGTAGTACCTTCTAGAGGTAGATGGAATAGTATATTTCATTACCAGTACAGAAATGAGGATTTTTCCGTGCGCGCGTGACAAATTCTCGTGTGAGGCGCAGCCGAACACGGGAAGTCATGCAAGAACGGAAAATCCATTTCTAGACGAGTAATGAACGATATTTTTTATTATACTTAGGTACCTGAAATCAACATAAACAAAAAATATCGCAAAAAATTATTAAGAAAATCGGGAATATTTATTTTTATTTTTAAAACAGTAAAAATGTAAGTACATACAACTCGAATTAACAAAAAAAATACAAGTAGGTAATTCTAAGAAAATTAATTTTGGACAGAACCGTTATTATTAATAGTAATATTTATTGTACAATTCGTATTATTGTTGAAGCTCAATCCCTTTTGCATTTCTTTTTGTTGAACTAAAGACTCTGCTAAAGATGTTGAAGCGGAGTGTTCGTGTGTGCTTTGGTTCTCTTGATTGACTGTTACAGATGTTGTAGTTTCCAAGTTACAAGGGCTAAACAACTTCCGTGATACTACAATTTTTTTTTGTATGGACTCTTCTATATATCCTTCTGCTACATTGGAAGAAAGCCATCCTCCGTGTCTTTTCAAAGTGAGCAAATCACCGCCGCTTTCCACCAACATGGTTGCCGAAGAGCGCCTTAGCCCATGTCCGGTATATTCTTCGGGATTTTTTAGTTTTAGGTATTTTGCAACAAGTTTTGGAATGCCACTGATAGTATGGCACCCAACATGTTGAGCGTAACATCTTTGGTTTCGGTATGCAACAAATAATCTTCTACTCTCCATATGTTTAGGGCGGAGATCTGCGTATTTACGGTAAATTGTACAGGGATCGAATTTGCAATTTTCATTGGTAATGGTAAAACTTCTTGACCTGTGAGTTTTTCCATCTCGTAAGAACACGACAACAAAACGCCCATTATCTTCCACATCATCTAAACTCAAACGTATTAAATCATCTCTGCGGCATGCACCGAAGATGCCAAACACTAAAATTACTTTTGCTAGTAGATATTCTCCATCTGAAGCTTCACATAAAAATTTGGTTACTTGTTCTGCTGTAAGAATCTTGGATTTCTTTGGTATATATCCTACAGCTTGTCGTTTCAAAAAAGCAATCGTTTTTGGATATTGATGGTGAGTATTTTCTTTTATTGCTAAACAACTCTTTAACATAGAGAATCGACTCCATAAAGTGGAGGATTTCATAGTGTTGGCTTTTTCAGAAAAATATACTAAAAGAATATCGTTCACTGGTAATAAATCTGCACTCACTTCTGCCGCTCGTTGTAAGATATTTTCGGGAATATCCCGATTTTCTTCACAATCTGAATTCATTTTTGCAAAATGTAATAAATACATAAATACTTAATTTTCACTGACAGAAAATAAAATTTGTCATTAATAAATAAATCGTTGCTATAGACACATTACTCGTTTCTTTTTTTTCTTCGGGTTGCCATAGGATATCTAGTATTATGGATATCTATGTTTATTATTAAGCGCACGGAAATAGGGATCGGGAAAAAATTTCCGTGCGCTGTTCCGAAAATGTCATATTTACTGTATTTTATAAACAGTTGAAAATGTAGTATTTTCTGTTAAGTATAATAAAAATGCATTTGCACTATTTCTATTAGGCCTGAATCTATTAGAGCTATTATAACCATCTACTTGCCTATACTCGTGAGTATTATGGTGGGAATTATTGTTTGGACATTTACAAATCAAGGTATTATGCTTCTGATGGCATAAATTACAACTGTGTGACTTGCAATTGTTTACTAGATGTGTGTGGCTGCAGCAAGTTAAACAAAGTTGCTTTTTACAAATTCATACTTGTCTTCAAAGGTTAAGTTTTTAAATTTAAAACAGGAGTAAATTGAGTGATTATCTAGGTTACAAAACATGCATTTTCTTTTTTGTGGTTGATTATTATTTGTTGGATGACTAGGTAAAGTTTGTATATGGTGGACCAGCTTGGGAGATTTTTTATAGTTGTGTGCAATATTATTTGAACTACTATTTATGTCAGGTAAATATATACTTTCAAGAGCTAAGCAGCGGGTTTATAAAAAGGTAATAAATTCTGTCAGCGTAGGAAAGTCTGCAGAGTTTTCTTTTGCGCATTTATCTAGTTCATATGCCTTTCTTGTACTAATATCAAGTTTTTGGAGTAATATAAAAATTAATATTAAGCTCCACTGTTCAATAGGTACTAAAAGATTTTTTAGTGCATCAGTATTTTGTTTAATTTTTGTGATAAATTCACGGAGAGAGGTATGAGTTATTTTAACTAAAAGGGAAATTTTTATTAGTTTACTGATATGTGCAAAAATAGTTCATACATTATGATCATATCTTCGTTTAAAAGTGTCAATGGCTATGTTTAAATTAGCATCAATTAACTGCAGGTTTTCGATAAGCTTAGATGGCTCATTTACAGTTGGTTTCATCAGTTTTGTTTCGAAGACTGGTTCTATAAAATTGCTATTCCATACTTATCAAAGCTTCAAGGCAAAAAAGTGATCATCGGTGACAATTTGTCCAGTCACATATCCGTAACGGTTATCAACAAATGTCTTGAACATGACATCAGTTTCATATTGCTCCCCCCAAACTCCACTCACATCTGCCAGCCACTCGATGTGGCTTATTTTAGACCAATGAAGGAAGCGTGGAGACTTGTCTTAAGACAGTGGAAAATGAAAAATCGGGGAGTCTTTCAGAAGAGCGATTTTCCAAACTTGCTATCCCAGACTTTTCAGAGAATTGACATGCGATCTGCGAATCAGGATTTGCAGCTTGTGGAATAGTTCCTTATGATCCTCAGCGAGTGTTGAAAAAACTGGCGGATTATCAAGAAGTTAATGTAGAGAAACATTGGACTGACAGTTTCGTTAGCTTTTTTAAAGAGAACCTTGCTCCTGCAACTCAAACAAGAAAACCAAGAGGTAAAAAAATGGCCATTCAAATGGACATTTACTGAAGACAATAGTGACATCGAACATGAAAGCGACAATGTGATCCAAACGAGAAAGCCAAGAGGTAAAAAAATGGCCACTATTGAAGATGACAGTGAAGTCGAAGAAGAAAACTACAATGAAGCTATGTCCGACCAATCTGAAATAGAAATAATAGAAGATGAATTACACGAACTATACTATGACGAGGCTGAGCCAAGTACAAGCAACCCTGCTCCAACCAATGATAAGACTGAATTAGTTCCTACTAGCATCGGAGATTTTGAAAAAAACCAATACGTCCTGGTGAAATTTGAATCAACTAAAAGAAATCTAAATTTTGTAGGTCACTTTGAAGACATTGATGAGATGTTTTTAACAGTTAAGTTCCTTAGGAAACAATTTGGAGAAAAAATGGGGCATTTTTTCGTCTATCCAGATGTTGAAGACCAATCGATGGTGTCAAAAGAAGATGTTATTCATGTTTTACACCAACCTGTAGAATTAAGACGAAACCGTTTTCAGTTTCGAGATAATTTAACTTATGACACAATGATTTTATATATTTTTTAGGTATTGTGTTCCTTTTTTTTGTTCCAGAAAATATTTTATTCATTTTTTTACTGGTATTTTGTTTTTTACGTTAAATTTTTTTTCTAGAAACTAGTTTAAGTTGATGTTTTGTGATTTAGGGAATAAACTGTTGTTTTTTACCTACAAACGTTTTTCATTGGCCCAGCAAGGGTGCAAATTAAAAAAAAAATTAGAGTTGTACAACTACACCCAGTTCTCATTAAAAGTTGATTTTCCTTGGTTTTGAAGCCATGTCCAACTTCACCCCTTTTTCTGGGTAGACACTACTTAAAAAAAAATATTAGCGATTCTATAATTTTTGCAAAACTCGTATTTAGCTCATATAAAGGAGTAAACCTAAGGCAATTTTCATAATTTTTTTCTAAATTTTTGAGGCGCTTCTAACGATGTTATCTCAAAAAAACGTTGAAATTTGTCCACCTTCACCTCAGTTGACGGTACATGAATAAGAGAGTGGCTACTATACATATACAATGAGCTATGAAAAACTGAGTGTATAATAAATGAAAAATTACTTAAAAACAAATAAACAATATCACAAACTACATTAACACCAAATAGATGGTGCAAGCTCGTCGTGAAACAGCCTGTATATCGAAAAAACCTGCGTGCAATCAACGTGGAGCGATTTTTCAAAATCGTGTCTATTATACAAATAATTAGTTTATACAACCAGCATATTAGTTACATTCTTAAATATCATATCTTATGTTTTTGTAGGTAGCCTACATTTTTAATGTGGCATTATCTCGGTAAATTTTATTGTTTACAGTTTGATAAATACGTGTCTGTCGTAATTAGGTGTACTAGTATGATAATACGTATTTACATATCCGTGTAACTGTTTTTACCATTATGAATAATTTTTATATTCATATTTTTACGCATTTTTCATCAACAGCAATAGCTCTTGCTGGAAGTCTGATTTTTTTAAATATTTTATGTGTACTGGGTGGCAAACAAGGACGTCCGTGCAACAAATGGTTTTGAATAATGTGAACTCCCTATTTTTTACTCCTTTGTTAGAAAGCATTTTGGCCCAGAAACCAAAAAAATCTTCAGGATTCCCATTCCAATTACATTAATAAAAGAAAATGTTGATATTCTAAAAGGACCTTTAACCTATTTGTTCAACATGTCGCTCGTCAATGGAATATTTCCTGATGCTTTTAAAAAATCAGTAGTCATACCTTTACACAAAAAGGGTGATAAGTTTGATCTTGGCAATTATCGTGGTGTTTCCTTATTATCATCTATTTCAAAATTATTAGAATGGTGTGTAAACAAGCAATTAATTTCTTATTTAAATAAATACAAAATACTTACTCAATGTCAATTTGGCTTTAGAGAGAATCTTAGTACCAATGATGCAATGTTTGCTCTAATTGAGAAGTTACATGAAATCTTAGAACTTAAACAATATCCGTTAGGTATATTTTGTGAGGTGCACCACATGATTGGTTCGAGTCTTACTTATCGAACCGTAAAATGTGCGTACGAATTAATCATACCGTCGATAACAGGTGCGATCAATACTGCTCTAGTTGCGTCGATGTTCAATGCGGAGTTCCTTAAGGGTCTATCTTGGGACCAACATTATTTCTTATATATATATATATCAATGATTTTGTTGTAAATTTTCCCAATGCTTATTTTTCCTTGAACTTCAATGCATTTTTCAACCCTTCTCAGTATGCCTTCATTCGTCGCACGGCTGATCATCATCTCAGAAAGAGAATTGAAGGAATTTCGAACTCTTAGCTCACAATCTTCTTTAGATGTTAAGGCTTGTGAGTAAACCTCTTGTTTTATGTGACCCCATATAAAAAAATCTAAAGGCGTCATGTCGGGAGAACGAGGGGGCCACCGAAAAGGACCATTATTTGCTAACCACCTGTCTTCAAATTGCTCTTCTAAAAATGTATTTATGACAATTGAACTGTGAGCAGGAGCACCGTCATGAATAAAAAAAAGTTTGCTTAATTCGTCTGGTGGCAAGCGGTCTAAATAAGTTTGTTTCAAATTTCTTAAAATATCAAGATATCTTTCACCTAAAAATACAACAAAAAACATTAAAAAATACAAAAACAGTGTTTTTTACATAATTAATTAGGAATAAATTAATTGATTGTGTTTCCTAACCATTCAAATTCCCATCGTAAAAATGAAGTGCTATTATTTGATTATTTCTAATAGCACAAAAGACATTGAACTGCCACCGATCTTGAAAAGCACGTTCTTTGGTTAAATGAAGATTATCTTGACTCCAATAATGGGAATTGTGTCTATTAAATAATCCATTTTTCGTGAATTTCGATTCGTCGCACCAAATTATGTTTTTTAAAAAATCGTCGTCTTCCTGGCATTTTGTTAGTAAAAACTCAGCAAAGTCTATTCGTTTAGTAAAATCGGTTGGTTTTAAATTTTGACACAAATTGTACGAACAGGGATGCATTTTATGTTTTCGTAAAATACGGTGAATCGACGATTTGCTTACTCCAAGATCTCTTACGGCAACGCGTATTGATGCTTCTGGATAAGCACTAAAATAAGCAACAACATTAATTTCGGCATTATTATTGTCGATAACTGGTTTAATTCGATTTACTTTTGCTTCAAATGAACCGTATAGCTTTAAATTGTTGAGGATTCTTTTAACAGTATGCGAGTTTGGTCGTGGTCTATCTGGATATCTTGCAGCAAATAAAGTACATGTTCTTGTAACAACTTTTTCACATTCACCATGTATTAAAAGCAAATTTACATAATCTTTGTTATTAAATTGGGAACGAGCCATTTTAACGATTTTCGAAAGTATCAACAATTGACTAATGTCAGTTAAATAAGTGTCATTTATTACAAAGCCTACTAAAAGTATACATGAAAAATTTAGACCACACCTCCATCTCTAAATTTACAGAAAACATTTAATATCTGGATAACGGTAAGGTTTAGGTATAGGAAAGTATACATGAACTTGCCTTATTTTTTTTTTCTCCTGAATGCATTAAAATAGAAAAAACAGGTGGTTCTATTTAAAAAAATGAAGAAATTTGATATTTATGAAGTTAAACTTTGAACACTTTTTATACACACCCTGTATAAAGTGAAACATTTTTCAACATAGATTCTAATACGTTTGACCTTGCTTAAGGCAACCGAAGAGAAACCATTTTCATATCTTCAAGGGTCCTCTCGTAAAAAAATAATTTATAAGGGTCTTCAACGGTCAAATTTTGTACAAAAAAATTAATAACTCAAAAAGTGTGCATTTTTCGAAAAAAGTTTTTAGACAAAAGTATACTAAAATATTACGTAGATTTCAAAAATGTATTAATATACAGGGTGCTCCATTTAAAATAACAAAGTTACAGTCGACTTCCGGTAGAAACGGAAGTCGGCCATCTTTGAAAATATTTTAGTTGAAAAGATCGTATCCGAAAACCCAAACGTAGAAATTTTCGTGATTTTACTATGAGTATTTTGCCATATACAGATAGTTTTCACTCGTCGTGGGACACCCTGTATAATCATGCAGTTTTAAATTTAGTACCTTTATAGAAGATTCACATTTAATTTGTTGAGGTATAGCATTGTATAGCTTAGGTCCAAGGAACAAAAAGCTTCTTTGTCCAGCTGTTTTTTTCATTGCTGGATTCAGTTAAGTATGTTTGTTTCTTGTCGTATAATTGTGAGTTTTTATTTACAGATTTAACCCGGCATCACCCAGGTGGGGTGTGACATATCCCAACACATTTCAAATCACCGTTATTTCCATCTGAATGAACGCACGTTTTATTGGTTGCCTATTATAGCTTCCTAAAACACTTCACTCTGTGATTTTCTTGAGCGGATTCAGTCGTTAGTCAACTACCAAGAGAGCGAGAGTGCAGTAAAGAACTCTGGGGTGTGATGTGTTATAAAGATATACATTTATTCTTGGGAAATCCCACCCAACTTCTTTTTGTTTGTTGATATGCCACATATTACTTTTCTAGCTGATAACTTGAACATTTGCTTTATTAGTTTTCCATAAAGTCCTACAGAATTGAATGTTATATATTTTTTCAACAGTTTTCATAGATGTGATTTTTTTAAGTGAGAATTTCCAAATTTATATTTTTTTATGATATCTCATAAATTCAACTTATTATAAAAAGTTTCTGCTTATAATTTTGTAGTAAATACATCTAAAAACCTACTTCAGGTACAAAACTGAGAATATCCTTTTTTTTTTCTTTTTTCTTCATGTTTCTAATTATGGGGTATATCAGATCCCACCTGGGTGATAATGTGCAGTTTTTCGACCTGGGTGATGCAGGGTTAAGTTTATGTTGGGTGCGTTGAGTATATAAAACTTACATTGGTGAAAAAGATATTTCTTAACAAGACCAACTTTGCAAAGATCGGTTTGAATACGGCCGTTTTGCGCTCGGCCGTTTTGCGCTCTTACCTGAAATCGATCTGTTTGCGCTCTGCGATTTTCATAATAGAAATGTATTATCCTTTTTTCTAGGATTTACCGATTTGCAATATAATTTTAAATTTATTATAACATAATAGCCCGGTAAAGGTTAGCTTAGAAAATTTGCTTAAAACCCATGGTACCTACTACAGAAAAATAGGAGCGTCTAAATGTAGCTCTCTTCACCGACGTTGCCAAGCGTAGTTCCAAGACACCCCGTGTCGTTCTCTATGAAAAGAACATCTCCTCGCTTTCCATACACTTTTTTAACTAAACCACCCTACCTTACCCCCTACCCTAATCCGAATCGAAAAATTGAATTGTGTAATTGACAGATTATTATAATAATTTTCAATAATAACCCAACCAAAACCACCCTACCTTACCCCCTACCCTAATCCGAATCGAAAAATTCTTCGTATTTTTAGTCAATTTTTGAAAAAAACAATAAGAAAATAAAAATATCTTGACTCGGACACGACTCGAACCTGGTACCTCTGTGCTAAGAGCCCAGCACGCTCGAATAAACAAACATGGATTTTTGTATTTTACTTTATAAAAAAACTTTGAAAAAATAAATATAATTTTTGTACTTTCTTGTTTTCTTGTAAAACTAATATTTTTAACTTACCCTTTACCGGACTATTATTGTAGGTAGGAGGAATTTAAAATTATATTGCAAATGGGCAGATCGAAGAAAATAAAGTAGATTATGAAAGTAGCAGAGCGCAAAGTGGCCGATTTCAGGTAGGAGCGCAAAACGGTCGGGCGCAAAGTGGCCGACACCGATCGGTTTAGTAGAACCGGATCAGGGGCTTTTCCTCATAACAAAGTTCCCACTCTCGCTGCGTTTTATGTGAGCAGATCGACTTAAACTTGCAATATAAAATAAACGCAGAATTTTTCGAAGGATGCTACATAATTGAATAATTTTGGATAATTTGGCATTTTAAATTTTTTCATTTCAATTACGCCCTCTAGCGGGGGACCTACAGGTCTGTAAATAATTTCCAAGCTTTTCGATGCTATTTTTGCAACACATTTTTTTCCCAATGCGATCCTAAGATATGCCCGACGGCCGTTAATATTTGCCCATCCAGTACTTGATATAACACGAAGGGCAGCTTTAACGGGGTCCTATTCGACTTTCTGGTGTGAGATCTCAAAATTATACGAGGTATTAATAAAATAAAAATACAAGTTTAATTTTTATTTTTAATTGAACGCATTGGAAAAAGCGAAATAAAAGGGCGAGCTTATGTACCTACTACGTTACATTAACTGAGCTATTTAATATTTGTCTGATATAACCAGGACGTCAATTATAGTCGATTCGATAAGATATTATTTATCTGCAGAAAGAAAAACAAAATCTGAGCAAAAGAATTTGTCTGAATAAATGAATTGGACTTGTGATGGTATAATTTGCGGCATGCACGGTAATGCCTAAAATATTCCGAACTACAGACTCTAAACGACAGTGTCTAATATCTGAACAACAGATAAAAAGGTCTAAGTATTGTAATCAGTAATTTATTGTTTAATAAAAACTCAGTAAGATATCGGACGCACACGAATTCCCGTCAGGATAACCAGTCTACCTGTTTCATAATTTAGGGTACGTTAAGCCGTCACTCAAGTTCCTGTCAGGGTGAAAACTGACCTATCCAAAAGGTGTTTATGGTAATTGCAGTAAATTCTTTGAATCATCTGATATTTAGCTATGTATTTATTGCATATTGTAATAAGTGAACAGTAAAAGTTTTAAGGGAGGTCCGTGTTCAGATGTATGAAATAAGAAATAGTTATAAATGTCTTATGTTTGGCACTCTCACACGCTATTACTTTAGTAACCTACCCTAACCCCCTAGCCGCCCCAATAGGTTATTCAACTTTTTAATTAGAATTCAAGATTACGACATACTGGAATTTTCAGAACTATTTAGTTAACCTGGAAGCGGATTAAATAAACTGGACGGCAATTCGAGTGCGGGATTAAGATACCTGCAAGTGTCGGACGGGAACTCGTGTGTATTATACTAGTCATTAGGAAACCTGACGGGAATTCGTGTGCACCGAAGATATCAATCAATAAAATGCATATATTGGGCAAAGGTAAATTCGGTTTGCTCGTGAGTAAACTCACCTAATTTCTAAGACAGCAAGCCTAACTACAAAAGCCACAATTATTACAAATCACCTAGGTGACCAATTTTTAATAAAACAAAATCACATTTACTCGATAAAGCACTATAGTAAAGTTATTTCAGGGGTGGGTACCTATTATTATTTTTAAGGTATAGAGACATTCGGATTACTAAAATATGTATTACGAATATTATTGAATGCCTATATTATTTTGGTGTTTTCGGTTTATTTTTTATGAACATATAAACGACTTGCATATTATTATTGTTGAAATAATTTTCAAGAACTATTGCGAGTCTTAATGACCTCAGGCAGACGGGGTGGGATTCTTATTTCAGAAATAATTTCCCTACCTGTGTATGGCATTTGTGTATTTTTTTCAAAGGTAGTTGCAGTCTGACTGTCAGCAATTATTCATAGGTATAGTGAATTTAGAAAGAACTTGATAACTTTTACAAAGTAATTATTGTGATTATTAGTTTTGGTTAATAAAGTTCGTTTCAATGAAGTTGATAGAACAGAGTGCCTATAATGAACGGATTCTTCTGGGTGACTACAACCTGTTGAGATCAAATGAATGCATAAGTCAAAGCAAAACTGCACTAAGAGTTTTAACAGGAATCCTAACGGGACATTGTCGCCTGAATGGACACCTTAAAAAGCTCAAAATAGTGGAGGAAGAAGATTGTAGATTTTGTGGAATGGAAGAAGAAACCTCCATCCACATACTTGCGAACTGCACAGTATTTCAGAATCCTAGGGCACAGTACCTGGGAGACTACTGGATAGAAGAGGGACAGTTACCTAAGTTGAGGCCTGCGGATATCCTAAAATTCCTCAGGGAAATAGGACTAAAGGAGCTACTAGTATCTGAGACTCTCCTCAGAAACTAAGTAGAAGTAAGGGGGCACAATAGATCTTTTAGGTCTCAGTGAATGTTACCCCAAAATACATACATACATACATAATGAACGGAAAACGGAGGTCGGGTGCCTCAAAAAACTTTATCTCTTATATATGTTTCACAATGTTTCTAGACTAAGAAGAAAGAACTTGTGGCCCGGTAATCGGTCAAATAACAATTGGTAATAAAAAGCAAATGAAGCATACGCAGTGAACCAAATGGTCCATAGTCGTAGAACGTTATTTATGATTTTTGCTTAACGTTTATTATAATTAATATTATAATGAAAATACAAAGTAATGGTGCACTAAGATTTATATACACACATATTGTTGTAAAAAAAGAATAAAATTATGACAAATTATTGCAGGTGAACACTACTTTGACTATAATACAGTATGTCGCTAACGTATGGAATAAATTCATTATTTCCAAAATAAACGACTTTTGAAAAAAATCCAAAAACAGGTCAATTTTAATTTTTGAATCGTCATCGCATGATGTAGATGTAACGAACATTGCGTTACCAGTATTAACGTGGTGACGTAATCCTCAATTTTTTTAAATGCAACCACGTGTCTCGAGACACCTCATTGGAAAGGTCTGCTAATCGTCTTTACAACGATGTAATTATTTGAATATATATTTCTACAAGGTCGACCAAAACTGTTTATTTTCTAAAATACACAGAACTGTTTGGTAAAAAACAAATAAATTATATTAAATGTTCCAGCTTGTGACCTTCAGCAATAATGCAATGAGACAGCCGAGCAATAAATTCGTCTCTAACGTTTACGAGAACTTCAGGCGTTATTTGTGCAATATCCGTTCTGATGCGATCCTTCAACTCTTCTATATCATTTGGGCGACTTTTATAAACTTTGCTCTTTAAGTATCCCCATAAAAAAAGTCTAAAGGTGTCAAATCTGGCGACCTTGGTGGCCATTCGATCGTTTCTCTTCTTCCTATCCACCTATCTTGGAAAACCGCATTTAAGTAGGTTCGTACATGAAAGGCGTAATGTGGGTGTGCCCCATCCTGCTGAAACCACAAATCACATCTATTTGGAAATAGTTGATTTAATTGTGGTAATAGATAATCCTAAAGATATCGAAGACCGGTCAAGCTTCCTTCAAAAAAATATGGCCCTAGTATTCATCTTTTCAGGATATTGTGTCTTATACTCCTGCATCCAATGGGGATTTTCACTTGCCCTGTATCGATACGTCTGGCGGTTTACATGGCCGTTGAGCATAAAAGTTGCTTCATCTAAAAAGAGTATATTTTTTATGAAATTACGATCTCTGTTACATCCTTCCATAATTGTTTCACAGAATTCGATTCTCCTATCAAAGTCATCTTCTAACAGCTCTTGGACCAAATGTACCTTCTCCTTTTTCAGCACTCTTAACAGTAGAATGGTGTAAATTATTATCCAGCACAACTTGTCTCGAGCTGGTGTGGGGATTTTCTTGAAACTCGAGGAAAACGTCAACTTTTTTTTCTTCGGAAATTGACTTTCTACCACTTTTGGGGAGATCTTTAACATGGCCCGTTTCTCGAAACTTTTTCTCGATTTTACTAATTGTTTATTGAGAAATGGGTTCACGGTTGGGGTATTTAGCATTAAATAAATTGCCAACTTCTTTCTGTGTCCTTACTCTATCTCCATAGCCATCATCATTAATATTTCGATTCGTTCAGTTTCATTACTAAATTATGCTAATTTAAAGATTTTAACTATTGAACACTTGACTGATACAGATCAATTAGTGTTAAATTAGAATTTAGTACTATTATCAGTAACATATCCAAAAACAGAAATATTTTTTGGGTACACTACGATGTTTTATTTCCAGTGGCGGTCCTTACAATAACTTAGTTCATTGAATCATAATTTATGATTAAAATCTCTACCTTTTGCCATCTCATCGATTACATACTCTAGTTTTTGATAGTTGTGGCAGGTTTTTTTCATTGTGAGCGGCTTGCACAATGTTGTCCAAAGTTGGTATTTCTTTAGCGAAATACTTACCGTGCACTATTCTACGAACACTGTTTTTAACATCGTCGTCAATTTCTAATGGTTTCTTCCCCGGGTGAGGAATAGGTTCACCGAGATTCCGAAATTTTCTCTCGCGTAAAAATCTATAAATCGTTTATTCTCCTACCCCTATCATATTGGCACAGGTCGTAATTATTATGCCGCGAACAAGAGCATCATGAACGTTCAGGATGTTTTTTCCCGCAAAGAATATGCACTTTGGCTAACTCGTTGAATAAGAATTGGAGAACAACTTGAACTTGAAGCCATCTTAATTAGACGGATAGACGTTACTTGCTAGTTGCCGAATACTAACTACTTCAAATTTTATTCCATACAGGTACTTATATTTAAATATTAACAGGAAATTAGTTTCGTCGCGCCTATGGTTTACAACTATTTTATGGCCCGAACCCCCGATCCATGCTATCAATTCCATTGGGACAGACTTTAGTGACAATGGCAGAAAATTTGCAGTACGGATCCGGGTTTACACCTGTAAAGCGTACGAAAAAGTCGGCGTTGTCGGTGAACGAGAAAGTAATAATAAACAATGTTTATAATTACTTAAGAACTGAAAATCCTTCAGGTTCAGACGATGACATTGTTGCAAAGACAAGTAATATGAAAGTCGTAAGCAAATCAACAATATACAAAATTAGAAGTGAAGCGAAAAGTGGAGTTATTAAATCCGCAAAGAAAAATGCAGGCGGTAAAAAGAAAGTTGAATTCACAGAAGAAATTAAAAACGCGATAAGAAGAAAAGTGCACGAATTTGAGTTGAGTATTAAGATAAGACTCGGTCATTGTTATCTTTCTACAATATCCATCGGCACAAATAAATTTTTTGTTTTCACAACTTTCATTAGAGCAGGTAGTGTAAAATTACATATTTTGTTTGGTCCACTTGTGCTGAGCAAGTCCCATTAAATTTTGATTTATTACCCCGCACCGATTGCGATTTTACTATAGGTTAAGACGAAGACGAAATATTCTTCATAACGCTTATGCGAATCGATACACATATATAGATATTTTGTTAACAAACAAATACTAAGAGCTGTCCCTTTTTTGATTAGTCTTTCGTGTGATTTATATTTCTCTTCAGAATCGGGTACCTATTTAATTCTTTTGAAAGAAGGTTTGTTCTTGGAAAAATTAATTCTTACACTAGCTTATATATTATAACTTTGCGTTATTATATCTAACAATAGAAATAATGCTAATAATGGCTTCCATTGACGCCGTTCCCGTGCAGTCAGACGGGCTCAACGGTTGAGCTGCTATTTTCGCGGTTGCGTTCAGGCGGGATTATGACCTTCATCTGTTGAGCATCAGAGATGGGTTATGTTCCCCGCTAACTAAGCAATGGGTTCAGACGGAACTCAGTCGATGACTGCCAGCATACTCAACGTGTTTTGTGCTTAGTTTCAACTGTTGAGCCCGATTGAACACAACTATTGTGTCTCCACATAAATCAAGCTGATTTTTTTTAAATGTACAGTTCAACGCTTAATAAATTGTGTTTTCAAATAATGGAATATATTAATGTAAATATAGATGTTGATGTAAATTGAAAGATAAGAAATTTATAACTGGTAAATCTGCGTGAAATCTAAAAATGTATTTTGTGTGGATTAGTTTTAACCGATAACAGTTCTATTTTTCTATTATTAATTCATTAAATTTTTAATCTAATCGCCAGTAAGCGAAGCGATTGTGGATTGTGACCTACCCAGAAAACTGGGGGTCCGCAATCTTTTTAACAAAGCCAAAACTGGAATACCTACAGGTATAAGGTCACGCAATACAACAAATAAATTCGTAAAGCCAAAAGGAGCTCATGGAGGAAAAACCAAAGCAGAGAGTTTAAAGGAATAATCGTTCACTTATCAGCCTCATCAATTCTGGCAACCGACTCAGTTAGCCTACCAAACGAGATCGAAGGCCAAACAGGAAAATAAACACTGAAATCACAAGATCAAATAAAATTAGATGTGCCATAAACAAATATCTATATCAATTTTAGAGTCATTCTTATTAGATAGCGATAGTTATGGAACAAAGATTTATAGTCCATTGAAAAGTTACATTTTGGGTTGCGTTTTTTAGAGGACGCAATTTTATTTTTTTGATGTGTAGGGGGGGTCAGTGTAAAGCCAAAACCAAGTTTGTGGGGTCGCCACCCTTGTCCCACAGCCGCCATCTTGAAAATAGGGGTTGAAATGGTATTTACGATATATCTCTTAAACTATTTATTTTATAAAAAAAAATTGTTAACATTTTTTGTTGCAAATTAAATTCTCTACAACTTTGCTCCAGTAACTTTTTGTCGTAGAACTATAAATAAAAAAGTTATAAGCGAAAATCTTCGGAAATTTGAGAAAAAAATTTATATTTTTCGATGTAACTTTTTTTTTTATCATTTTACGAAAAAATGATGTCTGACCATTTTTGTACATCGTTTTTTAAGGAACAACTTTTATTCGCATCATTTTTTCATTAAGTCAATAGCTAAGGTTTTACAGCGCTCCGAAGTGAGTACTATTTTTCAGTACTCTTAACTATACCTATATTATACGTGTGTACCTATAACATGTCATCAGTTATTGTTTGTTTTTTTTTTCTTTTTTTTTACTTTATTATTATAACTTTTTTAATTACAAATTTTGCAATATTATTAATAATTAATTATTGACTCTTTTCCCCACCACCCACGAGGTAGAGTCTAGAGGCGCGTTTTTTTTTACGTGGTATCCCCAATAGGCATAATCCACGGTGATTTTCTAAATTAGAACTACTCCGTCCTCAGTCGTTTCGATGGACCAGGCTGCGGCTCAGCATCTGATCGGCTTTCTGAATTAAATGCCAGTGGGAGAACTGGAGAAGGAAGGGGTGTTAATGTTGGCGGTTCATCATCAAAGTCATTTTCATTTATTAATTCTGAGAGTTCCATTACGTTGCTGCAAGTCTCTCCAGAACAATGGAAGCACACTGCAGAACATTTCATTCCTGTTTTTCGGCATCCACACATCGCTCCACAGTTTCCTTTGCATTTGCAAAAGATCAATTTTAGAAGCTCAGGGGGTGCTGGAGGTTTAGAGTTCTGCACTGGCATCAATAATTTTCCACATTTTTTCCAGCCCCAGTCTTCAGGATCATTATAATTACCAAGCCACGACTGGACCAAACAATAACTGATGACATGTTATAGGTACACACGTATAATATAGGTATAGTTAAGAGTACTGAAAAATAGTACTCACTTCGGAGCGCTGTAAAACCTTAGCTATTGACTTAATGAAAAAATGATGCGAATAAAAGTTGTTCCTTAAAAAACGATGTACAAAAATGGTCAGACATCATTTTTTCGTAAAATGATTAAAAAAAAAGTTACATCGAAAAATATAAATTTTTTTCTCAAATTTCCGAAGATTTTCGCTTATAACTTTTTTATTTATAGTTCTACGACAAAAAGTTACTGGAGCAAAGTTGTAGAGAATTTAATTTGCAACAAAAAATGTTAACACATTTTTTTTATAAAATAAATAGTTTAAGAGATATATCGTAAATACCATTTCAACCCCTATTTTCAAGATGGCGGCCGTGGGACAAGGGTGGCGACCCCACAAACTTGGTTTTAGCGTTACACTGACCCCCCCTACACATCAAAAAAATAAAATTGCGTCCTCTAAAAAACGCAAGGTCTCTAAAAAACGCAAGGTAATGCCTAAAAAATGTAACATTTCAATGGACTATTATTCAATAAAATTAACAGAAACAAAAAATTTAAACAAATCTCAACGAAATGCTCCATGTGCCCTCCATTGGATAATTAATTTATAATCACTATCCCTGTACGTAGATTGCAAAATTAGGAAGTCACTTATAACTTATTATTAACTGGCTGTTCTACGTCAAACTTACACCATCTAAAGTGTATTCAAAACTAAGATGCACCAAATGTAAACTAATACACTAGGCATGCACATGAACAAATATCATATATTAATGCCTGATCTTACCACTACCTGTTAAATCCTCCGTTTTGTAAACTGATAGATGTGTTCTGACTACTAGTTTAATTTTATTTGTAACATCTATTACCATTTTACAATCTACTTCATTAAAAGTTTCCAGTAACAGAGTTGAATGTCAAACTTGGAAGTGAAATATCTCTTGGCACCATCACTGCTAGAGCACTAATTACTACTAGTGTTGTTGAAGGTAGATGTTGGGGATTATTGAAATGCCACTGTTGGTTTTCACTTTTATTAATTTTCATAAAATGTATGTAAACTCCGGTCAACCCAACTAACCTTATTGGAGTTATAGTTATAATTATTATAAAGGAGCTACTAGTCTCTGAGACTTTCCTCAGGAACTAAGTAGAAGTAAGGGGGCACAATAGATCTTTTAGGTCTCAGTGAACGTTACCCCAAAGGACATACATACATACATAGTTATAATTGATTAATCTCTAATTATAAATGTAATCTAATATGTCATCAATACCAAATCAAGGGATTATCTTTAAAATAAATAAAAGGAAAGTTATAATAAACATAATAATATCATTTATTGCCTAAAAAAAACAAATCGCACTCATTGCAAACTTTGTTAAAATCATTGCACATATTAAATAGAAGTGATCTCAGTAAGAGATTAGTTCTCGCGTTATTATTATAAAACATGAGGCTTTGTCTATTATTAAATTCAGGAACGTTAAAATGTAGCAGCTCCAGCAAACTTAGACAGTCAATAAGACAGTGTACATTTGCATTTGCCAGAAGCTCTGAGAGCGTAATCTTGGACTGGATGATATCTACTTTGTACTGATGAGGCGCAAATACGCCGAAATCGGTCTGCAAGTGATGTCTCTTCTAATTACAAACCAGAATGGTTGGTTATATCTTGCAGATATCCCAACCACGTTAAACTTGGAAGTGTATTTCAATATCTGACGTGGCACATAGCCAGAGAAGTAGTTGTTGCTTCTTGGTGAACGGTGTGCTCTTTGAAAAGTAATTTTCAAAAATTTTGTGAGGCGTTATAATATTATGAGATAGTATTACCTTGAGATCTATTGATAACACGCTTTACTTAAATATGACAATTGTTACAGGAAACTAATTAAGTAAATAACTATAATAGAAGAATGGAATTTGCAGTATTTGTGTTGGTAAAATGTAAAAAGGAGATAACGAATATTTGAACAATATTATATGGTGCGACGAATAAAAATTCACGAAAAACGAAAGGTTTAATACAATTAGCATTACTGAATCGAAGAAAATCGAACGTATATTAAGCTGCGGGAGCCATTTTGGAGGGCACGTTCCGGACCCGGCTTATAATTTCTTGCTAATTTGTTACTAAATAGCTGTCCCCTGCCGTAATATTAACTTAGGGTAGCCAAGTGCAATATCTCGGTAACGGAGGAAGCTAGCGATACGAGCCTGGATTGGCACCCTGTAACAAAACAGCGATAAAGATTCTCTTCTCTTTGCTATTTCGTACTCTGTAACTGTGTTCGGACGTTTCCGAGCCTAGCTGAACATGACCGAAGATGCGATAGCGAAGCGAATGATAGCGACAACTCCAAGGGTCTTTCTATTTAAGAGACATATCGTTCTGTCTTATTCTACTCAATGTGTAAGATTTTTCATCTCTGTTCGATGAAAAAAGAGAAGAGGTTATGTTGTTGTTGTAATTAATTTCAATTTTCTAGGGTTCGTTGTGTCAAAGGTTGTGTTTGTGGAATAATATTAAACCTACCTGAAAAAAACTATCATTCCAGCAATGTTCTTTATTTCATTCACAAAAAATCATTATACTGGCAAGATTTTTAACAAACCCCGATAAATTAACCAAACAGAATGTCTACTCTTTGCCACAGCTATTAAAAAAAATCACTAAACAATATTATTAATTATGCACCAAGCAAATAGGTAAATACTTTAAGAAGTGTCATAAATGAAAATGTGAGGTTACCAAATCTAACAGCTAACAAATAAATGTCAAATTTCTTGTTCTTTTCTATTTTTATCCTGAAATAGTCAAATTTGCATAATGTTTTCTGAATTATCAGTAGATTATTCTCTATCCGATTGACGATCCCGAATATTGTCGAACTATAGCCGAGGCGATAGAGATTCGCTTATAGAGTACCACTAACCAAGTAAAACGATTCTTTTCGTTTGCTTATTCTTTATCTTTTTCCTTAAAATACAAATTACAGAGTGCCAGCCCTGGTGGCATATTTTGTTGCTAATTTGTTGCTTTGAGATGCTAGGATCCATTTTTCTCGGAAATATCCCCCGGTCGTTAAACTTGATAACTCTCCTTTTGGGTTATTTGTAGTATTGAGTTACGGTGGCCAACTGCGATATCTCGCGTGAGCCAGACGAGCTAGCGACACGAACCAGGCGGCATATTTTGTTGCTTTGAGGTGGTTTTACCGAAAAATTCCAAAAACAAAATCAATTATTTAGTAACAAATTATGAGCCGGATCCGAAACGTGCCCTCCAAAATGGAACCGCACCGAGAAAAAGATTTATTTGTGACAATCAAAATCTGATTATGTCAAATAAATATGATTTTCCATATGGCCTAACTAATATTTAATTTGTCGTTAAGAAATGATTTATTTCAAGTTCGGAAAGTAATATTGCTTATTTATGAAAACATATTCATTGTCAATAATAAAATGAATTATCAATCGAAAATTATATTTGTTCTTGTACAAATGTGTCATATTTGTCTCAAACATTATTTATTAAGGTATAATGACAGAATAGTTATATTAATATTTGAAAGCATTTGAATTGAAATTAAATAGTTTTCCGATAATAAATACCTATTTTTGCAGGCTACCTATATTGTTTCATTACAAAAAATAATTATTTTAAGGCAGAATTATATTTATTTACCATAAACAAATATATTGTCTGAGTTAACGATATGTTTTTTATTGGTAAAAAATGTGTTGTCTCAGCAAATTATATTTCTTTATTATAAAAAAATGTTTCTCAATATTTACTGAATGAAAAGTATGATAGATAAACAAATGGTATATTCCTTTACTAGAAACAAATGTTTCTTCTTAAAAAAAAACTATTAGTTTTCACTAAAATTAAACATATTCATCATACACGAACTATTTTCGATAAAAATTATATTGCTTTGTGGAAAATAAATATTTAATCTACATGCATTCAAAACAGGCTCTTATTCTCAAAGTATAATATAAGGTTGGAATTAAAAACTAAAAAGAATTGGCGGCAATTTTTTCTCTCCGATTTGGTTTATCAATATGAAAAATGAAAATTCTTTGAATAAACAGATGATTTTGATATTTAATCGCGATGATAAGAAACTAATGTAAAATATACCTACTAATTTACTCACTCGAATATAACATTTATTTTCTTACCTTCAAAGAGTTCACAAAACTCCTGCAATCCCCATGAATTCAACAATTCACTCGTTTCTATTGTTAAACTCATATTGCACAAAGCACTTTAACCAAAATTTAAAAAATAACTGTAAAATTATAAAAACTGACCTAATTTCACAATCACATGCACACTGACTCCCAAACGTGTAAGGGTGGCGACCGTTACTGAATAGTAGGGAAGGGTGGGGTTAGAATTCTTTGTTTTAATTGCCACATAATTTGTAGGCTAATGTGATTTCTTGCGGGTGAAGAAATATGTGATTTGTAGAAAATAAGTTTTATTCTCTCTCCTCAACAAAGAACCAGCACCAGAATGTATACATTGCCATGTTTCTCTTACTATAAAACATATCATCTCAGAGTGTCCTGAATATTCTAGATATAGAAGACAGAATAATTTAAGTGCGGTATTCAAGGATGTGCTAACTAAAGACACAAGTGCTTTAATTAAATATTTCAAAGACATTAATTTGTATAGCAAAATTTAAAAATTATCTATAACACAAATTCAACACATACTTCTTGTGTAAGTCCTCCTGCTAATAACTCTTAGTAGTTGATGCGGGTATGTTTGTATTAAATAAAAAAAAAAAAAAGTTTTATTCTCGTAACAATAATGTACAATTATACTCAAATACTTATTTTTTCGGTATTAAGTAGATCTAAATTGGGGCTAATAATCTATAGACTTATTTAAAAAATGTATATTTCTGATAAAACTTCGAAATAATTTACTGTAAATATTTAATTTGTTGTTCTAAAGTGATGGAATATTATTCAAGATGTTATGTTTTTTCCTGGGGAATAAATAAAATTTTTACCCAAATAGCATCGTTATATTTTATAACAAAATATTATATGGTGATTCGTAAACTTTTATAGTTTCTGTAGAACAATTCTATACAGGTGTGCATGGATGAGAACAAATATCTTCACATTAAAGAAATCACACTCGAATAAATGATTTTTTTATATCAAAATTTCCCAATGTTTTCACGTTAATATGGCTTCTTAATAATAAATAAGCAATGCTAGTATTAAACAAAGGGGGGTCAAACAAATCAGTTTATTTGTCTATAAATAACTCTTCTCTCGGTGCGCAGCTTAATATACGTGAAAATCGACGTTTAACAAGAGTAGATACGTGGTTTTCAAGAGTGGTGGGAGTTTAATGTCGTCTTTCGTGCGATCAGAGGCAACCAGCCTGTATCTCTTCACTTTTTTGATGGAAACTTAAACGATGCGATTGACTTCAAATAATAACAGTTAATACTATTTAATTATGAGAGGTAAATTAATACACATCCTGTTAAAATAAAAGAATAAATACGTGGCCTATGCCTACTCAATAATGATGCTACTTTATATTTTTAAATAGGTACATGTTACTATCTCAAAAACGCCTTGGGTATAGATATAGGGAAGTGAATATAAACCGCCCTTATTTTCAGTCTTAGAATTTAGTAGAGGAATAAATATGGTTGTTCAATTGAAAAAAATGAAGATATTTAACATTTTTGAACTTAAACTTTTCATCATTTTTCGTAACGTAACTGTATTCTACACAAAAAAACATTAAAATCTAATGTATAATCCTAAAAAATAATAGGTACAGGGTGTTACATTTAAAATAACCAAGTAGTCTTTCACTTTCGGTATAACCGAGATGTATGTCAAAATATTTTCCTAAAATTCGCCATAAAAGTTCAACGTTCCCCATCTATGCCAATTTTTATTCCTACATAATTCCCAGAGACTAGACGTTCATTTAGACCTAATCCCCGAGGAATTTTAGAATATCCGCAGGTTTAGATAAGTGTCTCTCTTCTATCCAGTGTTCTACTAGGTGTTGTGTCCAAGGATTCTGTATTGGTTTGCATTTCGCAACTATGTGGATGGAGGTTTCTTCTTTCATCCGACAGAATCTACATTCTTCTTGCTCCACTAGTTTGAGGTGCCAATTCAGGCAGCACGGTCCTGTCCTGTAAAAGTTTTTAGTGCAGTCTAATGGTGTGTTGTATCTCACACCTAAACTCGGTTTAATTATAACTAATGTTTAGACTGTGACGTATTGATTTATTTATTATCATTAATTACATCAGTCTAAACATCAGTTATAATTAAACCGAGTTTAGGTGTGAGATACAACGCGCCCTTACTCTGGTTAATGCATTTGTTCTCACCTGATTGAAGTTTCCCAGGAGTATCTTTGATTGTCTTATCCCCACTAAGTCTTTCCAATGGTCAGATCTTCCCTTCTTTTCCAAGAGTGCTTTTCTAGTTTATCTGCTATTCCATTTTTACAAAACATCACCACACACTTCATTATTTTAGAAAATTTCAAACGTGTTAAAAGAAGGGGTGTTGGCCACTTGGTCGCCGCGGTCAGTTTTGTCAGCGGGGGTTCCATAATGTCATCGACCACTTGGGCGCCAGTTTTAAAATCAGGTAGGCCTCTTGGTCGCCGTAGTTATCAATCATTAAAGGTATTTAATTTTGTTAGGTATATGTGTAATGTTTAATTTCAAAAGAATATCGAGAATTACATCCACAAATTTGAATATATCGGGATGCGCTGAATAAAAAGCAGAATTAAAATGTTTGTGGTTAGGTTAGGTTAGAGAATCACTTTTCAAATAAAAAAATTAAGCAGTAAGAATGCAGACAACTAACTATTAGAGTAATTAAATAAGCCCATAATTTTCTTGGAACCCTAACCAAGTGGTCTGTACCTTTCGAATAGTGAAAGGATTAAATTTGGGTAAAACTGACCGCGGCGACCAAAAGGTATATTCCCAAAAGAAGACGTTTACAAAGTAGCGTGTTAAAAGAGACAATCATTAATTTTTTTAACCAAATAGAAGTAAACGAGACAATGATTCAATTTTTAATTGAACTTTCAATATTATCGTATTATAATAGTATTATAATGTATTAACAATAATGCAAAAAGAAAAACTTACTTTCGTTTTAGTATTTGGAATACGAACAATCAATGATTTATCTATTAATAAATGGCACATCTTTTAACGTCGGCAGGCTCCATATATTCCGAAAATAGTAGCAACTTTTAAATACCATCAAGTATGTTTCATCTGGCGCCTGATTTATAAACTTCTGAACTTGTTCAAACGTAAGTGTTTTTGATACTTTGGGACTATAACCATCATTTTTCCTCTTTAAGAATGCTATTACCTTGAAATATTTGGTTACATCAACACAATTTTTAACTAGCGCACTCGATTTTATCATAGAAAACTCACTCCGCAAAGTGGACGCGTTCCATATTTTTGATTACTCTTCTAGATATGCCAAAAATACGGATTCACTGAAGTTTCCTTCAACTTTTTTCATTTTACACCACTTGAGGAAATTGGATTATGCAATATCATACTGCTGAGCCGATTTTGTCGGTAATAATTCAAATGTCCCTCTTTTTGCAGCCTCTTCAATATCATCAGGAATACACTATTCATCAATAGAACCCTCCTTGTGCGAGATGAATATCAAACACCAGCGAGAACTTTAAATAAAAAGCGTGAACTGTAAACAATATTGTTTGTTTGGTAACTAAGTGATTCAGCGTCAAAATGTGATTTTCCTGAAATACTTTTATTTTATTATCAAAATAGGAGTTGTACAAAAAACTATCTATGATATTTGGGTTAAAAGTAAATTTTAACAAGAATATTATAAATAGCTATTAAATAACAGTTTGCCGATTGTGTTACATGCTCTCGCTCTTTCATCCGGCGGCCGCGCATCTACAATGCTACGTCCTCTTCTATCCCATAGGATACTTAACTCGTACCTCGTTGTCACAAGTTTCCAATTTCATCAAAATTTCATTTTTCAAAACTCGACAACCGTCATTCAAACCAGATTTTTCGCATCGTGTTCGCATCAATTATTTTTAGATAACGGATATCCAAACAAGTTGATAAAAAACATATTTTATAACAACTCTCCAAATTTTGACATTATTTCAGAACATGCTGAAATTCCCTATTACTATATTTCTTTGCCATATATTGGAGAAATTACACCAAAATTAATTAGAACTTTCAAACCACTTACTAACATAAAAATTGCAAATAAGACATGTTTAACGATCAAATCAATTTATACAAGAGTTAAAGATAAAACTGATATTCTTAATCTTTCAAATGTAGTATACTGCATCCCTTGTAGAAATTGCGAGGATAAATATATTGGTCACACTAGCCAAAAATTAAAAAATCGTATTTCTCTCCATAAAAGTGATTCCAGATTATATCCCGATAGATGTGCTTTGGCCAAACATATAATTGATAAAGACCATTTTATGGATTTGATTCTGTCAGTATTTCAGATATACAATCTAATACCAAAAAAAGACTTTTTTTGGAAATGGCTCACATATCTCAAGAGCAAAATATCATCAATAAAAAGAGTGATCATAAAAATTGGAGTGATATTTATTACTTCCTTTTGTCTATTGATAAGAAACATGAAAGTCATCAAACTTCAAATTCGTCTATTTCAAACATTTGAGGTTAAAATAACATCGGGCAATTAAAAAAAAGAAGATTAACCTAACCAATCTCGATATTTTTAGATATAGATTAGTTATAATGTTATACTTGTTCTTATTCCAATGACGTATTAAATATAGACAAGCCTTGTTTACATTTTGGTTGTCCCCAACATATTTAAGACGAGACTCTTCTAACATGATGCCAAATCTCGTAAAACAAAAATCGTAATTGATGAATATATTTTAGATTTTAGCAGCATTTTCTGATTAAAACGTAAGAAAAAAGTGGAAAGCATTTAAAATAGGTTTGACCAACCGGTCCAGCTCACCTTTTTGTTTTTCGGTTACAATTTTCTATGTTCTATTAATGCCATAAGTAAAATAGTTTATAAATTTTTAGCTTGGCATCCTCGAACTACTTCTGTCATTGTGAAGTTTGTCAATAAGATTTTAATTATAATTGTGTTTTTATTTGGTTTCTGATTGATATTTGTCTATTAAGGTGCTTTTAAGACATTTATGATGGTGAGAAAATGTATATTGTGTGAAAATACTTGGAATAAGAATGATAATCTGTCATTTCAAAGGTGAGGTTATAGTAGCATGAGCGTAGTATAAGTATAAGACGAGGGATTCAACATTTGTTTTCATAATAATATTGTCTATTTTTTTTATTATCAGGTTTCTGAAGATCTTCGTTACCATGATTATCTTTCGGTTTATTTTTTGAGTGAATATACTAAGGATGTAGTTGCTAATATTTTTGGATTTGTGGTAAACAAAAAATCATTGCAAACAGGTGTTCTATACTTTTAGAAGGTGATTGTAGTTTGTATAAACTAGGAATTATAAAAACTTTTGGAAAACTTAAAAAAGCGTCCAAAAATGCAGTTACTGTTGGTTGCGAAGCTGAAAAATGTCTAGAACGCTTACTATGAATTTAGATGAAATTGAAAATAAAACCTTTCAATATTATATTAACATGTTCACATCCTTTAAAGGTATCTATTAAAAAAATAACTTGTCTATAAGCTACGATCTTCGATATAATTTCCACTTATTCAAACGAAAAAATTAATAACGTAAATAATTTTCATAAAATGGTTTAAATGAACCCTTTCGAAATATACGCTTCTGTGCGTTGTACTTTCCATGATTTATGTTGCGACCAAAACATTGTGTAGGTAATAATGTGTGAAGGCTAGTCTATCTTTAATACGTCATTGTCTTATTCTATAAAAAACAAATGAATAGTTATCAAGCATACGATTTTTTTGACATCATTTAGACATTTATTTTTTAAAAAAATTCAAATCAAAATTATTGTTAGATGTATTTACCATTTAAAACCACTTATTGTAATACAATCTCGAATGCTATCCTTGAAAATGGAAATAAAGATATTCCGAAAGCTTGGAAAATAGTGTAAAGAGTACTCTTTTTACAATGTTGGCCGCTTCCCCAATATTCCTGTCCTTGTACATTATTATTCGGCAAATATCTACTATAACTATATCTATATCTATCTATATATTTATCTATCTATTATCTATAATATATCTATATATTTATAGTTTTTGATACTTGTAGAAAATTACATAATGGCATCACTCGCTTTATGCAGGTAGGCGACGTGATTAAAGCTGGTCCTTTTTTGAATTCATTAAATAATTAGCAAGGAAGAAAACAATTTACCTAATCTAAAGTTAATATCATAAATATAACCACTCTAGAGATTTCTTTGTCACCCACTTCCTTGTGGCTATATTTATTGTCGCTTTAGCGACACCGCAACATGGCAACGGAGAGCGTTACTGCAACATCTTACGGCAAGTAATTGTACCAGCAGCTTTACCTAATAATGAAGCTAAAGAAGCTTGGTTTCAACAAGATGGTGCACCAGCTCACAATCTTCGAGGAGTAGGCACATTGCTTGATGAAATATTTAACGATAGATGAATAGCTAGGCCACCAAGATCCCCACAATTGTCACCATTAGATTACCGTATTTGGGGATATGTTGAAAATAAGGTATTCTCTGACCCTGTCACTACTAAGGAAAATATGATAAACAAAGTCCTTCACGTTTCTAACGAAATAGATGGAGAATCCCTATCAAGAAAATCTGATTAAAAAAGTCCACAAATGGTTGGAAGTTGATGGGCACCATTTTGAACATTTGTTGCATTAACAAGCTAGTGCCTTATTATCGTTGATAGTATCTGTATAATTGTTCAATGTTCAACTTAATAAATTAATAACACATAGCCTATAAAAAATAAATTTTTGTGACAAAAATGTATACCTAAAGCTGATTTGTTTGAAAACTGCAGGAAATAGGTATAGGGAATAGTAATACATATCGATAGTGGGCAACGTATTCTTCTAAAATAAATAATCACATACAGGGTGTCCTATTTGAAAAAAAGGAATTAAGCGAAGATTGTGGATTCCGTTTTTATTCCAATTTTGACAGCACCCTGTATAATAAAAAAGGTAACTTCACAGTGTAAACGATAAAGCGGTATGTGGTAAATAGTTCCTAAGAAACTTAAACTTTGTAGTCTTCTCCGTTACTTTTTCGCATACTAAATGCCCAATCTTGCAATATTACATTCAATTTCTCGATGAAAGTATCTGGCTCAAATGTGTATCTTTTTGCATCGCAAAACGTAGAAAATTGTCGCCAGATTGATGATTGCGTCGCAACTGTATTAGTAGGCACACAGATATTAACAATTTTACTAATTTCGGCGTTGGTAGACACACCGAATCGACTCATTGTTAGTTCTTGAAAATTCAATAAGTTGTTGACAAACATGCCAAACTATTTATTTTGGTAACCAACACCGCGATAATTGATGAACAAATGAATAAGTGAAAAAACCACTAGTGTATTTGTCGCTGTAAAAGTTAAAGCTAACTTTTGCCGCTGTCAAAGTGACAATTGCACTGTGGCATATGAGATTTTTTATACATGAATTAAATTGTCCAGAAAATTAAAGGCAAACTATTATTATACCTTTCACACAACGGCATACAACAAGGTGACTACTAAACATTAACAATAACTGACATTTGTCAGAATATTCCATAGGCGACTTGGTATATTAATTTTTTGGGACAAAAATGTATAAAGCTGATTTATTTGAAAACTGCAGGAGATAGGTATAGGGAATAGTAATACATATCGATAGTGGGCAAAGTATTCTTCTAAAATAAATAATCACATACAGGGTGTCCCATTTGAAAAAAAGGAATTAAGCGAAGATTGTGGATTCCGTTTTTATTCCAATTTTGACAGCACCCTGTATAATAAAAAAGGTAACTTCACAGTGTAAACGATAAAGCGGTACGTGGTAAATGGTTCCTAAGAAATTTAAACTTTTATTCAAATTACATTAGAGGATATTGAATTTTATGTACATGGTAAAAAAGTGTAAAATTCATATAAAAAACATTACAACTCAAAAAAGGTTCAAAATAGCTATAGGGAAGTATTAACAAAAAATGTTCAGAATAACGTAAATATTTCTAAAATTGAAAAATATACAGGGTCTTTCATTAAAAATTACAAAGTTATGTGCAACTTCCGCTTTAACCGGAAGTAGAATGGTGACAGCAATATTTTCATTAAATAGCTCATTATTTAAAACCCCTCCATGCCAATTTTATAATTCAGATACCTTTAGTACACGAGATCTTTCTAATTGACCGTTTATCTGCCGCACCCTGTATACTTAAATGGTTGAAATTTGTTTATGTCCCATTTAATTTAATTTGGTCTTGTGACTTCGGTGGCTATATTCCATTCCGTAGAACTATTAGTTGATATAAATATTAGTACAGGGTAGTTGGCTTATTTAAATAAATAAATAAATATGAAGCTGAAAATTTGTTTGAAGGTACATTATGGGTGAGTAAATGAAAATTAATGGTCTTGCACCCTGTGCGTGATGGTGGGGTGATGGGGAGGGGGTAAAAAGGTGCTCTTATTTAGTTTTTCGCTTATAATTTGAAGACGGTACCCCGCAGCGAAAAATTTCTTTCACAGAAAAGAAAGTCAATAAAATTTTCTACAAAATGAGTTTCCAACATTTTTTCGCTAGAATTCACCGTTTCTAAGATATCTGCTCTCAACTGTAAGTTATTTCAGAAAAATAAGCTTCCGTCCTACTTTTTTGTCATAATTCCCTTTTTTACAGCAGATATTTCACAAACGGTGCATTGTAGAGAAAAAATGGTAGGAGCTTATCTTGTAGAAAATTTTATTGGCTTTCTTCTTTATGGAAAAATTTTTTCGCTATGAGGTACCGTCTTCAAATTATAAGCAAAAATACAAAACGGGAATTTTTACCCCAATCCCCCCCTGAAGCGGACGGGCTAGTGACTTTTAGTATGTTTATGTCCGAAGTACCCCCAACTCATTCCTGGAGCAACCGCCCCCCCTCCCGAACATGCAGGCCAGCCAAGTTAAAAATTTCTTAAAATCAGCGGTGTCGCGTTGCTCTACGTGTTGCTCACTGTATAAGTTAATTTTTCTACCGCACATATAACGTTTATAGAGACTGAGATTCTATTAATCCAGCGTTGAATCTTTGAATCTGTAAGGCCTCGACCACGTGTAAGTCCTCCTTCCACTTTAATAGATCTCATTAACACCTGCTCGATAGTCAGGTCCGTCCAGATGCCATTCCAGAATTTTGATGTTCGACGAATAGTAAAATATCCACTGGTAACAAAATTGTCATACTCTTCTTCAGGCATATACGAGTGTCAAGATCTAACATAAGTTGTAAATAAGTATGAGCTGATTTTGCATAGTGATTACGTCCAGTAGCTTGTAAAAAAGGTAACATATGCTGAACTGAATGTAAGTGCAGTTGCCACTCGCCTGTTCTCTCAGCCATAACAAAAGTGAGCAATATTTGTACCATCTCGATATACTGGCCCCGAAGCGCCGCTGTACGATTTCTCGAGGACTCAGTTTTTAAAAGTGACTCTAATGCTGAGGCAATTATTGATACGTCATCGTAAATAGCATGAGCATCAGCCGTGTTATTGGTTCCGTTCAATATGTTTTCATAGTGCATTTTAATCTTCTCAATTTGTTCAATTGAAATAATTTCCTTTCTGATTAGTTGTTCCAGAAGTAAGGTACCTAAAACAAGTAGAGTTAATACATGGCCTCGAAATGCTCTAGCATATGAATGTCCAGATAACAATAAGGAACTGATTGTGTTTTTGGCATAAACTTGTTCCCACAACTCTTCAATACCACTTCCTTCCATTATATAACCAATAGCGCCCATATACGACATTAGAAGGTGGAATCCACCCAGACAATGACTGATGACAAGGGACTTCCCCTTTCGGCTGCGAAAACAATATCTAACGTTTTATTATATAGTAGTAGACACAGAATACACCAAACAACAAGAAGTGAAGGCCGGCGAAAATCCTTTGATGTTCGAGGTCCAAAAATATATAACCTTGAACAAGCGTCAACTAGCTTATTCATGCACTGAGAAACATAATTACACTTGATTCACACTGAGAAAAAGTGTGTTAGTATGAAGTCGTATTTTATGAAATGTATTTGTAAATATTTTTTCTTTTGGTAACTATTTCTGCACGCTTCGTTGATAACGATGACGTGAATTCTGCCAAAAATAGTTCATAATAAAACACATTTACGTAGGTATCTAGATATTTAATTGTAAAAAATAAACGAAATATAATTCTCATAAACAAAGAGAAAGCTAATATGATGAAAACCAAAGTTTTTAACTTAATAATAAATAAAATATAAGAAATTTAGGCAATATCTTCTTTCTGCATATATTTTGCAAATTCTACACAGGACGTGATGCGAAAGTTGTCACTATAGGGAGTTGAAATATGTTTGTTGACAAGTGGGAGTTTTATTGAAAATTTGAGTCTCCCTCTTAACTCTGGAGAGGTGGCAATCCTAAATTTAATCTAATTTGAAAGTGTCGTCTGATTTTTCAATAAAAACTTGACTTGTATGTATGTATATCTATGTGGCGAATCTTGCAACTGAATCTTAAACCAGCTGCACATGCCTAATTTAACTGAAATTTAGCAATTGTTTTTAAAAAGGCTTTTTTTCTCAAATATTAACTCATTTTGAGTGAGAAAGTGTTTAGAATAGAATTTAACAGTGCTTTCTATTATCATTTGTATTTATAGGGATTAAAAGAAGACAACTATTAATTTTTGAATGTT
This sequence comes from Lochmaea capreae, assembly GCA_949126875.1. Lineage (NCBI taxonomy): Eukaryota > Metazoa > Arthropoda > Insecta > Coleoptera > Chrysomelidae > Lochmaea > Lochmaea capreae. The sequence continues at coordinate 36,249,322 of OX421395.1, forward strand.
TTATTAAATATACCAATTAATTACACACAATAACCCAATCAACAAAAATAAAAGCAAATAACACACCAGCTAATTAGACAAACCATTAGCAGAATTGTAAAAACACAAATTAAATTAATCAACACCCACATCACAAAACCCAACAACTAACTTCATTCTTACCTACATCAAAGTATAAATGAGATTTTAGGACATTTTATCTAAACAGACTGCACAATGTTTGTCCTGTCTTGTCATTGCTTTGACTTTAATTTTCAATGCCTAAAACACTTCATTATTTTGAAGGCCAGGTTTTGGTATAAGGCTTCTAGTTAATTTGCAAAGTTCTTTTAGATGGCAAATAAAGAATTTTTATCAAAAAATTGTAAGCCCTGGGCCCCAAAAAATTTAGTGTTGTTACATACTTTTTATATTCACTGGAATATTGTCTGCCAAAACATGTTTTATTTTTAAGCAATACTTGCTCTTTTACAATTTGAGCCAAAGATTTATTCAGAAATTGATCACACATCTCCATAAAATTACCAGGAGTATATTTATTTGGCTTCTTTTGTGTCAATTTGGAGTATTTCCTTCATAACTTCCTCACTTTTACTTTTGATTTTCTCCTCCTAGGGCTGTCACATGTCAAGCATGGTGTGTTGACATCGGAGAAAACTGAGGAATGGAAGCTGTTGCATTTCCAGTATCTCTCCTAATGATCATGTTCCAGGTGCGGATAATTCCCTTGATATCCAACGATGCTATCTATAAAATTGAAATATTTACCAATGTTAATATGAATCACATTCTACATGTTATAATTTGTATACAGTCCATTGGAACAGCCTGTAGACTTATAAGTACTTACATAGACCAATTGAAAAACCCAAAAACAATTTCAGAGGACTATAGAAGTGATCCTCGGTATGTTTTTTGGATTTTCCTATAGATTGATGTGTATTTATAAGTTTATGAGCTGTTACCACTGACTTCGTACCAACTATAGTATATTTTAACAATTCATAAAAAGCAGACTTACCAGTTGTATAAATTTTCTTTGGTTAATTCTCAATTTCAGGAATGATAAAATGCTTAACAATGTGTGAGTAAATATTATGGGCTCAACTTGAATAAATAAGAGTTTTCTGACATCACTACTGCTCTTATACTTTTGTTCGTAATCAACTACATCTTCTAGTTACATGCTGTTAACCATGCTCGAGTCCTAAAATAAAATATAATATGTAGGTAACAAATATGGACTACAAAACATTATACTCATATTAAATTTAATTAATATAGCAACATGTCGGCGATACAACATTAACAAATCGCAATAAAGATTTTTTACGTTAACTGCAAATGTAGATACGTACCTGATAATATCATTTGGAAATCTGAACAAACTTAGTCCTTCTCCGGTTTTGGAAACACATCTACTTACAATACAACTTATGTGTGTGTGATTTGGTTTCCCTTGGCTGCGGATACTAAGTCCATTCGCCAACATAAACAATACAACTTATTTTCCCCATAATTTTACTATTTTATAATGATAAATGTAAGATGCAAAATATTATAAACTGGTAATGGCCTACAAATTGTCTACACAGAACATGTTATTGCAGACAAATGTCAAGTGTCGACTACCTTAAAATATGGCGTCTGAAGACACCGTTTTATGCGAAGCTTCGCTTCTTGTTGTTTGGTGTATTCTTTGTAGTAGATCATACGTTACAATACATGTTTTTTATCCTCGCTGCTTGCATTCTTCTATGCTATAAGTTGGAAATAATAGTCAGTGACGTCTGCACTAGTTCAGAAACAGTACAATAAGAGCGGCACAAAATAATATTATATGTATTTCGAATTTATACTCTCGAAATGGCCGGCTCTTCTAACAGGTAACACAACTTATTTTCCTTCTTCCCTTGCCTCGCTTGAGATACCTATGTCCTATATGCTAAAAATGAGTCACTGACTATTATTTCCGACCCATAGGATTGGGCGGAGTAGAATTCAATGAGACCTCTGGCGGAAAAAATTGTAATTGTCGCAACGAGTAAAATAATTCGTTTTGAATTGTTTTTGTATCATATTTAAGTCAACGTAATTACCGTAAATTCGTACTTTATTTGTTTATTATTTGTCAGTGATAAGCTTAAAACTGTGTTTTTCTATTCAACTCAACTGTCATCATTTCTGAGGTAATATTCTTATATAATCAGAGATATTATGGAAGAGATTATGTTATTCTATTTTTTGTTTTCATTGCAGATCAAGTTTGATTGTAATATTTTGTACCTTTTTTAAAGTTTTATACTTTGAATTATGTCGATGCATAATCGAAACTGTTGTGTATTTGGTTGCACTAGCCGTAAAGGGAAAAATCCCGATTTATCTTTCCATAAATGGCTTATACGGCAGCTGATTTGTTTTACTCGTTGGTAAGATGACATTTCAGAGCGCCATCTATCGAATTCTACTTTTCCCAATAGTGCATGTTGAAGTTCATAAACCGACTGGACAGGCGTCCCCACCACCCCGCACAGGCTGCAACACCAGAAATTAGGAATTACTATCCTGAAAGCTACCGGCTTACGAATTTTCAGCTTTATATTTTGTTTTAAGAAATCTTCACTAGTAACGGCCGGCTAATTACCCTGTACTAATACGATTTAAAATACATTCCAAAGTATGTTTCCATATTGTTGCTTTACAATGAAGTTTTTAAAATTGCCCTGCGGCTACGACATCCCCTTTCATTCATTTTTGCATATTGCTTCGATTCCGAGCGAATGTATCTTTTATTAAAAACTAAAAAACGCTAGTTTATTGTCATTCCCCTTGGTACACGACATAATATAAGAGTAGGATTTCATCTAAGAATAATCACGTATAACAACGGAGAACCACAAACCTCATCCGTAATCTACAACAAATATTCTGTCTTATATTTTTTATCCTTTTGAATATAATGTTGACCTAGAACACCTCAGTTGATGAATCATCTTAATTTTTTTCATCTTATTACATTGTGAAAAAGTAGGATTACACCGAATTCATTTATATTCGTGTCATATTTATCACCGACTATCTATAGATAACGCGTCTTAATTATTTTTCCGAAATTACAATTTTTGTATCGTAAATAATAGTTCAGTATGTACTGTGCTGTTCGACCAGGAATGAATAGAAATGATATGTGTATGATAATATTTTATTGTTTGTTGAAACGTTACGTTTTAAACTTTAGGCGATTTAAACATTTATATCTCAAAACACCGGTAAGTACTACTACTATGACTGAATAAAATATTATATTATAACCCTTCATATTCATGCAAAATGATTGATAACGTTGTTTTATTCTTTTTATTTGTATGTTTCAAATATAACGAATATTTTGATCGTAGCTTATTGGCCAATTAAACAGTAAGTTCAAAAACTAAAACTATTCGTATCTGAAATTGTTGTATACAGGGTGTCCAACATTGGATGGTTTTGCAAGGTATCATAACTTAATTTTTTGTTAAGCAAGCCATCAGATCTACTGTAAATAGTCTCTAACGTAGAGATCTACAACATTCAGTATTTTAGTAGGTTTTAGTTTTCATTATTGAAGTCGCTCTTATCAATATTATTTTTCTTAAGTTCCCAAATAAAAAAAATCAAGGGTATCAACTTCTGGCGTACGAGGAGGCCACCTAGCTGGTGACTCATCAGTAAATACCAAACGCTGTAAAATCTGTATCTAAAAAATGCCAGATAATCATCCAGGAAAATGGGGGACATTTTCAACATTTACCATTTTATTAGAAATTATAAGAAATAGACATAATAAGTATGTCATATCAGGTGCAAGTAGATTAAAAAAAGCAACAAAAAATTCCAGCTGGTGTCCCTATTAAAAATACCTAAGTGTATGCCATACCGTCTAATCTGAACCCCCAAAGATAAATTGCCACTGCACTGAACTCTCCTTCGGTTATTCCAACAAAAGTTATTTTACACTTTTTTCATATCTAGTAAGAAAATTGACATAGCAGTTTGAGTCAATTTTTAAAAAATCACCGTATATCTCGAAAATGAACCAATTTACTGGTTGAATTACGGCTTGAAACAAAAAAAAAATAAGTTGTGATGTCTAAACCACTTTTTTCTATATTTTCTAATTTTCAAGTCACCTTGTAATACCTTCCAATTTGACACACCCTGTACAAACTATTCAATATTTATCGTCCATTAAATAAACAACACACTCGTAATATGTTATAATGTATGATAGATAGATAAATTTATTGCATTATAAAGAATATACAATTCTTATTACAAGAAGTTCGGTCTTTACATACCAAAATGCTAAAATGAAACAATAATAATAGTACAGTAGGAAAAACTAATTAAGACAAGAAAAAAAAAGTGGAAACAATAAATATCTCATTCTTCTAGTACAAAGGCACTTAGCTTCAAAATATTGAGAAGATAATTCACAACTTTATTTAATTTAATGAAGTCATTGGTGTTAAGAATACGTATTAATTCGTCAAATGTCTTCAATTCTGAGCATATGTAATCTCTATAAATAAGTGCATTCACGTTTTAGTCTCATGCAAGTTACACAAACTACAAGTTGCAGACATATCTACTGTGTATTTTATACCTCTATAATAGATTCTTAGAGTTTTGGAGCTGCATAATCTAATTTGGGATATTATTCTAATTATATATTATATTGGGCAAGATTTGTGCAAATAACAATTATTTTCAGACAAAAGTAAATGTTTGTATAACAAAGGATACGAGGAGTTTATTATTCTTAATTCTTCTTATTTACCGGCATAATCGAAATACTGCTTAACTTGCCCCAGAAAACTATACTTCAAACTGTGACTGTTAATGGTTTTTAATCTCAAGAAGCATTGTTTAGTTAATGAACTATCATCCATGATTTTCACTCTACTTAACCACAACAACGCCGATTTGAATATTAAAAAACTTAACCTAACGGTTTTAGTTTCTACTCTCACCATATAATTGGGAGTGCAAAGGGGCAGACACAGCATCCTTTTAAAAAAGTTAACCTGAACTTGTTCAAGTAGATCAGCATATCGTAGTCCCCAGATTCCAATTCCAATTCTATACGATAAAGAAGATAAAATTATAGAATTGTACAGTTCCATACGAGCATTCCAAGAATGTAGTTTAGACCGACACATAATATTCACAACAGCACCTGTAGATTGAAGAGTTTTGGTCACTGTTTTTTTTGTCATATTTAAAAACAAAGACGAAGATGAAAAAGTAACACCTAAATAAGTAAAATTTTTTACTACCTCCAAAGGTTCGTTATTATATTTAAAATTAAGTTTTTAGTTGTTGTTATATCCACCCTTACTAAATATCATTAGTTTAGTTTTTTGTATGTTTACTTTCATTCTTATCGAGTTGGAATATGATTCTAACGTCCTTAATTTCCGGCTAATATCTATTGGTGAATCGCCTAATATTACTATATCATCGGCGTATAGAAGAAGTAACTCTCGTTTCATCCATCTATGTTAATTCCAGTGTGCCCAGCAGATCTGAAGTAATCTTCAATATCTGACAGAAACAAAGAAAATAGCAAGGGACTTAATGATTCCCCCTGCAGGACTCCTTCAGTTATATCAAACTGCTTGCTGAAGCGACCATTTAGTTTAATAGACATAAATGAGTGATCGTATATATTTTTTATGATACGAATTATTTTGGAGCTCACACCTGCTTGATATAATTGATGCCATAATAGATAATGGTTAATACTATCAAACGCTCTCTTGAAGCCTACAAAAACAGCAAAAACTTTTCTTTTTGGTAACCGAAGGTGAAATTGTAGGACTGAGTTAAGGATAAATATATTCGCAACTTCGATGTTTTCTAAACCCAAATTGACATTCCGGTAGAATACGATTTTCTTCCCACCAATTATATAAGCGATTTAATAAGATGGTGGTGAAGAGCTTAGCAAAGCAATTACCTGACCCCTGTGGAAGGGTGGGAAAATGGCCCTGAAATTCCAGAAAATCCGTTTTCCCGCGGTATCTGCCGAGATTTGACCAATAGAGAATTTTTGTTTAGATGAAAAGTAAAGAGCAGATCCTTACCTACAAAAATGATCCCTAGCATTTTTTCGAAAAATTGGATAGTTTTCGAGATAAATGGCCCGAACGCCGACTCAAAATTGAGCTCCAGACCGGCTTATAGAGAGCACGCTCTGAGGGCATGACGTCCACAAGTGAATTACTAATTTTTTAATAACTCGCGTGAAAATCGATATTTTTCAATCAATCAAAGTGCGAGTGAAAGAGGAGATTTGTGGCTACTGAGGCATGTTTTCATCCACTCAATTCGTGCTCCCATGTCATTGTAAAACTGAGCCAAAATTCGTCTTTTTCAGATTTTTCAATGCTTCCATGGATTTATTCATATTATTTTTATTAAGAGGTATTTCAGCCAATCCTATTAGATAATGGTTCTTTGGGAGGTACTTTATCTATTCCAAAACAATGCCACTAATAATTCGCCCGTATTTTTTTGAATAATGTGTTTTCCAAGAGACGATTTTTGTGGATTTTTGGAGTTTTCCCGAGCGCTCTGGTTTATTGAAAACTTCTCGATAATTAAATGTCAAACCCGCTTATAATTGATATTGGGACAAAAGTTAGAATATCCTCTTGCTGATGGTATAATTTTTTTTGGCCCAGACCCCCGGGTTTTCAGGAAAATCGGGGAAATTTCCGATTTTCTGATGAAAAACAGCCATTCTTCTGATTTTTTTCGAGCAGTTTTTTCTCTTTCCAGTAAAATTTTTCCCGGTCAAACATCATACCCGGTGAAAGGTCACATTCTGAACTTTCCTTTGATATGCGTACCAAGTATTCTATTTGATGTATTAAAAAGAAATTTGTCTCTAAATTTGTTGTAATGGATGCCTCATTTTATCCTCGGACGCCGCCACGCCACCCATCTATGCGAACAAGAAGAGGTACAGGGAGACATAAGTTTGGGGGAAGGTCAAGAGGCAACAATTCCGGGAGAGGTAGATGTGGGTGGAACAGAGCTAGAGGACAGTGTTAACGAACTGGAGCAAGGCGCGAATGGTGTTTCCAGCTTACGATATGTAAACGAAGGTGAAGAAAACACGAGTGACTGGTAATAAACTGATAGATAATTGTTCATATCGTTGTTATACATGTTCAATTTTTCATATATTTTTCAAGAATAAAATGTATTTTCAAAAAAGTCCAATCATATTTTATTGCAAAAATTTGCGTTTTTTTTTGCAAAATTCCAAAGATGTGCAATTTATTACCGAGCATCATGGCAGACGCATGAATCTCCCAAAAATATCTGATTCTTGCCCGGGAAACCCGCGGAACTTGGGGCTCCCGCTACATACGGAAAGTTATTTTCGCAATTTTAGCGTTTATGTTCAATCCTTTGCGCACACAATCATTCCTAGGATTGGTCTGTCCAATAAAAGCAGGCCGGGGTCTCAATTTTAATGACAGCAATAACTTTTGTGACGTCGAGAGTGGGTAAGAGATCGATCATTTTCAAGTTTCGTTTCATGGCCTTAATTATTTCACGGTTGCGAAATCTCAAGGTGGCGCCCTCTACCATAGTTGCCTGGAAGCCTAAACATAGAAATTCGTGTATTTTCAGAGTCCCTGATCCCAGATTTCGGGCTAGAAGCATCAATTTTGGAGTTTTAGAAAACTGCGAACTTTTCAACCACCATTTTTGCAAAAAATATTGGTGTACCGAAAAAAATCGTAGGGACAACTTTTGTAGGTAATGAACTGCTCTTCATTTTTTGTCTGAACAAAAATTCTCCAGGGATCGTAGTTCGGGAGATATCGCGGGAAAATGGATTTTCTGGAATTTCAGGGCCATTTTCCGACCCTCCCACAACTTCCAGGCACCTGACATTTTGGGGGTTCAATGTACCTACTATTACCTGCAAATTAAAAAAAAAAAATGTTCTTGCTGGACCAGATGCCCATGTTGACGGTATTTTTCGCCTTCATTTACTGGACTATCAATAGAGTTTGTTTAACTGTCCTTTGCCGTTACGTCATACATTGTCCAGCTTTATCTCTCATTCATGAAATGGATGAGACGGAATTTTGACGTCATTAACGTATGTCTTAACTAATGTCGACGTAAATTTTATTTGTTACTTTTGACAGTCCAGTTGTCATATTTTGATTTGTTCAGTATTTTTGGTCATTTTCGCCTTTTTCAATTAATTTTTCATTGGAATGCCGCTTTTACCGTTAAATGCAGTCTACAATGTAAGTATCTACCTATATTCGTTCCTTTTTCCTGATTTTATTGGGAGTTTTTTCCAGAAAGAAATTTATTTATTGCCTGTTTTCTCCCATACATGTGTTTTTTGCATTTTTCAGGAATACTTACGAAATTGCTTCTCACAATGACACAGTTAATAATTACTATACAAAAATATAAGCATAATAGATATTCTTTCTAATTTTACATAACCTTTGGGCTCACCCCAAAAATATAATCGTTTAATACATTTTTAATATATATTATAGGTCCGTAATTTTTTAAATTCAGTAAAAAATCATGCTCAGGGGCGTTAAACATGGGGCGTTAAACGGGGATTTCAAGTTAAAACAAAACTAAATTATGTAAAAAAGTGCGGAACGCATAAATCATTACTAATTTATTCATACAAACACACCTTAACATATGTCATTGATTATAATTTTGAGGTTAAGTGTAAAATAACATTCAACTAATATAAATGTAATATAAGAAAAACGTAAAACAGCAGAATACGTCACCGATTATGACGTAACGGCAAAGGATGGTTAAACAAACTCTACCATTTTTTAGAGAAACGTTTCTAAAGGTTTTCAGAGTTTTCCAAAACTCGGCCTGGTTTTTTGTGTTACTTAGTTTGCTCAATACATCTTTGTGATATGCTGTTTTCTTATTAGAAATAATTTTTTTATAGTTCTTCTTAGCCTCTAAGTATTCTGTTTTAAAAGGTTCTAGAAAATGATGTGCTTTGCATATTTTAAGTTTTGTTCTCAAAATGTTTTTTTCGTTGAAGCAAAAGGAGTCAAACCAGGGCTGTTTCTTAGGAGACTTATGATGTGGCTGTTGTAAGTAAGTTAATCCTAAGTTTCTTGCAAAATTAAAAATTGTAGAGCATATGTTGAAATATGCATTTTCTGGGTCAAGTAGCAACCCGACATTTGTAAGTGTAATTAATACTTTCCGTTTCCACCCATCTAAGACACTCAACTGAGATACCAGCAATTTCATTATACCCTGGATAGACACAATCAGATTCCACCTCAAGGCAAATGGGGAAGTGATCAGATAGATATTGGTCCTCAATAATGTTATAATGTATAATATATAATACCATCGTCTAAAAAAGGAAATAATCTGTCAACCTAATGCGTATAACAGAGACACTAAAAAGAGAGATGCATACCTACTGAGAGGCTTAAGTTGAATTGTGGTGAAATTTGGGACTTTCAGAAAATTTCAAATACTTGCGTAGGCGAGATGCTACTGACCGATAGGTGATAAGCTTAAAATCAATATAACAAAATTCATTTCTACTTATCAAAGTTAAGGCTGCACAATTTGGCAATGTCGGAACTTTTGAATATCAATTTCTTAATTAACAAACTTCGGTATATGGGTTATTTTAAGAGATATCAAAAAATATTATCGACAAAAATAGTAAATGTGTTTAAGGTCCATATTTTGAAATTATCTTGAACTATACAGAGTGCTGCGTAACTCCGTAACAAACCAAACATATGATTTTTTTAATTGAGAACCCCCTGTAGATTATACCGAATTCGGATTGCTAACATTTTTTTGAAGCTTTTGATATGAGGTTTTGCTACGCTATACAGAGTCCTTCAAAAGCCATGGACACGTTTACGTGAAAATCGTAGGTAAATCAACGCTCTGTAGCTTATTGTACGTTGGAGAAAAAAATTTTATTTTGTCTAACAGAGTTTCGTAATATGATGCAATATCTACGTATTCTATTAAATTTTAATAATTTTCTCTTTTTTATACAGGGTAAACGAAAACTCGAACATGTCATTTTATTTCTTCTTTCAAATTTTATAGCAAAAATAGAATCTTCTATTAAGTAACTTTAATTTTTGCTAAGCATTCCCTGTATCCAAAGTTTATAAAATCAGAGTTATTTTGTAATATTTATTGTAAACTATAATTATTGACCTATTGTGTGAAAGCAATAATCGTTGAATGTAACAAAAAATCCTAAATAATATTAAATTTTAATAAACCATTTATTCTAAACAAAACAAGCCACCAAAGGTATAATCTTAACCGTAATAATAAACTAAAGGTTCAAAGTAAACCGTTACCATCAATGCAATGCTGCAGTCTTAGTTCAAATGATTGACTTTGTAACGTTTTTATTTGACATTAGAATTATCCTTTTAACATTTGCCCCAATTGCCCGTTTGCTACGCTTGTGGTCTTCGAGTATAATTTGTCACAGCTAACTACAATATTTAGTGAACCATAAATCAACCTACCTGGTTGGTAAAATTTTATTTTCTAGTTTTTATTTTTGATAAGAGACTGGAAAAGATTTTATGTTAATACAAACTAATGTATATTTGACGAAGAAGAAGAACTCTTGCTTCTTGTTCCATCCAGCTTGCCAACGGAATTTTCAAGTTCCGTCGGGATCGGTTTTCAATAATTTATTTGGTTGATGAATTGATTGGGATTGCTCGTTACCTAGGTTCTGGTAGCGAGACTAGAAGCAAGATAGATTCTTTGACAACTCATTGGAGTGACAAGGATAGGAATATCCAAAATTATGTCTAATTAGGATTTCAAAATAATTTCGTTCTTTTCGACATGGACCAATTCGATGGTAGTTTCGTGGTCTGTAAAATACAAAATGTGTCTCTGAGACATTCCATTAAACGGGAATATATTTTTTCGGTCATATTAATGTCGATAATCCAGCCTTTATATAGATTTTTGGAACGTGTTGTTTTTGGAAGGCTAGGTCCACATCTCTTCGGAGGTTTTTGTAATACTACATGGGCGTTGTAATTAGGCTTGAACGATTTGGCATGATAGATTTCTTCGGTTCAAGCAAGTTTAATAGAGAAGTAATTTTAAATTACCTACCGATTTTGATGAACATACCTTCTTGACGAATACCAATGGAGTTTGTTTTTGTGTAATTGGTTCAGCAGAAGGAGACGAAAGTTTTGTTAACCTTCTAAAGGATAACCCTTTCACAAGTTAAAAGGTTTTTTTTCTCCCCCTTATATATATGGAATTTGGATAATACTGGATTGGAGGACTACCGAGTTACTGGACAATTTAGCGTTACAGATGTTTCTGGAAATATGAATGATGCATATAGATTGGAACTACTGAGCTGCAAATTTTCACCCTATAGAATGTATCCTGGTACTCGATTTAGTGAATTGCTTTTGGATTTGGGTAAACCTTATCTGCTGTAATTATTAGTTTTATTTTATGTAACCAGATCTAAGAGAGAGTTTTTAACCTATAGAATCTTATCTTATTCCAACTTTAATATTAATTCGTTTTAACTTTCTTTTTGAATATTGGTGAACATATTGGGTTGTTTTTAACAAGTTTTTCGTGTCTTCATGAAATTTTTCAACATTACTCTAGCTCATCACTAAACTACTACCAAATTGTCAAACTACTCACTACAATGTATAAGTAATTGGAAAATTGGTTTGTTTTTTATTTCATTTCTTTTAAATAGGTTTTTAGGAATGGGATGCCATCTTATTTGCGGTAAACCTACTTGGCGCCCTTTCACATCTAAACAATCTTGCAGTGCTGCTCACTTGCTTGGCGCGTAAATGAATCCACGCCGTCTACACATGAGTACTAGCCGCTGGCCACAGTCTGTCGATCTGAACAGCCTAATTTTGTGACCTAGTAGATATTATTGAGTTTTGGAGGTTACAACTTACATTTCTCAGCATATCAACGTTAACACATCGAAATGCCACTCTGATTCTCTCTTTCATGTCTTCTCCAATAGTCGAGGGAGTTTTATAAACCTTATTTTTTATAAGACCCCAAAAAAAGAAATAAACTTTTGTTAAATAGGCAAACCGAGTTGGCCAATCAGTTGGGCCCTCTCTTACAGCATTGCATTGATGTTAACGGTTAACACTTTGAACATTTAGTTTAATATTGCAGCTAGGATTATACTCTTGGTGACTTGTTTTGTTTAGAATACATTGTTTATTGAAATTTATTATTATTTAGGATTTTTTGTTACATTCAACGATTATTGCTTTCACATAATATGTCAATAATTATAGTTTACAATAAATATCACAAAATAACTCTGTTTTTATAAACTTTGGATATAGGGAATGCTTGACAAAAATTAAAGTTACATAATCGAAGATTCTACTTTTATATAAAATACAGGGTGTTCTATTTGAAAGAAGAGTTCGATTCGTTTTTGTTTTTATCCTACACTATGAGAAAGTTGAATTTTACCAGCTTTACGGAGGCGAGAAAATAACCCTTTCTATGCCTAGGAGAGAAAATAAATTTTACGTTTCCTCGCTAGTTGGCGCCCCGATTGACAAATTAAATAAAAATTGCTAATTTGATTGATATCCCACTTAAAATAGCATACCTAAGCGATTTCAATCACATCATATTCAGAAGAAACAAAAACGAATCGCTTAAAATAAACAACACCATTAAACGTCAGTATAAAAATAAATTGTTAGCAGTTGTCAATGTCTGATGCAAATACAATCATAAGTTGTCGTATTTCGATATTTGTTTGAAGTTTAACTTGTCAGTTATGGAACCTGAACCAGATAAAATAATGTAACAATTATTGTGTAGGATAAAAACGGTAATGAATTTCATATTATAAAAAAAATTTAAAGAAAGAATATTACCAATAATGATTGTGTAGGATAAAAAAATTATGTGTAAACCCCGGCAGTAAAGTGCTTTTTCAGGTCTCAAGAAGTGGCCAGGCTCCGCCGTGCCTCGCCTGTCCATATCTTCTTTCGGCCTGAAAAATGCCACTTTACCGCCTAGGTACACAATATACTATTAGTCTGGTCGAGAAGTGAGTTTTCTGCGAAAAATAGTTAGAACAAATTTAAAAATATGAGGATTGGTTTTTTGGATTCAGAATTTTATTCTGAAAAAGGGGAATTTTGGAATTTTTTTGCTCTTAAATATTGCAATTGTTATTAACAAAAAACGAAGAGAGAAAAAGGTGGTCTCCGTTTTTTAACAATAACTTCAAAAATATTAAAAAAAGCTCCATTTTGAAAAAAGATTCTAAAAGAGGAGAAAAGTTCATAAAAAAAGTCTCGATTCCCGAAATTGTAGTTCCATTATTTATTTAATAAAATCGAAATTTTTCAAATTTTCATAAATTTCAAAAATATTGGATATTCGTAAAAAATTATGAAGAACAAAATTTGAGTTCTTAACAAAGATTTTGGTTTTTCCATTATTTTTATAGGACAAAAAATAATCGAGATACAGACGTTTAAAACCTAACTTTTACTGCGAGAACCATGTAACCGGGACCCCTTAACCCTTTATCTTTTAAAAAATAAGGTATGTAAAAAATCTTATTCAAGACGATCTTAAAGCTCTTGAAATTACCTTTCAAATGGTTTTTGGATGAACCTGATATCTTGAAAATTACCGGAGTTATTGTAAAAAAAAAACAAATTATATTTTTTTTCAAAAACGTGGTGGGGCTTTCTAGAATGACGTGTGTCTATTTTAAACACTACCTAAGCCTGAATGGTTAAATCTGCATTTTTTCCCATTTTTAACAAAAGGGGTGGATTTTACCCCTAAAATGCAAAAAGCGCAAGACGAGCATACGTCACTTTTGAAGTAGCGGGTAAAACATACTCAATCCCAAATTTTCATCCAAATCTATGGAGGTTCAACGAAATCGGAGGTTGTAGCAGATTTTTGCCTTCATTGACTGTATTCATAACCACGATATTGAGTTCTAACGAAATTATTGTTGTTTCATTAAATTAACTGTCATTTTCGTATATTTACAATGACGAAAATTCACCAAGTATATTCAATTATGTTTGGAAGATTGATTAAATTGAATTGTTCAGAACTTCCATAGATTTTTCTACTCGTAATCTAATTGATTTTGTGAACTATTCGAATCTGCCCACCTCTCATAATATGTAGTTCAACTTGTACATTACTTTCGATTCAAACTTACTATAGTTTGGCAAGTTTATCTGAAGCTACGGGGCATCGGTAAGGGGCGAGGAAACATGGCGGATATCTGTCAAAATCGTACCAATGGCGTACGGTACCTATTTTTATAAAAAAATAATTATTATTATTATACACTGTGTCCACTTAAGTTCGCACCATATGGGAAACTTTTTTATTGTTAATATTACGAAAAAAAGTTATTCAGCATAAAAAGTTCTGCATGGTATAAAAACTAAAATACAACCATCAGATATTAAAATTTTTCAGTCGTATACGAGGAATGTTAAAAAATATGAATTTAACACAAGAGCAAAGTACCTTAATTTTTTATAATATCGAAAATTCTCATCAAGAAAATTTATTTATAATTGTAATATATTAACAAGAAAAAAGTTTCCCATATGGTGCGAACTTAAGTGGACACAGTGTATAATAATTATATATAGAAACTGATTTTTGCTTTAAAGGTAAGGTATTTTTCAAAACACGGTATTTGTTAAAAACAAATAATGTTAAGAATCATACTTGAATTCAATATGGATACAAAATAGTTCAAAATCTGACACTGACAATACTACTGGATAATCAATGTCAGTCAATTGACAAAGTAAGAGGGAAGAACACACACATGCGCTTGCCAATACGAAGTCAGCTGGTCGCTAAGCACCGAATGCATTTCGAAAAATTTCACCAATTGAGTTAGTTCGGAGGGCGTGAAAATTATAGTTTTCGCACAACGCTGCCAGAGCTTGAAGAAGCCCATAACAAATTTGGAAAAGTGTTCATCTTTTAATATTCATAAATTGAAAAAATAATGTTAAGAGACAAAATCCAAAGAAACAAGCACATTAAAAAATTAACGTTTAATCATTTTGTTAATAATGAAAAGTCAATTTTCTAATTATTATCACTACACACTTAGCACTTTAGCTTTTTCATAGTTAAACGTGGTAATATCGAATGTTTTCGACTGCATTCCTTTCACGGCTTCAGATAAACTTTCCAAACTATACATATACTAAAAGTCACCAATGTTTCTTGTTACTTCATAACTCATAAGCATCCGAATCAAATCAGTAAAACAGTTTTCACCAGCGGCGCATCATTGTTAGAGAGTTCGGCATGTATTTCTGGTAATCTAATTATGGGGGGAAATAAATAAAAACCAAATTTAACATATCATAGTTAGACTAGAATTTGAAATTCTACAAACAAATAGTTACAAAACTCACCTCTTGAATGACAGTTAACGGTAGTTATGGTCCGCCATTAGCCAATTCCTTTTGGAAATATTCATGTAATTTTCTAATACACTCATGTTTACTTTTGTTCAAACGTTTGCCAGCCATTTTGTCGAAAAGTATCACAATAAATGTAAATGGACTTTACCCATTTAAAGTAATGACAATGACCACGAACTTCAATGGTGACAGAATGATTTCCGCATAAAGTGACGTTTCACTTTTTAAGTACAATTGTTGTCACAACAAAGACAGAGTGACAAATCGATAAAGAGGTAATGGCGTAGCTTAGGCACAAAAGACATACAGTAGAAACGGTGGAGCTTTACCATCACGCGACTGTTACCATACGTCTATACTATATACTATATACTATACGTACTTTACGTTACTATACGTATATACGTATACGTATATACGTTACTATACGTACTATACGTTACTATACGTATATACGTATAATAACAGTCACGTGATGGTAAAGCTCCACCGTTTCTACTGTATGTACCTTTCCATTTGTTTCAATTGGACATACGCGGTCTGATACATTCAGGGAAGTATGACGTAACGAGAAAGATTCGTGATACGTCGATTTCAATTATCTTAATATCCTTGTTTTTATATTCATTTTCACTTCTATACGTTTAACAATTACAAATTTATGTGTAAAGCGCAATCACCGATTATGTACCACAGTTGTCGTTTTATGAGAAAAATTACTATTGTAGGTATAGTTTCAGTCAAAATATATACAGCTTTCGAATGTGATAATGGAGACGAAATGTATGGAAATGTAATGTTACATATCCAGCGGGGAAGTAGATCATTACAGCCCAGGCTTTGTTAGAGACCCGAGGCGCATAGCGCCGAGGATGGAATGATCCTTCTCGCGTGGTATGTATACTATCTTATTCATAATCGCTTAGTTACAAGCTTTTAAAAACATTAATTTTAAGAAAATTTGTTATCACAATTTAATATTTTTTTCGACAAAGAACTTCATGAATCTGTTGCGAGGCAATATTACTAATTTATTGGTTTTGACAATTATGTTATAAAATAGTTTTTCTGTCACGAAATTTTAATTTTTTTGCTCAAACAAGTACATAATGTCTTATCTTGAATTAACCTATACTCCTCCGGAAGTCCAAGAAGTTGCGGTTGCGGGAATAATTCCGTAGAATAGCAAAGAAAGGTATTAACTTTTTTTTAAACCAGCTTAACACAATATGTCATACTTCAGAAAAGTGACACATGCTTCTAGCCGGAAATAGTATATTGTATACCTAGGCGGTAAAGTGGCATTTTTCAGGCCGAAAGAAGATACTTCTTGAGGCCTGAAAAAGCACTTTACTGCCGGGGTTTACACATAATTTTTTATCATACACAATAATTATTGGTAATATTCTTTGTATAAAAATTTTATTTTATAATATGAAATATTCATTACCGTTTTTATCCTACACAATAATTGTTACATTATTTTATCTGGTCCAGGTTCCATAACTGACAAGTTAAACTTCAAACAAATATCGAAATACGACAACTTATGATTGTATTTGCATCAGACATTGACAACTGCTAACAATTTATTTTTATACTGTCGTTTAATGGTGTTGTTTATTTTAAGCGATTCGTTTTTGTTTCTTCTGAATATGATGTGATTGAAATCGCTTAGGTATGCTATTTCAAGTGGGATATCAATCAAATTAGCAATTTTTATTTAATTTGTCAACTAGCGCGGAAACGTAAAATTTATTTTCTCTCCTAGGTTAGGTTAGGTTATTTTCTCGCCTCCGTAAAGCTGGTAAAATTCAACTTTCTCATAGTGTAGGATAAAAAGTACTTTTCCGGCTGTAGCGTGGAAGTGAAACTAAGTAATGAGTCCCTTTCCTACCGTTTTAAAGGTAAGAAATGTCTATATTACTGACCAATTGTGAATAAACATTTTTTCAAATTTCTTCCAAATACCTATGCCTACATTCCAAGTCTGAATATAAATTTAACACTTAGGATTTGATACTGGTACTAATGGTTGTAGTTTATTTAAATAATATTATAACTATATACATATAACATAAACCATAAAAATTCAGTAGTATGAACTTGTTACTACTTCTTTGTGGAGTACAATAACTGACAGCTTCAGTTCAAAGAATTCCCCCACTACAAGAACAGTATATATAGGGTGATTCATTAGTGCGATAAAGTCCAATATCTTGTAAATGGTTGAAGATATTTGTTTGAAATTTTGACCGATTGTAGCCAGCCTAAAGGCTCATATTTTAAAATTAGTCGCAATTGTACAACGTGTTCCAGAACGCCGTACCAGATCGAAGTTATATTTTTTAAATGGGACACCCTGTATTTTACTTCAAATTTGAATTCTGCTTGACTTCACTGTTACAATTATATAAGGTTATATTAGGTTATATAGTGTATTTGAAAAGGTCTGACCACTTGTTCCTGTAAACCGTAATGACAACGCCCTGTATACTTTAAACTGCACAATTTAAAATTAATATTTCAAACGACCTGATCCGATATCTAAGAATCCGTATACAGGGAGAGCCCAAACTCGAATACATCGGTTATACCGGCAAATGAAAGTAACTTTAGTATACTTCAAAATTCATTAAGTATTCCCTATACCCAAACTGAATAGTTTTTGTGATAGTTCTATTTCATGATTTTATTTAAAAATGCTATGAATAATGTCATAAATGTAACAACGAATCAGCACAACGTAAATGTTTGTTGATATTTCAGAGCCTACTTAATACCAACCTAATTATTAAGAACGCTAATGATGATATGGTTCTAATTTAACTATTTAGATGTATAAAGTTTTGTTTTTGTTCACCCAATTCTGCCGAACAATTGGCAACAGCGTATTGTAACTATATTTTTTTCTTGCCATCTAGACGCATATTGCCATCTATGTATATACACTATAAGTCACAGTTTCAAGTTATTAAAATCGAGGGCGAAGAGGCAGCCTTAAATAAAAATTTCTCTATGTACCTACCTAACATACCAAAAAGTTTTTAGCTTTTTATGTTAAAAAGTTACGAGCATTCCACCATTTTCTTCGTGTAATGTAACTTTATTCACAATCGGTATTAGTTGTTACAAGGTTTGATAAAGGCAATACTACCGTTATAATGTATAAAGAAGAATATTTAAGATTATCATTGGATCAGATCGAAAATAATAACTCGTATACAAGAATACATTCTAATCCTAATTCATTCTTACAAACATCTTGTATTAAACTAATTAAAAAGTTATTTGATTCACATCAGATCGATAAAAATACAAAAAAAACAATTAACCAACTATAATGGTACTATAGCTAAATATTACAGTTTTCCTAAAATACACAAACCAAATTTATCAGTGTGACCGATTGTAGCTTCTATGGGAATTCCTACAGAACCTTAATTATCTGCATATATAACTAATATACTTATTAATGTATGACTGCAATAATGAATATTTTGTAAAAGATTCTTTCCAATTTTTACTTACATTCAATAAAATGAAACTTCCACCGAATTATGTTTTAGCAAGTCTAGATGGAGTATCTTTATTTAGTAATGTATACTTAGAAACCAGCTTAAGTTCTATTGAAAAACATTGGGAACGTATTCGTTTACATTGTAAAAGTAACAAAAATACTTTTCTAGAAATTATCATTTATTTGTTTAATAATACTTTCTTTACATTTAATCAAGCATTTTATAAACAAACTTTTGGTACCCCCATATGAGCAAATATATCTCCAATTTTAGCTGCATACGTTATGGATGACTTATTAGACATTGTTATTCCTGTACTTTCTTTCCGTCCTCATTTCATAAAAAAATATGTAGATGATATTATCGTAGCACGACCTACTACAGGCATCAATGAGATATTAGAAACATTCAATAGTTATGACCCTCACATTACGATGCATGATAAAAACTTACATATACTATCTAACCAACCTATTTATTAATAATGGTTATCCTAAAACATTAGTAAGGAAAATTCTGTTTAATACTCCTAATTCCATACAAACAGTAATTGAACCAAATTTAGTTTCTGTTAACTCAGAAAATGTAACGAATACAACTACAACTAACATATTTTATGCATCTTTGCCTTACTTTAGAGATCTTACACCTAAAATTTCCAAAATACTAAAAGAAGTAACTAATATGAAAATTGCAAATAAAAATATTCTTTCACTTAATTGTGTTTATAGTAAGTTGAAAGGAATTTGTCCTGTTACTGATTTTTCTTATGTGATATATAGATTGACATGCTCTACATATAAATCTGTATAGGTAGGTCAAACATCACAAACAATAACTAAACGTTTAGCTCTACATAAGAGTGATGCAAGATTATATCCAGAAAGATCAGGATTAGCTGAACATGTTTTCTCTACAAATCATATAATAGATTATAAAAACTTTGAAATTCTATATAAAGAGAGCAACTACTCTAAAAGGATTTTCCTGGAAATGGCATTCATATCTCAAGAAGATAATTGCCTAAACAAAAGAACTGATTTTTAAAAACTTAGTACAATTTATAGTTATTTATTATCTTTCAACAAAAAAACAAAAAACTCAAATCACAGCATTGAAGAGGAGAATTTTTCTATTGATTAACTTACCAACTAATATTTCATGTTAAAAAGGTCTAGTACACGTCTTCTAATAGAATGGCTATGATTTCGCTTTATAATATACTAGATGTAAAGATATTTCCATCACCACTATGAATTAACATCAATTTCGTAATGCCATTTTAGGAAGATTTATTTTTTATACAATTTTAACAACTTTTTTTAAAGAAAAAATAACATGTTTTCCTCCATTTTTATCTATTTTATAGATATTGTGATTAACCTCAATTAGTTGTAAGTAAGAATAATTTTTTTACTTTCAATTTAATTTTTAATATCTATAATTATATATTATTTTGCAGTTATTTGATAATGGTTACAATAAAACCGAAAGCTTAGAACACACTGAAAAGAGTTTACTTTTTTACATTGCTGCATCCCCCACAATAAAAGTTTTATATATAAATTGCATTGTTCATGTTCATCTCTAGTCATATAATAACTCTGATTATATTTTGTGGTTTCTTAGAGAAATTTTTTTTTATTTTAAAGGTTTGAGTATATTAAATTTAGTCTGTCAGTATCGGTTTAAGTATTCATTGGATGTTTTTCTTGCGATATTCTAGCCATTTCAACAAAAATCGTTCTGTATAGTTTTTACATTTATCAAGTATTTCAGTGTTCTCGAAGTCTACACTATGTCCGTTCTGATGGGCATGTTGGGCTAATGCACATCGTTTTACATATCGTTTGCAACCACTTTTATGTGAAGTTATGCGGTATTTTAGGTGTCTTGTCTTATGTAATTTTGTTCACAATCTTTACGAGGAATTTTGTATATAATATTTGAATGTTGTTCTTTTTTAATTCTATCTTTCAATTTTGAAAAAACATTAGCTACCTTCTTAATTGGTTTATTCGCGATTTTAACGTTATTGACATCTTTAAAAATAGAGGAGATTTTAGATGTTAGATTCCTTACATATGGTAAAGGTTTATATTTAATTAATTGCGGTTCTTCTTGTTGTTTTTCGGGTTCATCGATGTTACGTTCCGGTGTGTTAATGGTTTGATGAATCGGCAAGTTGTATAGTAATTTCTTAAGTAAATTTCCTTGTATAAATTTTGGTTGGTGTTTGCACCTTCCCAAATGGCAAATAATTTTATATGGAGGGCATTTCCAACATATGCAGATACTTTTTAAAAGTAAAATGTTTTAAACTCTATAAAATAATACCTTTAATTTTCTCAGGAGTTGTTAGGTTAGGTTGACAGAGGAAGTATCTGTAAACTAAAATTAACTACAACTAACGGCGTTACAGTTCTCATTAAATCCGCAATTTTAGTACTGTTGGGACTCTCTAGGTGGCAGTACCCTCGCGCGTTCAGAGTGCCCATACCCTGGTTCAGAGGTTAGCCGTGGTCGTAAGCTGCCTACCCTTAGTTGTAAGCGATCATACGCTTTAGGACAAAGTGTCACACAATAACCATTATTCTCTAACATTAACTATAAATATGTTTTCAATTATTTAAAATATATTACCTGTAACTTGTTAATTTCCAAGGCAATGAATATTGAATATTTATTATATGGCAATTTTAGGTCAGAATATATTCTTGTTTCATACTTTTTTTATAACAAATTGCATCTTCTCATCAGTGGCTTTAATACAATCGAAAATCGTAGTTCGTTGGTAATATTTCACAGTTTTATGAGTACTAAATATTTTGTTTACATAGATAAATTCAATAAATAAATAAAATTCTTGGTGAGACACCATATTTAGCAATCGTAAATCAATAAATAACATTAATAATTATTAGGTAATTGAAAAAATATGGCTCAGCTTAAGTTAACATTTGTGACTCAAATAACGATTGAAAAAAAAACAACAACAAGATTATCCTTAACACAATCGAATTGTGTATGAATATAACTCCTTCACTCTATGTATTTATTTATATTGGAGTTACATTCACTGGTAGTTCCTCTAGAACTATTTACCGAAGGAATCTTAGGATATGCGCTGGCTTTAATTTAGGTAAGTGTTCTCCTTCTATCCAGTAATCTCCTAGGTATTGTGCCCTAGGATTCTGTATTGCTACGCAATCCGCAGGTGGATGGAGCTTTCTTCTTCCATTCCACAGAATCTACATTTTTCTTGCTCCACTACTTTGAGCTTTTTAATGTGCCCATTCAGGCGACAGTGTTCCATCAGGACATCTGTGAAAACTATATCTTTTGTCAATATTGAACTGGGCACACTTTCCTATGGCGTAAATTTCCGCTTTAAAGATACTTGATGTTTTTCACAAGCCTGATCACTTCCATGGCCACCGTTAGGCATGTTTCCATTGCTCCTGTAATTCATATAAAGAATAGTTTTCGAATTCTGGAGTGGTTGTCTCTCGTCGTCAATATTACTCCACGCAATGGCTGCATAAGAGATTATTGGTCTAACTGTGGCAGTGTACATCCAGCTCAGGATCCTTGGATTAGAACCCCAATTCCAACCCTGCCAGGTTCCTGCACATCACAAAAGCCATTTTTGCTTTGTATATAATCTCCTTTTCATGTTTGTACCACAGGAGTCTAGAGTCAGACCTAGATATTTGACTTCTTGTCTTCATTCAACTTCACTCCCTTCAAGTTTAACGGATTTAGTATTGAGTTGTATTTTTTAAGTGAAGGCTACTATGATGGTTTTGGTGGGATTGATGTTTAATCTCACTTGCCTACACCAGCTGTACGTACAGTTCAAACCCCTTTGTACGATGTCACAAAGGGTCTTTTCGAATTTTCCTCTGGCTGTGGTGACAATGTCATTCTTTGCATGATATTCCGAGGTCAGTCAAACAACACAGGAGTTCGTCATACGTCAGACTACACATTAACGGAAATTCTACTCCTTGTGGATCTCCTGGTTTCATGCTCTTTTGGAGGCCTGATATGGAGTAAATTGCCAAAAGCTTCTTGTATGTCCAAAAACGCACTACAGTTTCTTGGTTGTCTAAGGCACCTCGGATATCCTCCATTAGTTGTCCTTCATCCCATTCTCAAATTTCCAGACGCCAAACGTCCACTGTGCAATGAAAATTGATAGTCAGGAAAGAACATATTGTTCATTTGATAAGTTTACAGATAGCCAGGCAGTGCTAAACGCACTTGATTCTATAGAGGTAAATTCTTAGTTAGTGTGGGATTTAGTGCGTCCTCTTGAGTGTACGGGAGACCGTAGCTGGTAGCTTGTGCTCAAGGACACAAGGCCCATGGGGGCAACGAAAGAGCAGGTGAAATGGCCAGGCTGGACTCGTCAATCCATTTAACCACAACAAAAACAATACAGGAAAATGGGTAGCACTCAAGTTCATGGAATGGTGGACAAACTCACCAGGACAAAGATAACATTTTATAATAAAACGTTCACCAAAGTTTGCGACAGACTTAAAATTACTAAAATAGTGTCAAAACTGTGGTGAGTCTACTAACTGTGCACTGTAAGCTCAATAGGCACTTGAAGCTGATGGGATTGACATACTAAGGCATGTGCAGATTCTGTCGACGAAAAGCCACTGGAAAAGAACTATATTAAAGATTACTACGATTAGATCTGAAAAGGTCGTAGTGGATAGCCTCCTCGTAACATCTAATCTAACTCCTCCACACTTAACATAAAGCATATCCTATAAATAGCAACGCTCGTAGCATTCCTTTGAGCTGATGTGAGTGAAAATTCCTAAAGTTTTCAAAATTGACTTACATTGATTTTAACAACGCAAGGATTAATAAAAAATTCAGAAATTGAAGTAAAAGCTTTTTAAGTGGAGACTAATGTAAATATAAATTAATAGTTTTAACCGTTACTACGTAGAATATTTCCATAATGACTACATAAAATCGATAAATAACAAATTACACAACAGAAATATAACATACAGACTGTTTCACGACGAGCTAACACTATCTATATGTATATTCAAAGAATACACAAGCCCCAAGAAGCGAAACTTCGGATAAAACCGTGTTTACAGACGCCATGTTTTAAATTGGTCGTCATATGTCATAAGATCAAATGTGGGCCTGTTTCTTATGGTCTTTACAGCATTTACAGGCCCAAAATAGGTTAAAATGTGCTTGTAGGTTGAAATTATTTTTTTAAATGATCTATTTTACGAGTATATTTGTTAGAAATAGCTACTGATAGAAACATATCTATATAATACTCGATATAATACATTTGATTAAGCACTACTTTATGCTAAAATACCTTTCCTCAGTGTGATTCGAGTGAAGCTATAAGCAATTACTATGATTCTCAGTGTATGCCAGAGTTAGCTATCACCTTCAAGGTTATTTATTTTGCTCCCTTCAACATCAAAGGATTTTCGCCGGGCTTCACTTCTTGTTGTTGTGTGTATTCTTTGATATATTGGAGACTACTCACACTATTTCTATACAAATTGGCATAGATGGAGAACAAGTTATGGCAAATTTATGGAAAATATGTTGACATACATGTCACTTCCGGATATACCGAAACTGAACGACTACTTTGTTATTTTAAATGTAACATCCGGTATAAAATTATTTTTTCGGATTCTACATTAAATTTTAATGTCGTTTTGTGTGGAATACCCTATATCTAAAATTTATACTTATTGAGATATTAATTTTTTGGATGAAAACATCTCAACAAATTAATAACATTTTGATTAGTAGAACGATCAAGGTAATTGGTGACATGTCGAAAACTTTTTGTATACGTCGCATATGTCGCATCATACGAGGCTGTAAAGTAGTTCGCAATACTCCAGGCTTTTTCAAACATCTTTGGCATTTCATTAGACTTCGAGCGCTTGCTTGTGTTTTAGATACAGGGATACATTTTGAACATTCGTTATGTTAATCACAATATTATGGCTTCTATCGAAATAATAAAACCATTGAGGACCCTGTATCTCATTAACGATAAAGCTTATCACACTTGTAAATCGGAACTTTTAGTCTTTTAAATTAAGTGACGAATCGCCCACAACAGTATTTCAGATTACTTTGGAATCACCTCGTATTTATATCATTTTTTATGTTTATATAATAATAATAATAATAATAGTAATATGCTTTTTTTTGTTTCAGACGTCGGGGATCGGTCAGCCCAGCTTGTACCATGCATTGGTGGTTATTTTCCTCGAGTTTTTCGCCTGGGGTCTCCTGACCATGCCTCTAATATCAGTATTAAATGACACATTTCCAGACCACACATTCCTCATGAATGGCCTGATAATGGGTATAAAGGGCATCCTTTCATTTTTAAGTGCTCCTCTAGTAGGAGCATTATCAGATGTATGTGGTCGCAAGTTATTTTTGCTCATCACTGTATTTTTTACGTGTATACCTATACCTTTAATGACTATTAATACATTTTGGTTCTTTGCCATGGTCAGTATTTCTGGTGTATTTGCAGTGACTTTTAGTGTTGTGTTTGCTTACGTGGCGGATGTTACTGATGAAAGAGAACGCTCATTAGCTTATGGTTTAGTTAGTGGTACATTTGCTGCTAGTATGGTGATTTCACCAGCCTTAGGCGCCTATTTAATGGAAAGGTAAGAATGTAATTTTATATCCAAGTCCAAGAGATATATCCTAAAATGACCATTTCACGTGGAAAAAAACTGGTTTCTTTCAAATGGAAGAAAAAGGTTATTTTCAGTAGTAATACCCCTAGGGATAATAACCGAGATAATTTTGTCATAGAGAATGCTGAAAGCGTGTTGCTATCCTTGAGCAGCACACTTGAAGGTTTCTCTATGACAAAATTTTGAGTATTTATCAAGGACCGAGGAGTATTCGATAATTTTTTACTTTGTAGATATCAAAAAATGATTGTCAATCTGACGTTTAATAATTTTCAATACAAAATTTATCAGTTTTAGGCCCGGTTTATCAATAGCCAATATTATCCATCAGTTAAGAACCTATCCGTCGGATAAAAGTAACTAGCAGATAAAGTTCCAGTTTGTTTGGAAGCGGTTTATCAACTCGTTTTTATTCTCTAGTTTGTTAACTGACAGATAATGAAAGTTGGCAATGCTGACGAATGAATGTAAGCAATCTCATTGGTTGTTACAAGAACAAGGTCATGTCACATCAATTGATATTTTTGTTAGGTTTTTGGTGAATGTTTATCCAAAGGTTTATGTGTTTTTATTTTTCTTTATTAAAGAGTTTTTGGTTGTTGATACATGAATTTTCTGAATGTTCTGGATAGCAACGAGCACGAGGATATTGTGCAAGTTCTTGAGTACGAAAGAAGGCCTTATACAGTTAGGGAAAGAGTGGACAACTTCGAAAAGTGGGATGACCAGGATATTCATGCAACATTTAGGATGACAAAAGAGACTGTTCTGTCAATATTAGGACCTCATGCAGAAAATTTTAGAAATAGAAAAGGATTCATTTCATTGAATGTCCAGAATGTCTCTTATGTGAATCTGAAGATACTGGATATAGTTGCACGTTGGCCTGGTCCATCCCATGACCAACATGTATTCGACAACTCCAATTTAAAGGCTAGATTCGCTAACTTTCAGCTAACTGTAAGTCAAGGGAAAAGTCGTCAGCTGATAAGATTCAGTAGGTGATAGATGCTGTAGCGTTACACCTTTCAAGGTACCAGCTGACAAACTTTCCACTGAGATACAGCAAGCTGGCATTAATTTTCATTCATAGTAGCATGTAAACGATCACCAGGTAAATTTTCAGTTGAGAGGAAAACATTGAAAATATAAATTTTTTTTTCATGTTCAAGCAGCCAGCTGACGTATAATCCACCGTGTTATGGTCAGCTGACTTTGTGTTTCTTTCAAAATATTAGGTAAACTATAATCTGACAAATTTTCAAATGAGAGGGAATGACTGAAAAAACTTTTTTTTTCTCCATGCGTGGGAGGCTGCCACTGCCCGCCCTACCCACGGAGTTGCAGCTGACGGTCGCGAGTATTCATAGTATAAATCCCTGCTGCATTTCACGAATTTTCGATTGGGAGGGAGTTGGTCATGAAAATCTTTCACTGGCTCCTGGGCCATTATATTTTATGCACGATGGTTGTCCTGCTCAATTTAGTCGAGTAGTTACTCAATATCTTGACACTAAGGAAATCGACTGATTAGACGACGAAGGCCAGTCTATCCATGCGATTTTTGTTTTTGGGACCACTTAAAATCATTTGAGTTTCATGGATTTCCAATACAAAATCTTATTCAGCTGATGGGAAAGAATGAAAGATGCATGAAATGGAACTCAAAATGATCCCAAACTTTTTTCAAGAACTGGACAATCCTTACAGAAGCGATTGGATGTAGAACATAGAGTTGATCGAAAAATTGAAATTTATTTTTCTCAAAATAAAAATAACTCGAATTTAAATTTTTTTTGTAAAAATACCTCATAGCTCTTGAATGTAATGTAAAATTTGTCAAAAAACTGAAACACAAAAAATTTTACCAAATTTATCCGTTGCCCTTCCCACGTTCAGCGCTTGTGATGACAAGCAGTAAACAATTTATCGCTGCAGGGCACTAGCTCCTTTTAGAGGAACCTTTGGATGAAGGTAAATTAGGTTAGATGGACATAAAATAACATCTAGTATCTGTAGTAAGCATTTGGACTTTCTAGATAACCAGTATAGTCGACGGTTTTGGTATACTAACAGAGAGTTTATGTAAAATTAGTAATTATGTGATAATCAATTAAAATAAAATTAACCTATTGCGTATATTATATGTATAATGCAGATGATTCTCGAAAAATCTTAGCTATAACAAACATTATCTTTCGCTATACACACTGATGAATTAATCTTTCCATGCGATAAATATTATCTATCGTAAGAACTATTAATGTACACTATGCGTTGAACATGTCACTCGAAACAAGAATAACGCAATATGTGTCGATATACTTATGTAGCGTTGGTAACGTTTGAAGTATTCATGAATCGATAATAAAAGGATTTGTAACAGCAGCGTATGAACTTTGGGAACACTTAACGTATTACATCCCAGATAAAATGCAATCCATATCTAAATTTAATTGTATAAAAAATATTTAATATGCGAAATAAGCTCGACACAATTAACGTTCTCCATAGAGGTGGAAACAACATTCAATAGACATGAAGACAGTATTTAAGAATAACTGAAATATTCATTTGAACTAATTATACGAGGATGTATTGATATCTAGTTAGCCTAGACTAGTTCCATGCATAAACAAAATATTGCGTTACCATAGCAACGAACAATAACTTATTAGAAGTATCAGTGCATGTGAAGTTTGACGTCAAAAAAGTAAACCAGAGTTACGCAATAAATTAAAAGAAAAAAGATGACCACCGAAATTGTGAAAATCGAAAAATTGGAGTATCGAGCCATCATCAAGTACCTGTATTTAGTATTTAAAAGGGTTAAGAGGTAAGTAGATTTACGAAGATATGCTTAATATCCTTGGTGATCAATGTCCTTCGTATGCGACCGTGAAAAATTGGACTGCAAGCTTCAAAAGTGGTAAATTTTCCATTGAACATGATGACCGATCGGGAAGGCCAGTTTCGGTGTCAGTCCCCGAAAATATCGATGCAGTTTATGACATGATTTTATCAGAACGTCGAATTGGGCTAAAACGGATATCTGAAGCACTTAATATTTCATACGAACGCGTTCATCATATAGTTCACGTCAATTTGGACATGAGAAAAATTGCTGCAAAATGGATACCTATCCAAATGTTTGAATGTTGACCAAAAGCGTGCAAGGGTAGAAGCATCGCGTTCGATCTGTGCTCGGTTTGGAAACGATGTAGACTTCTTAAACCGAATTGTTACTATGGATGAGACTTGGTACATTTCTACGATCCAGAAACAAAGCAACAATCGATGGAATGGCGACACTCTGGTTCTCCAAGACCTAAGAAGTTTCGTGTCCAAAAATCTGCTGGAAAAGTTCTTGCTTCAATTTTTTGGGATTGCCATGGAGTAATCATGATTGATTTTTTGGATAAGGGTAGAACATTGTTAGAATATCATACAATAAAATATTTTATTTTTAACTTTACCAAGTATATGATCTACTGTGAATGGACAACATTTGTTGCAGTCTTAAACTTTAAAATATTATTGACGGTCTAGTTGTCGAATTTTTTCGCAGAGTCAGACTAACCTAACCAGAATTTATAAAAAACTTAATTAATCTTGATAACGGTAGCTGGAACAAATAACAAAAAGAATAATGAATACATCACAAGGCACATACATATAGAAAATAATAATAAGATTTAAAAGAATCATCATTAGTAAATCCTACATTTGCCAATATTTACTATGAAATACAAACTGGTAAAGAAAACTGTCAAAACAACACAATTAATGAACGTTCTATCAAATTTTTTACAGCTATTGCCTACCGTTGACTAATGTTGAAATAATTAAGTGTTGTTATGTTTTAACTAAGATAATGAAATATCTCAAAAGTGGTTGGATTTAGGTATAGGGAATACCGATACCAAACGAATTGGCTTAAACAAATATAGCGGAAAATGTAATAAAATACAGGGTGTTGTTTTTAAAGTAAGCAACTTATAAATTATTTAAATTGTGCATGTTGTCGGCTTCGTTTAAAACACCGTGTATGAAATATCCATGATTTAACAAATGGAGTTAACGGGTATGCGCTTGTTGTTTATTGGTTACAATGTCACGTCACTATTTTCGTTATTAATGGAAATATCGTTAGTCAGTAATGACTAAGATTTTTTCAGAATTTTGGAAAATATCGAAATATCTCGAAAATAAAGCTTATTACAGTTTCCTGTAATATGGTCTTATTTAATAAAGCGTTTTATCAACAGATTTCGAAGACGGATAACATATACCTTGTACAGATGAGGCGCAAATACGCTGAAACCGGTCTACAAGTTGTGTTGTCCCTTCTAATTGCAAACCAGAATGGTTGGTTTTAAAACATCTTGTAGATATACCAACCCCGTTTGATTTTGAAGTGTAATTCGTCGGTGCATATTGCACGGGAAGTAGTTGTTGCTTCTTAGTTGAACGGTCACTGTTTTTGAAAATTGATATTTTTCAAAACTGTATGAAGTATTGGAATATAAATAATTATTCTTCGATGTATCGAAAATACTTCATTTTTGGTACCTATAGGAAATTGTGCAAAAATTTTATCTAAAATTTCATGTAGACTTAGAAAATAAAATAAAAAATATTAGGTTCCATTTAAAATAACAAAGTTGACATCTACTTCTGGTATAACTGGAAGTGCTCTACATTCAGGACAATATTATATTTCAACTCAGCACAATCGAAAATCTACAACTTCGTAATTCCAGATTCTTAACATAACTATATCCGCCATTACTTTTAATCAAAACTTTTCCCGACGCACCCTATACGAGGATATATTGAAAAATTCTTAGCCTACTATAGAACCAAACAAAATTTCAATGTCAAAATATTTTATTACCCAACATATTCTCCTCTTAATTGGATACATTTATTACAGCGAACCTGCAACGTCTCTAGACCTTTCGAAAAAAATGTTTCTTCTTGCTCTGCAAACCAGACCTCCACAGCTTTTATTACCTTCTCGTTGGAAGAAAATTTACGACCTTTTAAACTTTTTTTCAGTTGAGGAAAGAGATGATAGTCGGACGGAGCCAAATCTGATGAATAAGGGGGGTGTTCTAGTAATTCAAACCCTAAATCACGAATTTTTTGCATGGCAACATGAGATTTGTGCGCAAGGGCGTTGTCCTGCAAAAACCAAAACACCTTTTTGGATAGCTTTCCGCGTCTTTTCTCTTTAATTTTTTCCCGTAGAGTGGTCAGTAATCTCGAATAGTAATCTCCAGTTCCAGTTCCAAAAAATCAATCATGATTACTCCATGGCAATCCCAAAAAATTGAAGCAAGAATTTTTCCAGCAGATTTTTGGACACGAAACTTCTTAGGTCTTGGAGAACCAGAGTGTCGTCATTCCATTGATTGTTGCTTTGATTCTGGATCGTAGAAATGTACCCAAGTCTCATCCATAGTAACAATTCGGTTTAAGAAGTCTACATCGTTTCCAAACCGAGCACAGATCGAACGCGATGCTTCTACCCTTGCACGCTTTTGGTCAACATTCAAACATTTGGGTATCCATTTTGCAGCAATTTTTCTCATGTCCAAATTGACGTGAACTATATGATGAACGTATGAAATATTCAGTGCTTCAGATATCCGTTTTAGCCCAATTCGACGTTCTGATAAAATCATGTCATGAACTGCATCGATATTTTCGAGGACTGACACCGAAACTGGCCTTGATCGGTCATCATGTTCAATGGAAAATTTACCTCTTTTGAAGCTTGCAGTCCAATTTTTCACGGTCGCATATGAAGGACATTGATCACCAAGGATATTAAGGATATCTTCGTAAATCTACTTACCTCTTAACCCTTTTAAATAGAGGTACTTGATGATGGCTCGATACTCCAATTTTTCGATTTTCACAATTTCGGTGGACACCTTTTTTCTTTTAATTTATTGCTTAACTCTGGTTTACTTTTTTGACGTCAAACTTCACATGCACTGATACTTCTAATAAGTTATTGTTCGTTGCTATGGTAACGCAATATTTTGTTTATGCATGGAACTGGTCTAGGCTAACTAGATATCAATACATCCTCGTATAATTAGTTCAAATGAATATTTCAGTTATTCTTAAATACTGTCTTCATGTCTATTGAATGTTGTTTCCACCTCTATGGAGAACGTTAATTGTGTCGAGCTTATTTCGCATATTAAATATTTTTTATACAATTAAATTTAGATATGGATTGCATTTTATCTGGGATGTAATACGTTAAGTGTTCCCAAAGTTCATACGCTGCTGTTACAAATCCTTTTATTATCGATTCATGAATACTTCAAACGTTACCAACGCTACATAAGTATATCGACACATATTGCGTTATTCTTGTTTCGAGTGACATGTTCAACGCATAGCGTACATTAATAGTTCTTACGATAGATAATATTTATGGCATGGAAAGATTAATTCATCAGTGTGTATAGCGAAAGATAATGTTTGTTATAGCTAAGAATTTTCTAGAATCATCTGCATTATACATATAATATACGCAATACGTTAATTTTATTTTAATTGATTATCACATAATTACTAATTTTACATAAACTCTCTGTTACTATACCAAAACCGTCGACTATACTGGTTATCTAGAAAGTCCAAATGCTTACTACAGATACTAGATGTTATTTTATGTCCATCTAACTTAATTTACCTTCATCCAAAGGTTCCTCTAAAAGGAGCTAGTGCCCTGCAGCGATAAATTGTTTACTGCTAACCAGCGCTTTCTTGCCATCACAAGCGCTGAACGTGGGAAGGGCAACGAATAAATTTGGTAAAATTTTTTGTGTTTCAGTTTTTTGACAAATTTTACATTACATTCAAGAGCTATGAGGTATTTTTACAAAAAAAATTTAAATTCGTGTTATTTTTATTTTGAGAAAAATAAATTTCAATTTTTCGATCAACTCTATGTTCTACATCCAATCGCTTCTGTAAGGATTGTCCAGTTCTTGAAAAAAGTTTGGGATCATTTTGAGTTCCATTTCATGCATCTTTCATTCTTTCCCATCAGCTGAATAAGATTTTGTATTGGAAATCCATGAAACTCAAATGATTTTAAGTGGTCCCAAAAACAAAAATCGCATGGATTGACTGGCCTTCGTCGTCTAATCGGTCGATTTCCTTAGTGTCAAGATATTGAGGAACTACTCGACTAAATTGAGCAGGACAACCATCGTGCATAAAATATAATGGCCCAGGAGCCAGTGACAGATTTTCATGACCAACTCCCTTCCCAATCGAAAATTCGTGAAATGCAGCAGGGATTTATACTATGAATACTCGCGACCGTCAGCTGCGACTCCGTGGGCCGTGTGGCAGCCTCCCACATGTCACAAATTTCCTAAACAAAAATCCGCAGATTTAATAATTTATTTCATATTGTACCCCCATCTCCAGTCACCTATGTACCGAAATGTTGTGAGTATTGAGTTGTCATGGCATGTTATTTAAATGCAAAAGCGTGAATTATGGAACCATAATTCACTCTAGTAGATATATGGGTACCATATACCTTTTGTTAGGAGGTAAAATATTGACTTATTATTATGTGGTCGTGGACAAATAAAATAAATAAATATTTCCTCCCGGACGAAAATGTATAAGAGGATTGTTAAAATATTCTAGTAAATAATGATAAAAATCAGCTAACTGTAAGTCAAGGGAAAAGTCGTCAGCTGATAAGATTCAGTAGGTGATAGATGCTGTAGCGTTACACCTTTCAAGGTACCAGCTGTCGGGGAGTGTAGACAAGTAGTATTGTTAGTGGACTGTATGATTGTAGGAAGGTGGTTGTTGACATTTGACTCGAACTACCTTGTCTACACTGACCACGAATAGACCAGGGTCGATAATTTTTAAAACCAAAAAAAATCATAGTAGGATGAAACCCATTAGAAAAGGAGGGAAATATTATAAAAATGAAAGGAAAAATAATTTACGGGCGATCTGAGGTTGGGAAGGGGATGGGGGTGAGTTTTTAAGGGTAAAAAACGGTTTTTCTCGATTTCCGGCAAAACTAAAAGTCCTATCGAAAAAAGTCAAATGGCAAAGTTGTAGATAATAAAAAGATCTAAAACTTTTGTATTCACACTTTTTTCACATAACCTCAAAATTTTTGTGAAAAATTCAAAAAACCAAGTTTTTGGTTTTTTATTTTTATCTTTTACAAATTTTTTTTTTTTAACGAAATTTTGTGAAAACTTACCATATTATGTCCCAAATACGCTGTAATTTATTTGATTAAAAATATTTATTTTTTCACCTTATTTTGAATAAATATCGAAAAAACACCCTAATTTTCAATCGAAAATTCACCCGTCAAAATATCAGCTTTTTTCAAAAAGTTGGTATGTTTCTGTTCGTTGAAATCTCTACTTTCCGATGGTGAAAAAAAAATATATGTTACTATGGTAAATCTTCTCAGAAAACGCAAAAATTCAATTTATTTAATGCTAATTACATTTATGTCATAGAAAATCTCATTTTAGATAAATATAAATGTAAATCGTACTATTAAATATACTTAGATGCTTTATTCTCATTACGTTATTCATTACAATATTTTTAAACACATTAATCTTATCATTCATAAATACCTTATCTTCAATTCTAATCACTTATCCATTAGTTTTTGTCTTTTTGATGGCATTTCTTCATCGTTAGATTCGTCAAACATCACCGATTCTAGTAGATCTTCTAAATCTTCATGACTATCACCTTCTTTCTCTCCAACATTATTTCTAGACTGCGTTGGTTCTTCATCCACAATTTCTTCTGAATCATTAACATCCTCATAGGTTTCTTCTTCAATATTGGAGCAATTTTCAGAACAATGACAGTTTTAACATAAATTTGTGCATTTTAAACCATGTTTTCGGCAACCACATTTTAAACTGTTACATCCAGTTTCACAGCTGCAGCAAATAGTTTTGAGCAATATTTCCGGAATTAATTCTTTTTGTGTAAATTTGGGCATAATTCCACGATGAAATTGCTTCCAGCCCCAATCTGTTGCTGTTAGTTCGTTACCCAACCAAGTTTGAAGCTGATAATATGCCCTGTAACAATGTTGTTCTGCTGCTCCTTCTGTGGGTGGGAGGTTTGCCAAAACGAAAGATGATTTAATTTTTGCTAATTTATTGATATTTTTTAAACCTTAATTGATTCAGTGTAATTATTTCATTTTTACATTTATAAATAGATTTGATTAGTTGTAACCCATTTTTTTTTATTTCTTCGTTACTTGCATCTTTCTTGTAAAAAACATTGGCCAAATTTGACAAATTTTTAGCGTCTAATAATGAATTGACGATACTTTTCTTTCCCTTTCCGGCAAATCCAGATGTTGTATCGCAACCAGAAAAACAATGCAGAAATGCAACAAAGTTTCTTAAGGATTCATGTTTGAAACTATTAGACGTGAAAAATAGGTCTTCTACATTTCCAGAACCTGGTTTG
Organism: Lochmaea capreae; assembly: GCA_949126875.1. Taxonomy (NCBI): domain Eukaryota; kingdom Metazoa; phylum Arthropoda; class Insecta; order Coleoptera; family Chrysomelidae; genus Lochmaea; species Lochmaea capreae. The sequence continues at coordinate 36,284,653 of OX421395.1, forward strand.
AGAAAATAAATGTCATGATTATATGAATTTAACTGATTTAAAAGGACCAAAAGATCAATATCTTTGCAATTTTTTTGTTATCAACGTCACATGTAATCTAACGTTTTTCGAGTAATTAAAGTGTAAATTTTAATAAATAGCTCAAAATTATTTATAATAATTAAAAAAATTTTTTCGAATTCGTTTTTTTTTAATTTTTGCGTTTTCTGAGATTTACCATAGTAACATATATTTTTTTTTTCACCATCGGAAAGTAGAGATTTCAACAAACAGAAACCATACCAACTTTTTGAAAAAAGCTGATATTTTGGCGGGTGAATTTTCGATTGAAAATTAGGGTGTTTTTTCGATATTAATTCAAAATAAGGTGAAAAAATAAATATTTTTAATCAAATAAATTACAGCGTATTTTGGACATAAAAAGGTAAGTTTTCACAAAATTTCATTAAAAAAAAAATTTTTGTAAAAGATAAAAATAAAAAACCAAAAACATGGTTTTTTGAATTTTTCACATAAATTTTGAGGTTATGTGAAAAAAGTGTGAACACAAAAGTTTTAGATCTTTTCATTATCTACAACTTAGCCATTTGACTTTTTTCAATAGGACTTTTAGTTTTGCCGGAAATCGAGAAAAACCGTTTTTTACCCTTAAAAACTCACCCCCATCCCCTTCCCGACCTCAGGTCGCCCGTAAATTATTTTTCCTTTCATTTTTATATTTCCCTCCTTTTCTAATGGGTTTCATCCTACTATAATTTCTTTTCACTTTTCATTATTTTTAAAGGCTTCTACCCTGGTCTAGAAAGGGTAAACTAACTACGAAGATGTCAATAATAGCCAGTTTATTTTCAATAGATCTTTAATGAATTAAATTCTAAAGATCTTAACAGCAACAAAAAAAGGAACATGTGAAATTGTAGCGCTATAATTGTTGAAACCACTACTTGACAACACTGCCAGATTATAGTTTCGCGCTTAAAATGCACTAATTGATATGCGAACAATTAGGTATTGTAACGTAAAAAAAACACTGATCTTTACAAGAGTAGGTAGTACACAAACTAATGTTATACACTTGAGTATTTGAGAATTGGAGAGTTAATAACAGAACTATAATGTAAGTAATTAACGGTAGTGGAGAGAGATGGACGTACCGGCTTTTTACCTAAAGAACACGGCACCAGTCTGAATGCTACTGAACTGTAAACTGGGTTCGCGCGCGCCGAGAATCGCTGTTGGTCTGGATGCGTCACCGACTGCGCAGGTTTCAGGGTGGATGTACAGGGTATCCTTAAATTGTATTAGGCACAGTTGGAATTACATAGCAAATTCCAACACCAGCTGACAAACTTTCCACTGAGATACAGCAAGCTGACTAATTTTCATTCATAGTAGCATATAAACGATCACCAGGTAAATTTTCAGTTGAGAGAAAATCATTGAAAATATAAATTTTTTTTTCATGTTCAAGCAGCCAGCTGACGTATAATCCACCGTGTTATGGTCAGCTGACTTTGTTTTTCTTTCAAAATACTAGGTAAACTATAATCTGACAAATTTTCAAATGAGAGGAAATGACTGAAAAAACTTTTTTTTCTCCATGCGTGGGAGGCTGCCACTGCCCGCCCCACCCACGGAGTCGTAGCTGACGGTCGCGAGTGTTCATAGTATAAGTCCCTGATGCATTTTACGAAGTTTCTCTCGAGAGGAAATAATTTACCGAAAATGTACCTGGCTCCTAGTCTATAAATTTTGCCGTGTCATTAGGGGAACGTCGCGCGTCGTCCATTAAATCTGGTGAATTATTTTGCAAAAATTTGAGGAAATCCTGTCATGTTAAACGGTTCCAGTAGCTGATCGCCGATAACACCTATCCATATGTATAATAAATGTTTGCTGGTACTTCTGGTCTCTTTATGGCGTGCGGATTTTCACTTATTATTTATCGCTAAGTGGTTATATTAAGTGCGGGTACGATGAAAATTTTCAGATTATAGAGAATATCGACCCTTACGCCAATGAACTAACTAACTAACCTTCGATAAATAAGTCACCTCGCAACCGGAAATCGAAAAAAAAATATATACCTCATCTCTCTCTCCCCGCATTCTACTCTACAAAACGATGGCATTTGAGATGTGCATGTCCCCAGGCCCCCCAAAACCCACATCATAAAATTGAATACGTAGCAATTTTGTACTTATTATGTACATTTTTGTACAAGCATAACTGATTTTTGTGATGCTCAAAAGTTATTAAAAAATGAAAGGGGGACTGGCGACATATTTCGCTAGCCTCCCATAGGGTAAATTGAAAAATGAATCATGGCACTTCGTTCTATGACTTTTGTACAAGATACAAAATTCTCCCAACCTATTGTTATGACAAATTATAACCCTAAATGTCGCCAGCTCCCCCATATGGTAAATTGAAAAATGAACCATGGCATTTCTTTCTACGACTTGTACAATTTTGTAGAATATACAAAATTCGCCCAATTTATTGTTATTGTCCAAATTTCCCCCCACTCCCCGCCTCAAAATTTATTATTCGCGTGTTGGCAATATTAGTTGATGTTGATTAAATGCACATTGAATTTTTTCCTACTTTTGCATTTAATTTCTGCTCTGCTCTGGTTGGCTCCATTTGGCTCTGCGATCGAAATCAGTACTAGACGTTAAGAAGTTTTTGAATATGATCGTACAAAATTATCTCACAAACTCATTGTTTACCTTACAATTGCTGATAGCTGTGAAGCTACGTTGCATGTTTGGAAAGTAACTATGTATACAATCCATAGTTTAGCCGAACTTTTAAATAATTCGAAACGACATTAAACGTTTCAGTTATTTCGTGTACAAAAGGGTTTTTACATAAATGTTTCTTGTTTTAGAAACGTTGGTTACTTTATTTTGTGTATCTTCGTAGAGTTCCCAGTAGCTCAAACGCAACATAATGCCCAATAGTATTCACATTCCTCTCTCTCCCTGCAATAGCTATTACACCTCGCAATGTGTATACTTGCTCTTCAATTTTAATAAATCCAAGTATCTCCTCGAGCTTGTAATAGTGATAATTGTCCATAGAAAATTGTTCTATGTTTTCATCAATATTTCTTTCGCTTTCTGCTGTAAAATTTATTCAAATCCGTAACATACAATTTTCTCAAAATTCTAAATAAAGTGCTCGTGCATAGAGTATAAAAATATTTTTTTTAGCGATTTTTGATTTGGAATTTTTAACTACGTACATGAGCAGATCTACAGAAAAGGTGGTACCCAGTGTCGCCAGATTATTTTCGTAATTTAAGAAATCTTCACGCGCCATTATATACTTTTCAAGTGGGTTTATCAAGTAGAAGGTATATTATTAATTTTAGACATTGTATTCTCCTTGAATTCATTTTTCTAACAAGAATAAAGGATTTACTTACCTTTTCTAACTTTCAGTGAAAACATACGTGCTTCCATTAGATTTTAGTACTGAAACCGATTTTAGCTATCTTTTTTCAATTTTCCGATAAAGGATGATTCAATCGTATTCCGCATAAAAAGTGCACTCGCTGTCCCGTCAAAATAAAAATTCCTGAAATCAATAACAGTGTTGCGTAACTCGCAAAATAATTTGGTCAATTTTGACAATTTTTTTTTCAACAAGGCACGTTATGATACGATAATGCAGCATTAAATCAGCGGTGAACCAGGAAGTATATTTTAAATATGAGTAAAATCTACACGAGAAATATTCATTCAATTCCATTTTCCTTTCATGGATTGAAAATTAAACGGCAAACTGCTATTGTTTTCTAGTGGAAAATTTCTACCTTCTATATAAACTAATTACGTGGGTATATTCTCACCCAGTGTCTCCAAGAAAAAAAAAGGAAAGAATTTATCAAATACCGTAGAACTGCAACATTGCAAAACATTAAAAAATATATACATTATTATTGCTGTTCAAATATACTTGTTTTCAAAGCATCAAAAATGAGCAAGCTAAATGGAAATGATTATATTACTTTGGATGCAAAAAATTGGGCGAATTTTGTATCTTGTAAAAAATTGTACATCAGTCGTAGAACCAAATGCCAAGGTTCATTTTCCAATTTACCATATGCTGGCGACATATATGGATGCAATTGTTTGTAACAAAAAGTTGGGCAAATTTTGTATCTTGTACAAAATTCGTAGAACGAAATGCCATGATCCATTTTTCAATTTACCATATGGGGGGTAGGGTGGTCCTTTTTGTTCGCAAAAGTTTTTTTTTTCAAATGTTGGGTTACCCTCACAAAGTGATATATAGGCTTAGAAAGAAACATAGTTTTTTTAGAATTTATTATTAATATTTAGGGTTCGCGACGGGACTTTTAAAACAGGAAAGTGAAAAATAAAGACTTTTTTATAAATTACCACATTTATTCATAGCAGTGGGAACAAAAATAAATTAAATGTCAAATTATTTAAATAGTAAAGTTTAAACATAAAATACAGAAACAATTTAAAAAATTACCTAACAAGGGTTGATTTTTTAGAGTCGGGATATTTTTTTGACAATCAATAGTAGATATTGCTTTTGCTCTTCATTAAGGATGATCAACTCATCAGCTTGCCAGTCAGCAACATCTCTTTTAAAAAAATTAGATGATACTCCAAGTATCTCAAAGAAACGGAATGAATTACTAAACACGAAGTCTTAGATATTTTTTCTTGCTATATTTTTGTTCTTAGACTTATTCGCTTCGGAGAGAAATCGAGACCTTCGTTGTCTAATGCCTGTACCATTTTTTGTTTGGTATCTAAAGCAATTTCGTCATCAAAAATTGCAAATCATACGAGCTCCTGACAAGTACCAAAAATGTCCCAACTTTAGATAGTGCTGGATTTATAGCTTCGAATATAATCAGGTCTTTTAATAGCTGCAAGTCATTTTTGGGCGATGACGAAGCAACAGAAACTTGATACCATATTTAACGTAAATCTTGACTGAAAAAATACAAACATCTTTAATTATCTTTTCTTCTTTTTTGGTAATTTTGAACTGGTGGCTAAATAAGAATATTTTCAAGCAATACATAGCTTTCAACATCCAGCGAGCCCTGTGCAGTTCTGCTGGCATTCCAAATAATGTTCGTTACTCAGGAACTCCTCCTAGGTAAATGATGGTGAGGATGAGTAGCTTTTTATAATCATCTCGAGGCTGATTCTGGTTAAGTTGATTTTGAGCGAAGGAAATTATGTGCAGATGTTACTGTTTTGTAGTCGGTCTAGTCAATTTTGCTCCAGTAGTTCTTGAATCTTTTGAAAATTGAAATATTAGGTCCAATTGAAGGACCTAGTGCTGTGTTCACGACAGCTTCTAACATTATCTCTAGTATATGATGGCGACATGTAAGCCAAAGTATATTTTTCTCCAGTAGTATACATGCTCCATTTCTTAGTCACGAATTGACTGCCGTCGTATCAAAGCACATGCACTTAACTTTATCGCTCAATCCCCATTGTAGTATTCTACCCTAGACAGCTGACGCACATGCCTCTCCTGTTCCACAGTCTAGTTTTGGGACCAATGGTAGCTGATCAATTCTTTGCCTGACACCAAAATAGGAAGACGATACACGGTTTCATGCCCAGTGCAGTGATCGAGTAGCTTTCCATCCCAGTGAACAGTCAAAGGTAAATTAGTTTTGAATTCACGTTTTAATGACTCCGATATCTCTTTACGATCCTTTTGACGCTGACGACGAATGGATGACCTATTGACAGTAAATTCCATGGGGTTAGAGCTTGCACTTTTCAGTGTAGATGTGGTTACAATCGCAGCTTTTCTGTTATTTAATTTGGCGGCGTCAAGACTTGACGCTAAATGACTATCCACCAACTCTACTCGACCTCGTTTACGCGCTGCTGGCTTAGCCGTAGAAGGACCGGCAATCACAATTTCAGATGAAATGCTTGTGTCTGAGTCTGTGCTAGTAGTCGTGGACGATGAAAGCAAAAGTTTTGTTTATAATGAGTTGATGCGTTCAGCTTCACACTCGAGAATTCTCTGAAGCCATTCTTGTTTCTTTTGAACTTATGCCTCTTTGATTAAACTCGCTTTTTCCACTGCACCGATTAGACCCCTACGGCCCTCCTCACATTGTGCAAGCAAAAACTGTTTATCTTCTTCAACTTTCATGATATTTAAGGCATTAGCATGTGCAATATCAAACAATCCGTCTATTTTTTGCTGCCATTGTTTCTCTTTATGTCTTATTGCTTGCGAACGTTTTTCCATACTCTTTTTAAGGGTGCGTTCTATCGAATACCTAAACTCAGTTTAATGATAACTGGTGTTTAGACTGTGACATATTGATTTATTTATTATCATCAATTACATCAGTTATCATTAAACCGAGTTTAGGTGTTCGATATAACGCGCCCTAAGAGTCACTATTTGAAGTATTGTTCCACTTTAGCATTCACATGTTTCTTCAACCTGGCGTCATTTGACCTACTAACCAAATGTTTGTTTCATTTCTTGTTGAAACAGATCCACTTTCTCCACTTTTTGACGACATAATAACAAAATAAGCGACGAAAACAAAACCGACGACGTGCAGCCGAAACGGAACTAACATAAAGTAGAAACGGTGGAGCTTTACCATCACGTGACTGTTACTATACGTATTTACGTATACGTATATACGTATAGTAACGTATAGTACGTATAGTAACGTATATATGTATACGTATATGCGTATAGTTATGTATAGTACGTATAGTAACGTATATACGTATACGTATATACGTATGGTAACAGTCACGTGATGGTAAACCTCCACCGTTTCTACTGTAGATAAAGGATTATATATAACGAGATAGATAGGAAACTGTTCACATTATTTTTGAACACTGCGGACAGCGTCACCTTGCGGGTTTAGGAAATAACACCTACTAAAGATTTAGCGGGATGTTTAAAAGTTTCACTTCAAATCAATGTTCTGGTTAGTTTTTGAACATTTCGATTAAGGAAAGCAAGCGTTATGTAAAGGAAATAAAACACTTCTACAATATATTATTTTTATGAACACTAAGAATATCATTACATAGGTATAGTTCTTCCAAAGTTAATGTAATAAACCATATTTTTAATCCGTTTGAAGGAAAAAGCCGCCCAATGGCGTGCATATGAATTTTTTATAAATTCAAATATTGTGAAATAATGTTAATCTACTATATCAATTTGAATGAAAAAAATTAACCTGCATACAAAATTCATAAAATTTGTAATACAATAATAACGCGTTTTCCTCTAGAACTCGTAGTATCTAGAGAACAGTTTTTTGTATCGTCAACCCAACCATATTTTAAAGGAGGGTGTATATCCTCATACAGTTTTAATTATAATATAATTACCATTACTATTATTTTCTTACATATTAAGTTAAAATGTATTTTATTTTATATATTTATTCATGTAATAAAACCGTAAGGATTGTTTGAATAACAAATAAATGAATAAACACTTGACAACATCATGCGTATCAAACCAAGTTTCGTCTAAATAAATTATAGTTCTATTTGAATCACGGTACCCTTTTATTTTGCGCAAATACTCCTGTCTAAGTTCAGCGATACGCCGAGATTCCATTATTACCATTCGATTATCTAACTTCTTATATTTAAATCCACAATTCAATAATCCCGCGCATCATCTTGGACTGTTGTTTCAAATGGTCTCTAAAATGCCATTCTAATTAATTATATTATAAAACTCACCCCAACGTCTACGAACAAATGAATATTATATTAATATCAATTCACTGACGCGACCTAACCACTACACCATCAAAAAGGTATTATATTAATGATACCTTTCTACACTAGATCACCTACACTTTCCTATAAATACCTATAACAATTCACTAAACTCGCTCAACCAAGAAATAGATATTATATTAAATATTTCTTTAAAACAAAATTCACACCCGACACTGAATGATACTAATGGATTATAAGCCGAACCACAACCACAACCCTCCAGACCGTAGAATTTTTTCTGCGAAAATCGTCCAACGGATTATACTTCGGTTATTTCGTTATATTACGATGAATACTGCAGTTGATGACTGGTTGTTTCGAAGTCTTTACTGCAAGTGCAACTACGTTGCCATCTCTTCAAAATTTTCTTAAATATAGTAACATATAGCGACTTATTTTAATGTTTACTAATAAATTTACATTATGTATTTTTTTAAATATATTTCCAAACTAGCTTTTTTATAACATCACGAACTAACAGTTTACTGAACTAAGAGGAACATTTGTGTAGCGAGCCTAACGATTTTAGAAAATATATCTGACAACATTGCTTTATTTTATGGTCATCACACTGACAATAGTTAGAGTATACTTGAATTATATTCAAAAATTTTAGTTTTTTTATGGGCAAGAATGTATAACATGAATGTTAGGATAAAGTTAATGGAATATTCTTTCGCTTACCACTTGTTCTTTTGGAAAAATATGCATTTGGGCATCCTTACTATAATTTGTTACAACACTTAACGCAACAATTAAAAATCATGTCGAAAAAGTTCTCAATTAATAAGCTTTAAATTTTAAATAACAAAAAAAAACTGTGGATTTCAAATGAAAGAATAACACAAAAATTTTAACACACAAATCAAACTACCAAACACAAATAATGAAATAAAAATAATACTTGTTGCTGTACCTCTCAGCTGATCGATTGATAAACGCTGGTACACAATGTGCAATCGCGGAGCTTTGTTTCGCCCTCTAGTGAGTTTAGGAAATAAAAATGTTTACTGAAGTTACCAGAGCATGGGAACTAACTTGAGCAAGTTGCGGGGCGTGCCCTTGAGAATGTCAGGCAAGAGGGAGGTGAGGAGATTCAAATTGAGAACAAGTGCTCGTTAACGTGTCGTATAATCAAACAAAACTCATACCCTGTTGTAAATTCCTTCATGAAAATTTTTCTTGATCGTTTGTCTTATTTTAAGTACTTTTTTAGTTTTAAAAAGTCAGCCGCGACCCCTAAACGTCATTTAGCGGGTGCCCCGTTGATACAATGAAAACTAAATAGAATGTGTGCCCCCCAGCACAATTTGGCCGACCTGTCAGTGATGTCATTCTGGAATGGTTTATAGTCCCTACTACAGCGTGACATAAAATGTCGCTGTAAAGCTATATCAAGTATAAATGGGATACCATGTATACTTTAGTTTACTTTTTTAATCCTCTTTTTCCTGATAAAACATTATCTGTCTATTTCTTATAGATAATATGTTCTATGGGAAGACATCTCGAGAGACATAAAATGTCCCGGTAAAGTATTTTAAAAATTAAACACTCCTTATATAAAAAAAACCAAATTATTGGCTTTACTTGAAAAAATAGAACAATTATTTCAACATAATAACAACAAAATTGCAAACTAATGACAATAAAAGACAATCTAAATGTCAATTTTTATTAGCTACAACGTTCCATTCGACTTTTGAATGGCTTGAAAACATCAGAGAAATAGTGCAGGTCAGTATTTAAAAACTAATTAAAATAGGAGCATTAGGTTACTCTTGGCTTTTATTCAAGATAGAAGTCATAAATGGTTAACTATGTCACATCTATGTATTTGGCATTCGAAATTCTGCACAAAATATAGATAAAAAAGTCTGGATTCTATTTGAGAAAATAAATTTATGATTTCCTTCAAGAAATGAAAGTTACTTACTAAGCTAGCCAATCTTCATTTAAATTAAATTTCCCTTTACCATTTTTTGATATTTTCAAAAATAAACAGCCAATAATAAAAAAAATTATTTTCCTCGTACAACTCTGAAAATAGCAAAAATTTCAGACATGTTTTTGTGACATTGGTCTAAAAAGGCAACTGTACTCTCAATTTACCTATATCGTAACTTTTACGGTTTCCAACATTGTAATCAGAACTGTCAAAGATACTAGATAAGTTACTTTAGGAATTTAGCTACTATTTAAAAAAAAGAACTTAAATACTTATCTTAAGTTACTTTTTTAGATGCTAAATAAGACTTTATAAATTATTCGTATGTAAAGTTGAAGAAAGGTACAGAATTTGGAACCGCATCCGGCTTCAAAATGGTATTGTTTAAGCCGCCGCTTGGCAACGACCGCGAGCGTTTCGCTCAACTCTATTCTAAGGCTAGTTTCAGTGGTGTCTCGTTGTTAAGAATTGCGACTCGAGGTCAAACTAATCATATTTCACTATTTCTTTTTAATTTACTTTTCGGGCGATGATACAGCTAAAGTTTTATTAACATTTTTTTCAGGTGGTCCGTTTCACTGGTTGTTGCGCTTGCTACCGCAGTAGCCATTTTGGATGTGTTCTTTATCCTTGTAGCAGTTCCAGAAAGTTTACCAGAAAAGGTTCGTGTTTCACCGATTAGTTGGGAACAAGCAGATCCATTTTCAGCGTTAAGAAATGTAGGACAAGATCCTACTATACTATTACTGTGTATTGCCGTATTTCTGTCATATTTACCGGAAGCAGGACAATATAGCTGTATTTTCATGTATCTCAAATTGGTGATGGGCTGGAGCGACCCGATGGTAGCTGTCTTCGTGGGACTAGTGGGTCTTATGGCTGTTTTAGCTCAAGTTAGTTTAGGTAAGAATATTTTTTAAATCATTCACAAATCTCAACATAGTTCTAGATAATTGAAGGTAAAAATAATTTGCGTGAGCTTCAAAAACTCTGAAACTATGCCTAGTTTTTTTACATTTGTCTATATAGTTTGACAACTGTATCACAAACCGCCAAACCAATCTTAATTTTCAACAAACAAAAATTTTACGCTAGCAACTCTTCTGGAGTCATACATTTTGGAAATATACAACCGTTGACAAAAAATTAAGTAACAGTATTTATTCTTCAACAGAATTAGACTAGGTGGTAAGAATGAAATGCTGATTGCACCTGTACAGCGCTAGTGACGGACGTTTTGCGTATTCATTGGTAGATAGGCCATTCATCTCTACACGCTATTTTTTACAGGGTTGATCGACACTTTGAATGAAATGCTGATTACACCTGTACAGCGCTAGTGACAGACGGTTTGGGTTTTCATTGGTAGATAGGCCATTAATCTTTACACGCTATTTTTTACAGGGTTGATCGACACTTTGGCCATTTTACTATTTTATGTGCTTCCTGAATTTTTAATTGTGACTTAGTGTATTATTTCATCTGCCGATATACCATGGAAGTCAAAATCGTCTTCGATTAAACTTCAGTTGGGTATTACCGTCTAAAAAGAGGAAAGTTGTCCAATAGCAGCAAGAAACAAACGTATCACATTGGTAATAAACTGTACGTAAATCTGCGCAGTCATGTTCCTATCAAGCGCTAACAATTCTGTACGCCCATTAAAACAAATGCCTCCCCAAACAGCAACTGTATCGCCTCCGAACGGATAAACTTTCTGCACTGCTTTACTGCATACACGAACACACCGACTATCAGAAAACCGTCCATACCTTGACTCATCTATGAAAAATGCGGACCTCCATTCAGCATTCCAATTCACATCTTCATTATCCCATGCGAATCCAGCATGTAAATATATATAAAGTCGAAAATGGATGTGGAGAAGGTACAGGTATTACAGCCACTACGCAAGAGGTTTGTCTTGTTGTACATAGATGGCAGACCAAACTTTGTTGGTCTTTCTACCACCAACTACACTCATGTCTAGTAGTTCTATAGCCTGGCTGATGAGGCCTAAATGCCGAAACAGCTGTCTCAGGATGCGAACCGATTGAATAAAAATTAATCCTAGGTCTTTCTCTCACGTTTCCAAATGCTCGATATCTAGGGAGAATCCTCGAAATCACACTTTCACTGACTTAGAAAACGTTCGCAACTTGTCCCCTAAGACGATCCACCTCAATCATACCACTATCCTTACTAGCTTGATCCGCACTAATTTTACGTCTGGGCATTATTCGAAACAATACTAAATCACAGTTGACTGAATAAAGTGAAAACAATAACAGATGTAAAATTATTGAAAATACAAAAGAAAACGACTTGCCTTGAAAACTTATTAATTATGTGAATTGTTTTTTGTAGGTATTTTAATAAAAAATCTCGGGTCAAAACACACTATCATGTTGGGATTATTGTTCGAAATGCTCCAACTACTGTGGTATGGCTTTGGCACCACAACATGGATGATGTGGGGTGCTGGTATACTTGCGTCAATGAGTTCAATAACGTATCCTGCCATTTCTGCATTTGTATCTGTTCATAGTACTCCAGATCGCCAAGGAGTTGTTCAAGGTATGTATTAAAAAATAGACAACTGATATTCTAAATCTGATAATATTTGACATTTGCATTCTTAGATCTCGAATACATCTGTAATATTTTTGATCGATTATTTCAATTTGAAATGTGTTGGAGCTATTTAATACGAGAGTTGTCTTTCATGCGTTGCAAATAACAACATAGTTGGCGCCTGTCAACAAATATAAAATGTCAAACTTAACGTTCATGTTTAGTTTAACGACAAAGTTTCTGAGTCAGTCGAAAAATGGAATTAAACCGAGAAAATTTTCGCGCAATAATCACCCAGGAAAAGTCGATGCTCTAAGTAAACTGATCCAAGAAGATCGACATGTCACATATCGCAAAATTGAAGCATCATTGTGCACATCAAAGACCACAATTCGAAAAATTTTCACATGAATAATTTTATCTGAAAAAAAATTAGTTTCTCGTTGGGTACCGCATCTGTTGAGGGAAGAAGAGAAAGTAGAAGGCAGAGAGTCAAATGGTGTCAAAAAAGTTATACACAGGGTGTGTCGCCGAGAACAAAACAGATTGAATATATTGAAGACATATTTTTTTTGGAAAAATTCAAAAACAGGTCGATTTTTATTTCAATGTTTCGTTCCTATCCTCAACTGTAGGACATCACTCCCACGAATAAGCTTACACTGTCTGTACAATTTTCAATGAGCGACACCCAAACAAACACGATAATCGTAAATGCGTTTTGGAACGAATTTCAAAATGGCGATAACAGGTCTGTAGTAAATTAGAAAAGACACATTGAAAACCCAGTTAGAAACCAACCAACTCTTAGTACAAGAAGGCTTGCATCATTTCTGGAGTAACTCAATGTACCGTCGGGCAAATTTTCAAAGCCAACAAATTCCATCCCTATAAAATTAATCTCGTTCACGAACTTAGCGAAGACGATTTTCATCGTCGCTTACAATTTTGCAAAGTCAGGGATGAGCGTGCTCAACAAGAACCACATTTTCTTTTTAACATTAGTTTTTCGGATGAATGCAGTTTTTATCTGAACGGTTCTGTCAATCGACATAACTATCGGTACTGGTCAGATTCCAATCACAAGAGTTTTCCAAGAGGCACCGGGTGGCCAATTAGAGGGCGCTGTTTATTTTTTTAAATATTTTCTCGTTACAATTTTAAATAGAAGCTTACCAATTTAAGTAGCTCCTTAAAAAGTAGACTAAATTAATAATAAAACAGTGAAAACCGCAAGTCGATATCTTTTTCCTATCCAGAGATATCGTAAAAAACAGGTAAATGGCGGGAATTGTTCTTCTAACGCCTAGAAGGCTGGTTCGCGTTAACGAAAATTATTAAATTTAGCCTTTTCTTTTTTTTCTCGCCTGTATGAAAAGATCTTACATTGGTCTGCACTTCTGCAGTAATTCCAATTGTTATCATACTAATGTTATGGTTGGCACTAGATTACTTAAATGTAATGCTGTCGCTACTAACAATGGGAACAAATTATGAAATAATATGATAAATCTAACAATTAAAACCTTAAATAAATAACTACGTAATTAGTGTCGTCCTATATGTTCATTTTCAATGCATGAAATCATTCGCTGACGGGTGGAGAAAACCGCAGCTTCAATTTCTGCCCTTGTTGCGGGTCTATTGGCAAAACGATATTTTTTATTCGTCCACATAAATAAAAATCTAAACAAATTAGGTCTGGAGATCTTGGTGGCCAAATAAATACATTTCCACGTCCTATCCACCTTTCAGGGTATGATTGATCTAAGAAATTCAGAAGATTCGCATTTACAGTAGTACGCAAACAGTGTGCGAGTCGAAGAAAAATTCTTCTGCTGTGTTGCCGTCTGTTTGGGTACTGCAGTGCATACACTCTAGCAGCAACGGTTGCATTTCTCATAAATTCAAAAAAACTGCCAATTTATTAAATGCTTCTTCATTTGTGAGAATCATTTTAGTACGAAAAGATAAAGAAAGTCTGTTAAATGCAACACGATGAATAATTTTTGACGTAATTGCTGTTGAATCAATCAATTTCGTTCATTCTAAACTATAAATTCGTGTCTACTATAACACACTTTAAATTTTCATTTTTTTTAGTAAAACGTTAAGTATATTTTATTCTATCAATTTTCACTGTAATTCGTTTAAACTCACTCTTATATTACCTTACTTCCTAACTTCCGTAAGCTCTTCAGTTTATAAGTAAAACTTAAGGTATTTTATTTTATTGGAAATTTGCAATGTTATTCGCTTTGATCACTGTTATATTACTTTACTGTGATTTGATATATGTACGTGCTCACCTTTTTTTTCTACCCACTACGGCTGAGCTCGGGCATAATTTGCCAGTAGAGACCGCTAGTGCAGTACGAATAGTGAACTGAAAGAAACGTGTCACAACTTACTTCACCAGCCTTCTAGACGTTGAAAGAACAATTCCCGCCATTTGCCTGTTTTTTACGATATCTCAGGATAGGAAAAAGATATCGACTTGCGGTTTTCACTGTTTTATTACTAATTTAGTCTACTTTTTTAAGACCCACTTAAATTTTTATGCTTCCATTTAAAATTGTAACGAGAAAACACAATAAAAAAAATTAAACAGCGCTCTCTGGCATTTATGTTACTAATTAGATTGCTTCAAATTTACAAATTTGCGATTGTTTAACAAAAGCTGTTTGAAACCAAATCAAGTTGATTAAAGTCGGTCAAGGAGAACCGGAATTAAAGGCGTTTTTTCGTAACAAGGTTCCCACTCAATGTAACAGACATTATAGAAAATGATAACCGATACCCTGAAGTAGCGGTTCGTCAGTACTTCAGTGACATATTTCCTATAAATTGGATTGGAGGATTTATTGAATGGCACCATCGATCTCCTATTCTATCCCACTTGAATTACTATTTATGGAGATATTTGGGAAGTCAAATATACGCCACGCAGCCTGGTTCATTAGTTACGTTAAGAGGGGCCTCACATTTCAGACACCTCAAAACAGTTGGCACCCCTGACTTGCACAAAAATTTAGGTAATTTTGTAAACAACAAATCTAAAGAACGCAGTAAAATTAAGTGTTGAAATCTTAACACAATATAACTTGGACCTTTGTCTTGGGGATCAGATATTTTGGTTGAGTTTTAAATTGTTATAAAAAAATACAATACAATACAAGTGATGGTGTGATTTTGACAGTTTTGACAATTTGTGGTCACCAATTTGAACGTCAAGATCTGATCCCCATAAGTAAGCCTAGAGAATTCGATTCTGAAAATATGGAATATCAAATCGTTGTATTTTTTGAGATTTGTTGCACGGAAAATTTTGTAAACGAACAACTTTTTACATTAGTTCAGCCGTTCCACCGTCTTGATGGATGGCGCTGTATGGAACTTGTTGAATTTTCTAAATTAACGATTTTGTTTGAAATACCCTAAATATACATTTTTTGTTAGTGTGATAATTGATGTCAGTTTTGACAGAATAAAAAGTCAGGTTAAAAGTTTTTCTTTTCTGTATAATTTGATAATACTGTTTTGCACGAAAGTCTCCGTAGTTAGAACATAAATTTAACAGGTTATGGGCCCAGGCACTGCTGACTACTGATAAAGATAACCGAACGGAGTGAAGAGTGTGGTTAAATAGTATATCAAATTTTGAAGGTGAACATATCTTTCAAAATGGAATTCAAGCCGCAGATTGAAAAGCTGGAAGGAGCTTCTAACTGGATGAAGTGGCGAAGACAAATTGAATTGCTTTTGCGTCATCATGAGATCTTTGAAATTGTGATAGGTGAAAGCAAAATGCCTGAAAGACCATCTGAAGCTACATCTGCAGAAGTCCAAGCACGTTACGATACAGAAATGAGGAAGTTCAAGAAAAGTGATGCTCTTGCTCATTTGATACTACAGTACAGCTGATCCATGTTTATTTTTCCGAGTTAACGACAATCGAAAGCTAATCGTAGCTATTTATGTTGACGATGGACTAGTAGCAGGAAGTGACGAAAATGAGATCGTCTCATTTATGCATACCTTACAGAATAATTTTAAAATAACCGTAGGTTCTTTGGATTATTTTCGAGGCATGCAAACTGTTGAGGGTGATATTTTCATTAATCAAAGTGCTTATATCAATAAAATATTGGAACGGTTTAATATGAAGGACTCCAATGCTGTTTCAATACCATGTGACAAAAACTCGTCAGATGGAAATGACGAAGTCTTAAATAGTTCCGTACCTATCGTGAGGATGTTGGTAGCCTAATGTATTTAATGGTTGTTTCACGTCCCGATATCGCATATGCAGTAAGTGTCGTTTCTGAAAAATTGAATTCACCAAAATTATCGGATTGGCGGGCTGTTAAACGCATACTAAGATATTTACGTGGTACAATTCATTTCGGACTTGTATATATAGAACAAATTTATCAACCAATAATTTGGAAATATTTAGTGATGGTGATTACGCTGGTGATCCAGAAACTAGACGTTCACGAACATAATTTTCTGACTCTGCAATCACTTGGCTCAGCCAGAAACAGAAAAGTATTGTTCTTTCTACAACTGAAGCAGAATATATTGCTGCTAGTGAAGCAACGAAAGAGCTTATATGGATAAAACGACTTCTCGAGGAAATACTTGGTCAAGACATTTTTCCTATATTATTTATGGATATTGCAAGTGCTATCAAGTTAGTGAAAAATCCAGAATTCCATAAAAGATCGAAGCATATTGAAATAAGGTTTCATTTTGTTCGAGAAAAATACCACCAGGGAGTTATAAAGATTCAGCATATTGGGAGTAGCAATCAAGTTGCAGATGTGATGACAAAACCTATTTCTTCTCCGAAGTTTGTTGAAATGAGAAAAATGTTAGGGGTAGTTCATTTGTAATGATCGTTTTATTATGTTAATTTTGGGAGGAAGTGTTGAATTTTCTAAATTAACGAGTTTGTTTGAAATACCCTAAATATACATTTTTTGTTAGTGTGATAATTGATGTCAGTTTTGACAGAATAAAAAGTCACGTTAAAAGTTTTTCTTTTCTGTATAATTTGATAATACTGTTTTGCACGAAAGTCTCCGTAGTTAGAACATAAAATTAACAGAACTTCGACGCACTCTGCTTCTATGACAATCGACGACGATCAAATGTCGTTGTCATGTTTTGTGTCCATACAAAAATATTTGAAATTATTTATTATTGTTTATAGCTAGTTAGTATTTGTAGATGGTTATAAGAATAGCTATTTGTATAACAGGGGAGCAAAATGCTACTTTTCCTCCCGAGGATGAAGTTTAATTAATCATTCAAGGGAGGAAAAGGCATTTTACTCCCATGTTATACATATGATTTTTCCGCCTCCCTCAAATAACAACATTTTTAAATAATGTATTTATGAAACTAACAAACAAACTAAAACTATGAAGTAGGTACAGTATAACTTATAGATACATTATAGCATAACACACTTTGAAACTGTTAATCTGTCAATGGACCATAGCATGCTATATAATATTTCTGTCCTAAATTCGAAAACCGGATGTATCTATGAATTGAAGTCAAATTGTTAATGTAAAAATCGTATTTCTACCATTTTGCAAAATACAGGGTGTTCTATGAATAAACGGTAAAATTTATGCTTAAATAATATTAGTAGAAGACAGTCTCGGCTGACTAGTTAAATACTAAATATATTGCAGCCAGTAAAATAACACAGAAATCCGAGAGAATGCATCTAATTATTGTTCCCTTAATTGTGCAACTTAGCAACAATTTAACCAATTCCCTCTCTTACCGTTTTCGAGATTCCAATGATACGTCTTAAACTTGGACACACTGTACTTGATGCTATAATGAATTTATTAAATAAGTAGGTATACATTTTCCAATTATGTATTCTTTGCAGCTACTCTCGCTATATCTGTAACGAGCAATTATTGTATTATCTTTATTCTGAGACAGTAAACTTTCTAATATCTTATATTTTCTGTGGCTAATAGACTATGTCTGAGGCCATCTCCCCACACACACATAGATCAATCAATTTTGTCATTTACGTATCTATTGGATAATCAAATCATCTAACTACCTTTATAGCTTCCCCTGTATTTATAGTTGAAAATTGAAAAATTGAGCACTTCGTTTCAAATTATGAATAAATAGTGAAATTTTTTTTAGGTATGGTTACTGGTATGAGAGGATTGTGTAATGGAATGGGACCTGCAATGTTTGGTGTTGTATTTTATATGTTCCACGTTGATCTAAATGGAAATACTAATAATTCAGAGGCTACTCATGCCACTTCTACTTTTGAAACGTATTCACAGGTACATATATTAACCTAAATATTTCTTTATTTTTCAAAAAAAAATTTGTTAATCAGAATCTATCAATATTTTGTAAGAAAAATAGCAGAAAAAGTACTGAAACTACCAAAACAAAACACAATAATATTAGGAGACCTGAATTCTCAAATCGGGAAAGAAGAGTATAGCATGTAGTTCCGGTTGGCAAATAAGAACGGCCATCGGCCATATCTTAGGATCGAATTGTAGTACAGCATTGAGAGAATTACAGACTTGTAGATCTACTGCTAAAGGTCGAAAATGGATCGTAAAAAAATATCCAAATTTTGCAAAAACATGACGAAAACAATAATCGTAATCTACGAAAAATTCTGTGTATATTTGATATTACAACTCCAGTTCTACTTGACTGATCTTTGCAGTTGGTCTTGTATGTATCCATGTATATTCGGGGGTACTTAGTTCCTGAGGAAAGTCTCAGAACCTAGTTGCTCCTTTAGACCTATTTCCCATAGGAGTTTTAGGGTATCTGCAGGCTAAACTTAGGTAAGTGTCCCTCTTCTATCCAGTAATCTCCTAGGATTCTGAATTGCTGCGCAGTTCGCAAGTATGTGGAATGAGGGTTTTTTTTCCATGCCTTAGAATCTACATTCTCCTTCCTTTACTATTTTGAGCTTTTTCGGGCGTCCATTCAGGCAACAATGTCCCGTTAGGATCCCTGTTAAAACCCATTGCAGTTTAACTCTGACTTAGGCATTCATATGATCTCAGCAGGCTGTAGTCACCCAGAAGTATCTTTGATTGTCTAAGCCCTACTAGATCTTACCAATGGTCAGATCTCTCTTTTTCGGCTTAGCTTGTTTCTCCCAATATTATACTGGTGCTGATACCGCAAAAAGGTTCCGGCCCCCAAAAGGGTGTTTCAGTCCCCTTTGCATGTTCATCTGCTATTTGTTTTCCTTCTATTCCATTGTGTCCTGGAATCCACAGTAAGGTGACTATATTATTCTCGCTTAGTTCATTTAGTTTGCCTAGACATTCCCACACCATTTTGGAACTGATTATTCAAGAACTCAGTGGTTCTATGGCTTCTTGACTATCCGACATTATGATATTCCTTTGCCTTCTATATCCTTGATCAATATGGAACTGGGCACACTTTCTTATGGCGTGAATTTCCGCTTGAATGATGCTTGAGCTATTTCCCAGGACTTCGGAGTGTTTAATTTCTGGCCCGTACACTCCTATACCAGTTCCTTTTATTGCTTTTGAGCCGTCGGTGTACCCTTGAATTGAATTCTTTCCAAGTCTGGTAGTGGTGTTTGGATCCCATTCTTTCTTGTTGCTTAATTCCATAACGAATTTCTTTGAAAAGTTATACTTTTTTAAAAATACCATCTTGTGGCATGTCCCAAGTTTCCTGATTTCTAAGAAGCGAGGAGGTGGTTTTTTTAATGATTCCCTCTCTACTTAGTATGTATTCTTGTTCTTTTTATGGCCGCCGTTGGTCACGTTCTCATTGCTCCTGTAATGCATATACAGGCTAGTCTTTGAATTTTGGAGAGGTTTTCTCTCGTTGTCAATAGGCTAGTTATACTACTCCACGCAATGGCTCCTTAAGTGATAATTGGTTTCACTAAAGCAGTGTACATCCAACTCAGGATTTTTGTGCTACAACCTCAATTTCTCCCTGCCAGATTCCTGCTCACCAATCTCCTTTTCGTGTTTGTTCCACAGGAGTTTACTGTCTAGAGTCAAACCTAGATACTTGACTACTTGTCTCCATTCAATCTCGCTCCCATCAAGTTTAATGGTTTTGAGGTTGTTTTCTTTTCTTAGTGAAGGCTATTAATATGGTTTTGGTGGGGTTGGTGTTAAGTCCCACTTGTCTATACCAGCTATTTGTATAAGTCAGACCCTTTTGTACGATGTCACAAATAGTGTTTTCGAATTTTTCCCTGGTTATTATGACAATGTCATCGGTTTATCTTTGGGCGGATATTCCGAGGTCAGTGAAATTACACAGGGGGATCGTCAGCCATAAGACTGCACATTAACGGGTATACTACTTCTTTCTGTGGACATCCTCTGGTTGTGCTGATTTAGACTGTCTTTGCTCGTCCTCGTCTCTGTGGCGACCAGTTCCGACACTCATTTGTATGTTGCGCTGTCTGCATCTCTTCTATTTAATACACTCTTGATAGCCTCATGTGGAGTGTTGTCAAAAGCTCCTTCTATCAAAGGTACATTTTTTTAAATGAGACACGTATTTCACTTCTAATTTGAATTCTGCTCGACTTCACTATTGCAATAATATAAGATTGTAAAAGGTTTCACTGTGTATTTAAAAAGTACCCGAAAATGTGAGTTGAAGGCACTGTTCAATTTGAAATTAATTTTTCACAGCCGTAAGTCTGTGTTGGACATCTAGTATCATAATTTACTACACCTGCTTCCGTATTTAAGAAACCGTATACAGGGAGAGTCCAAACTGGAATATATTAGTTTCGCAATTTTTTTTAAGTGTGTCACCCTCGATCTTATATCGGTAAATGAAAGTAACTTTACTATACTTCTAATTTGTTCGAGTATTCCCAATACCCAAACTGAAATTTTTACCGCTTTGTTTTATATAACTCGTTACTTACTTTCCAACCCCTTTCCGTTGTCTCATTGATATTTTATTATTTTTTTTGTCAAATGTATTTTATTATTGATCCGTAGGTACGCAAATTCGAATTCCACTATTTAAAATTTATCCGTTTCCGATGTTTGAACTTTCCAACCGATAGGACGTTTTAAATAATTCCGAAGGACGTACAGTATATGACAAATTTTTGGTTGAACCTAAATAAATTTTACGATCGTTAATGAGAATATAAATAGGGAAACAACTAATCCTGCGAGATCTCTGTTCTCTGTAACATTGTGCATATTCTCCGGTCCTGTGCGAAATAAAAACATTAATTCCGCTTTAGTTCGGGAGTATATAAAAAAGACAATTTATTGTGATCCGGCCAACTGGTGAGAAACAGCTAGTTCCGATACCGACACCGTATGTTCGAAAATTCCATACCTCCGAGTGGAGGCAAGTAGTTAAGTTATTTAACACTCAATATATGACTATCCCATTGAAAATATATTCATTTCGCATATAATTAATGCATTATCGCCTTAGGCGGGCTTGTTTTCTATACTTTGTATACACACACGACGCATTCCTTTATATACAGTGAAGGGCTAAATTATGGAATATTATCATTATTTCGAGAGCCGTCGAGTTTTAAGGGAAATCCCGAAACAGGTCGATTTTTGTTGTAAAATACCCATGTTATAACGTACATGGAGTAGAGATGACGTCAGAGGTGTAGTAACGTAATCGTTAACTTTTTAAAATAAAAATCGGTATAATGTGACACCTCATTTGAACGAGAATTTAATTCTCTTTTTAACGACAACAATGTGGGCTTTCTTGACTCCAGTATCTGTAATTTTGACCATTCACGGTACCATGTATAAAAAATGTGGCTTCATCGGAAAAAAAGGATTTGATTGATGAAAAGTGGAGTGCGGATACATAAATCCTGCATAATTTCAGAAAATTGAAGCCGGCGATCGGGATCGTCGTTGTTTAATTCCTGATGTAGTTGAATTTTGTAGGGATGATATTTTTGTTTTTTTAAAATACGTAATACCGATCGTTGGGAAATTCACTCCAGCCCGATCGTTGGGAAACTCCAGCATATTCACCCATTTGTGTTGAACTACTGTGAGGATTGTCATGTACATATAATAAAATATCAAGTTGCACATTGTCTTCAATTTTAGGACGCCCAGCGTTTGGAACATGTTTAACGTGCCTAGTTTTTCCAAATTTTCGGACTATTTTACTTACTGTTGATTGGCTGATGGGTCTGTCGGGATATTTTGCGTTGAATAAATTGCATACCTCGTTCTGTGTTCTTTTTTTTATCTCCGCATCCGCTAAGGATTAGTATTTCTATGCGTTGTGTTTCATTTAGGTGAGCCATAATTTACTATTCAAAAGTAAAAATTACAATTGAAAACTGATGACAATTCACAAAATCAAAACATTTACGACAATAAATATTACAGTAACTATGCCACTATCACTTGCTTGAATTAACATTTGACAAAAAGTTTCAGTGTTTATGAGAGAACTTCTTGTGTCCATTATTATTTTTACCTATTTTTCCTTTTTTAAGTATTTAAAGTCATGGATTCAAGCATTAATTGTAATTTAGTTGAATTCAAATAAAAAAAAATTGTTTTCGTAGCTTTAAAAAAATATTTTAATTAAAAATGTAACGTCGTTAAATAGAGAATTGAATTCTCGTTCAAATAAGGTGTCACATTACACCGATTTCTATTTAAAAAAATTAACGATTACGTCACTACACCTACACCGGTGACGTCATCCCTACTCCATGTATGTTATAACATCGGTATTTTACAACAAAAATCGATCAAATTTCGGGATTTCTCTTAAAACTCGACGGTTCTCGAAATAATGATAATATTCCATAATTTAGCCGTTCACTGTATATTGCATTTCTACAGGGTAGTCTTACCAAAATATGGAGATTTAGCATATACTGAGTGTTAAATAACACACTGTTTAACTATTGTGGCAGGAACTGGGGCCACATGTAGGAAGGTAGAAGGGCAGAAATCACGTTACAAAGGCAATTAGGATTATCATCATCTTGGATAGTCAAGCAAACACGAAAGCACTGAGTTCTTTCGTAATCAGTTCTAAAATGGTATGAGAATGCCTACGGAAAGTCAATGAACTAGGCTAGAACAACATCATCACCTTACTGTGGTTTCAAGGACACACACACTGGAACAGAAAAGAGAAGATCTGACCATTGGAAAGATCTATTAGTGCTTATTTAGACAATCAAAGATTCGTTTAGATGACGGTACAGCGAGTTTAATTTTCAAGCCTGGCTTTATTGGTAAGCAAAGGTGGTGCAATCGGACATAAGAGTTTTAACAGGTGTCTTGACGGGACACTGTCGCCTGAATAGGCACCTCAAAAAGCTTAAACTGGTGTAGTAAAGAGAATGCAGATTCTGTGGATTGGAAGAAGAAACCTTCATTTATATACTTGCGGATTTCATAGCAATACAGAATCGTGGGCACAACACCAAGGAGACTACTGAATATAAGAGGAACACTTAACCTAAACTAAAATCTATGAATATCCTAAAATTCGTTCAGGAAATAAGACTAATCGAACTAAGAAGAGGAAAGGGGACACAATAAATATTTTAAGTCTCTGTAAATGTCACTACAGTTACATATATACATACATACATTAACCAATTGAGTTGATGCGACTCGTTTAAAAGAAGCTAATCTAAACATAAAATATATAGTTTACTCATTTGAACAAATCACTGGCACCTTGTAAATTTAAGATTTCTATTTATTTAACTTCTTGTTACAAATAAACACTTCAACATTTGTGTGTGATATATTTCGTGTATGATTTATCTGATGTTTTTATTCAACTTATCCTAAAAATTTTAATTTTTATTCGATAGACTACTACTGTCACTTGGAATTGTTTGAAAACAAGAATGAATCTGACTCATACCTTGTAAACTAAACTCTTTGATAGCTAATCAAGAATGCTGTGGATGATTAAATCATAGTATTATTTAATAATTAGTTACTATTA
Organism: Lochmaea capreae; assembly: GCA_949126875.1. NCBI lineage: Eukaryota > Metazoa > Arthropoda > Insecta > Coleoptera > Chrysomelidae > Lochmaea > Lochmaea capreae. The sequence goes on from OX421395.1 coordinate 36,309,004, forward strand.
TTTTTTAGCTAGTTCCTGGTCCACCATTTGTATTCGGCGCTTTTCTAGTCATATGTGCGCTGTTTGTAGCTTCATTCATTCCTACCAAAGCACACGTTGATTCGGGTAAGTACATTCATAGAAATTCCTATAACCCAGAATAATGTTTATTAAACAATTTTAAATGAATTTTCTCCATTAACATTTAGATATGACACTGTTGACTGCACTAATCTGTAATCTCTCTGCTGTGTGTGAATTCATTCTCTAACTACGTACTGTACCTCAGCCCCGATTTAAACCACTTCCTATGAATTATCTCTTACGACGAGCTTACACTATCTATATATTGGAGATTACTCACACGATTTCTATACAAATTGGCATAGATGGAGAACAAGTTATAGCGAATTTATGGAAAATATTTTGACATACATCTCACTGACGGTTATTCCGAAAGTGAACGACAACTTTGTTATTTTAGATGTTATTTTTGACTGTCGTTTTGTGTAGAATACTAGAATACCGTATATCTAAAATTTATACTTATCGAGATTAATTTTTTTTTATAAAAACATCTTAACAAATAACATCTTAATTGGTAGGACGATCAGGGTAATTGGTGACATGTCGAAAACATCTTTATTGTATACAGGGCTGTTGAAAAATGATGAAAAGTTTAGGTTCTAAAATGTTAAATATCTTCATTGTTTCAAATTAAACAAACATATTTTTATTCTTTAATTTAATTCTAATGCCGAAAATAAGAGCAGCAAAACTTAAGAAAGTGAAGCCTTTGTTTCTAGAAAACAACCAAATTGTGTTAAATTGTTTAATATTCTCTTCTCTGTGTGACGGCTCGGTCGGGATTAATTCCAAACGAGCCATTTCTATCACTGTACGATGCGATTAACTTCAAATAATCACAATTCATACTATTTAATTATGACAGGTGAATACAGAGCCTGCTGAAATAAAGATGGGATATATGGTTGTTTCATTTGAAAAAATAAAGTATTTAACATTTTCAAACTTGAACTTTTCATCATTTTTTAACAAACAGTTAACCAATTACCTTGATCGTCCTACTAATCAACCCGACAAGATGTCAATTTTCAATATCTCGATAAGTATAAATCAGTGATCGTCAATAACGTTTGGTCAGGGTTCATTTTGGATTTATCAAAGTCCACCGCGGGCCGGAAAGCTTTACAAGACATCGGTATTCTCATTGGTAATACTTCAAAATGAGCTTGAATCAAAAAAGTCATATTTAGGCCCATCAATTGTTACTTTTGTATACGATTTACAATGTTTAGCTTATTATTGTATTGGTCATTTTTACAATATAAATGTTTAATATAATTGTGCGAAAAAGGTAGCACAATTATTTCATTTAATAAAAAAGAAATTATAATTTTCTTTGGCGAGGGCAACCAGTATAGTATCTATAATTTATACTATAAATTATAGATTTAGGGTCTTTTACACAAACCGACATTGAAATGTAATGTGGAATCCGAAAAGTTGATAATATACATTTAAAATAACAAAGTTGTCGTTCAAGATATTTTCCATAAATTTGCATGAATGCTGTAGAATTTCACTTGAATCAGCAGATCTATAATCGTTTGAAAGAATAGGACTGTCACTCCTATATATAATTGGAGTTAACATTGATTTGTGTGTATAGTTAAAGAAAATCAAGCAGTGAAAGCTGAAATCAAATTGTTAATATTTTGTGGTCTAGAAACTACAGCTTAGAGATTGGAACATTCTTAATGAATAACCCTGTATAAAAATACAATCCAAAAAATATTAAACTACACATTATTTGATATGAATTCGACTGCTTTCAAAATATTTTACTCCGATTTTGGGTCGAAAATGTTTAATATTGCACAAAGCTTTTAAGTTTTTATACAGATTTTGTTACTCCTCTATACCATTTACGAACGTTTTAAATAAGGTCCATTTTTTAATTTTATTTGTTGACTAATAACTATTTTTAATTATTATATTTACCATTTATTCAGGTATACCATTGGATACTCATTATGAAATCGAGCGTGGTCAAAAAGTTGCTGGTACCCTCAGCCCGCTTATACCCAGCAGGAGCATAGATGCAGCAATATTATAAATGTTAGGATGTGTATTCTTTAGAAAAAAAAACAAAAATAAAGTGACAATTCAAGATGAAAGTGCTCTTTACTAAAACTGCAGAGATCTCAGATCGACATAATATATTTTGAATAATTGTAAATAAAAGCATGAACGGGTGATAATTAAGATCTCTAAGATGTTTTAGGTAAGTGTACCCTCATTTGTTGATACATGGTTGTTGACAGAGTATTTTCTTTTTTGTTCATTACATTTATATATAAGCTTAATTTATTTGATAATCAACTGCTGATTCAGAAAATTAATAAATTCGATATCACGAGACAATTTTTTGCGAGATAAGTAGAAAAACAAAATTAAAAATTATAGACAAAACTGTTAGTGGAAGAAGCGAACATTTTAAGAATTGATATTGAGAGAGCATTTAAAAACACAATTAATTTTAAATTTTATTTGACAAGCTTTGTCTCGGTTTAATTCTGCTATATACGTCTTTTTCACTCATCTAACTTCAACATTTCAGTTGAATGGAATTAAATAGGCTTTCATTATTTACAGGGCTATTCTGTATGTTCCATACTCATCGTTACCTATCGAATATCGTTAAGTTAACGATTTTTAGCCAAAAACCTATTCTGTGATGATCGTTGGTGAAGTCTCCTTTGTAAACGATATAAATGCAATCTGATATTTATCGGCGTTGATAAACAAAAATTAAAATTTAATATTTACTTACGGCTTATGAGCATACTTACAATTAACATAATATGGCGCTACTAATGAATATTTTAATGGAGGAAATGATTAGAAGATAAAAATGTAACGTTTTAGTATTTTTGGTAGTAAAATCTGGCAGCGTTATTTCTAGAAAACGTCCTCTCTGGTCCTAAAATAAAGGTTAGTCTCCTGGCCCACACTATAGAGAAGCTAAATTCGTGCAGCAAAACAACTACTCTACCATAGGATTATTCGAGTCAATATTAGGTCAGTAAAACACAAAGGTTCGGTTAAATTACACTATAATTACCTTTACCAATATTTACAGGGTCGGTAGCTGACCAAATCGTTACAGATAAAAAAAGAACAGCACTATCGGAACGTTTACGGGAAATCAGAATAGTAATAAGGGTTTTGGTCCTTGGATTTAAAATATCAAACGCCTGGCACCCCATGTTAGTTTAGTTTATTCTCGGAATTATTGTGCGCTACGGCAACCACTTTCCGATTGCGGTGACCATAGAGATAATACAAATAGAGTAGGCATGCCATAGGGGCTCGTATAAGCGTATTCGTCCACCAATTAGAAAGAGATGGACAACCAGTTTGGTATTGCTTTCTCTTTCTCTCCATTCTTAAAAGGTTAGTAGTGTTACAGTCTTCGCGCAAGTGCATCACGCGATGTTAGAGAGAGACAGCATCACCAATTTCACTCGACTCCTCTTTTTATTGCGTGGACGCTTCCGACTATAGGTTGCCTACTCTATGTTTATTAACTCTATGGCGGTGACTCGGTGGCAGTGCGCAGTGGCAGACTTGTATCAACAACGAGAGAAAACGCATCAATTTTCATTTTCTAACATCTCTCATAATTATTATTGTATAAATCATATTATCAAGTTTCAGTTTATTTGTAAGTGAAAAGGGCAAATTAAACATAAGTGTATAAACGTGTAGGCCTTTTACTAACGTCAGCAGTGAAAAAATCACCAGTTAACAAAATACAGTCCACTACAACCAAAACATATTTGAACATTTTGGTCCTTCGAGCCGGATTGTTGTGAATTTGAAGCAAGGTTGACATCGACGTATTACGAAAGACAAAGGTTGGTTTGTTCCATATTATCCTTTTTTTTGCTTTCCTGCATGCGTAGTTTAAGACTATTCTCTTAAAATAAGCGAGCTTTCATTGGTTTTATAGCATTTATTTACATTAGGTACTTTAAGCGTATTCGTAACACCTTTGCTTTATTTTACTATCAGTAGCATTGTTGAAATAAATATAAAAACATGAGCCAACAAAGACTTTAAAAAAAAGAGGTACAGTCAAAGCAAAGTTAACAATTTTTCAAAAGTATGTAGATAGTTTAACAGCAAAATTTCCACATTTCTTAATTGAGGACCAAGTTGTTTTTATTGAACTCCAACAACGCGTAGACCGTTTTTACAACGTGTTAAATGATTTCGATGATGTTCAAGGGCAAATAGAGGTCGAAAGCGACACTCCAGATATACAATACGTTGAGCGGGAAAACTTTGAAACGGCCTTTTATGCTATAGAAGCCAAGGCCAAACGGTTTTTGGAACAAAAGACATCAAACGATTCTTCTAGTAACAGTTCGAGCTCGAAAAATTCAGGTAATGATTCGAACAGCGCATGCGGAGTAAGATTGCCGGTTATAGAAATATCCACATATGACGGGGAATACGACAAATGGCTTGAATTTCGCGATACCCACGACTCTTTGATACATAAAAAACAAACTTATCTAACGTACAGAAATTTCATTATCTCAAATCTTATCTCGGCCCTAGCGTGCTAGAAATAATTGCAAGTTTAGAGCTCTCATCCTCGAATTATCAAAATACTTGGGTATTAATTTGTGACAGGTTTAACAATAATAAAATACTTTGAGTATTTTCATGATAAGTAGCAAGCTAGATGATTCGCGAAAACGAGCAAAGGGTGCGACATCTACCGTCAAAATTTCATAGCTTTGGAATGGGGAAAACAAACCAAGTCCCCATTAGAGTACGTGTACAGTGAGCAAGGTATTAATATCGTTTTCTTGATTTCTAGAAGAGTTTGGTGAAGTTTGTTTTATCAGGATACTTATTTAGACCCTAATAATGACCAGCAAGTGCATGTGTATACAGGGTGTGGCGCGACAAGTTTTGATTAAAAGTAATGGCGGATACAGTTATGTTAAAAATCTGAAATTACGTAGCTGTAGGTTTTGGATGACGCTGAGTTCAAATATAATGTTGTCCTGAATGTGGCACTTCCGGTTATACCGGAAATAGACGTCAACTTTGTTATTTTAAATAGAACCTAATATTTTTTATTTTATTTTCGAATTCTACATGAAATTTTAGATAAAATTTGTGAACAATGTCCTATACCAAAAATGAAGTATTTTCGAGATATTTCGTTTTTTTTCAGAATTTTGAAAAAATCCTAGTCCACATTAAATAACGATATCTCCATTAATATCGAAGCTAGTAACGTGAAATTGTAACCAATAAACAACAAGGGCTTGCCCGTTAACTCCATATGTCCAACTCATTGATATTTCATACAGGATGTTTTAAACTTAGCCGCCAACATGCACAATTTAAATCATTTATAAGTTGCTTACTTTAAATAGAACACCCTGTATTTTATTACATTTGCCGATGTATTTTTTTAAGCCAATTCGTGTGGTATGGGTATTCCCTATACCTAAATCCAACCACTTTTGAGATATTTCATTATTTTAGTTAAAACATAACAACACTTAATGATTTCAACATTAGTAAAGGGTAGGCCATGGCTGTCAAAGATTTGATAGTTAGAAGGTTTTTATTTTGACAGTTCACATTTGTATTTTATAGTAAATAATGGCAAATGTAGGATTTAGTAATGATGATTTTTTAAATCTTATTATTATTTACGGTGAGTGTAATAGAATTGTTGAACGGACTTGCCGTGTTTTTGCAGAAAGATATCCATATCGACCAAATGCAACTGGTGATATTGTAAGAAGATTGCTTAAAAACTGCCGTCAGTTTGGTCAATTTAAGCCAAAAATTAATAAAAATAAACCACTAGTGGACAATGACATCAACGAAATTAATGTTTTGGGTTATTTTACGGCCTCTCCAAATGCCTCCATTAGAGATTGTGAGAGAGATCTTACTTTGTCGACGAGAACAATTCATCGCATTTTAAAAAAACACAAATGGAAACCATTTTCTTATAATTTGGTGCAACACTTACAATTATGTGATCTTCCTCGAAGGGTAGAATTCTGTGAATGGTTTTTAATGAAGACCCAAGAGGATGAAAACTTCATAAACAAAGTTATATGGTGTGATGAAGCAAAGTTTAGCAAAAATGGATTATTTAATCGACATAACTCCCATTTTTGGTCTAATGAAAATCCACATGTTAGTAGAGAACGTTATTTCCAAGATAGTTGGAGTTTTAATGTTTTTTGTGCAATAAAAGACGATAAAATTTTAGCATTACAATTTTATGATGAAAATTTAAATGGTGAAAGATATTGCCACATTTTAGAAGCAGCTATACGACCGGCGTTACATGCTTTAAGAAATGGAGAGGCGGCTTCAGCTTGGTATCAGCAAGATGGAGCACCTCCTCATAACTTTGGGCCTGTTGCTCAGCATCTTTACGACATGTTTGATGATAGATGGATTGCCAATCGGGGTCCGTTTCGTTGGCCAGCTCGCTCTCCTGACTTGGCTCCTTTAGATTTTGGCATTTGGGGTTACATTAAAAATCAGGTATTTTCCATTCCTGTTACGACAAAGGAAGATATGATGCAGAGAGTCTTACTTGCTTTTAATTCTCTAACACCCGACCATATTTCCAGAATTACAAGACATAACCTAATGAAAAGGATTCATAAATGTTTAGAAGTAGATGGTGCTAATTTTGAACACTTACTATAAAACTTTATTTGTTTAATATTACATTTAGCTATTTTTTTTGTACGTTATCTAATTAAATTAATACAAAATACCTTGTCAACGTTTTTGATGATATCCACAATTAATAATCCTTTCATGCTGTTGGTTACTTTTCAGAAGTAATAATATGAAAAAATAATAAAATATCACCTTAAATCATGGAAATCATGGCCTACCCTTTACTAATGTTGAAATCATTAAGTGTTGTTATGTTTTAACTAAAATAATGAAATATCTCAAAAGTGGTTGGATTTAGGTATAGGGAATACCCATACCACACGAATTGGCTTAAAAAAATACATCGGCAAATGTAATAAAATACAGGGTGTTCTATTTAAAGTAAGCAACTTATAAATGATTTAAATTGTGCATGTTGGCGGCTAAGTTTAAAACATCCTGTATGAAATATCAATGAGTTGGACATATGGAGTTAACGGGCAAGCCCTTGTTGTTTATTGGTTACAATTTCACGTTACTAGCTTCGATATTAATGGAGATATCGTTATTTAATGTGGACTAGGATTTTTTCAAAATTCTGAAAAAAAACGAAATATCTCGAAAATACTTCATTTTTGGTATAGGACATTGTTCACAAATTTTATCTAAAATTTCATGTAGAATTCGAAAATAAAATAAAAAATATTAGGTTCTATTTAAAATAACAAAGTTGACGTCTATTTCCGGTATAACCGGAAGTGCCACATTCAGGACAACATTATATTTGAACTCAGCGTCATCCAAAACCTACAGCTTCGTAATTTCAGATTTTTAACATAACTGTATCCGCCATTACTTTTAATCAAAACTTGTCGCGCCACACCCTGTATTGCTCTGTTCCGCAATGTAATTAGTAAAAAGATGCAAATGTATCAGTATATAACTTCCCAACAGATCCAAAATTATGCAAAGTGTGGTAAAACATTTTAAAAATTAGGAAACATATTTCCGAAAACGTGTCAGTGTGTATCAGGCACTGCTTAGAAACATATTATAAAGGTAATTTCACTCATTTCAATAAAATATTTTGATGTTCAGTGCTATTTAATGCTTTAAAAACCGTTCGCCTTCTACCATCGGCCGATTTCTGTCTCCAATGTATTTTAAAATGTCCACCAAACTAATTTTTAACAAGCACTATCTCTTACAAAACACCTCTATCTCCCAAAATTCGAAATTTAATCAAATGTACAGAAAAACAGAAATGGATTTGTTTATTGTTTTCCCCATTCCAGTGACAGCTTTGACATATACTGCAGCGCCCGCTATCGGAATAATTTCCTCGAATACAACACTTCGCAAATGGGAACAAATTAAAACTTCATACACAACACCTACCTTAGACAATTTAACTTCATTTATAAAAGAACGCGCATATCTTCTCGAGTCTTTAAAACAAAGAAAAACTGTTGTAGTTGTTGATGATTTAAACTTTAATAAGTGGCATAAAAAGGTTAAATCTTTTGTTACAGAAAACTTAAGTGTAAAAGCTGTTCATTTTGTAAGCAAGAAGATTATGTTCAAAATTGTCCAGACTTTTTAAAACTCAACACCAATGAGCGCTTAGAAGAAGTAAAGAGAAAACATTTATGTTTGAATTGCTTAAGGGGAGGACCTATGGTCAAACAACACAATACGCTTCTACACGAATCGGGAGTCTAACAAAGATAATGTCGATAGCAATCGAGGCGAAAACAATAAAAATAGTTAGCAAGAAAGTGTAAATTTGTCGTCTATGAAAGCATCAACCGAACAAGTATTATTATCGACGGTGTTAGTTGACATTTTTGATAAAAACAATAAACCTTTTGTTGCGCGCGCGCTACTTGATGCCGGCTCTCAAAGTAGCTTCATTACCGAGCGTTTTCAAAACAAATTACGGTTATCAAAAGCGCCGGTCAACATTAAAATATGCAGATTTAACGAATCTGAATCGGAGTGTAAAATCAAATGTAAAGCCAAAGAGTTTGGTGTATTCTTTGGTAAAGCACTTAACACAAACAAACATTTTAACAATAAAAATCTAAGTAATCTAAAGAAAACATTTCAAACTGTAGTCAAATTATGTATTCCGGTAATATCCCAAAACTAATATGAAAGTTATTCTCATTGAGAAAGATCTGATTTAGAATCTAATGAGAACCCATTACTCAAATCTACTACAAACCAGAACCAGATTAAGGGTCTAATGAGAACCCATTACCACATCCAATTCAAACAAATAACTCAAACAAAAGTCCAGAAATATTCCAAACAAACAACTAACCAATCATTAATTTTGTAAATTTAAAACAAATGGCAAATTAATGATCACTAAACTGAAATGTATGGTATCAGTTTGATAAAGTTGTGGATAAATATGAGTATCATCATAGAGAGAACTTTTTTGGATCTACTATTCTAATCTTTTAAACGTCTATGTAAAGGAACATAAGATCTATTTAATTGTACTTGTGTATTCAAACAAGGAGTATTGCTCTTCAATTCTTTATCAATTTGTAAATTCTTCAGAAAATCCAACCTATTAAAATTTTTAAAATCAACTTCTTTTAAAATTTGTGAATTCCGATTAGGACTAAAATAATTATGTTTATTAAATTTTATACGATGACCAAAAGCTGAATTATCACTTCTGCTCAAATGTTCACTTATCCGAACTTTCAAAGGTCTACAAGTTCTTCCTATATATGAAGCTTCACAATCATTACAATTAAGTTTGTAAATACCACTTTTTGATAATTTGTTAATTTTATCCTTTGAATTAACCAAATTTAAATTTTAATGTAGTTCTAAAAATGTTTATGATAGTTTAGTCAATGTGTTGTCGACTTGTATATATACTTGACGAGTAAGTAATTCTTTAATAATTTCCTATTTTATAAAATTACAACTATTATTACATACTTGCAGGTATCGCACTGATGATGGCGTAACAGCCGAAAGCGCTTTGCAATATTTTACACAGAATACAATGTTTTCTTGACTTTTACTTTCCAGCATTCGTGAATTCTTTCGGCCTATATCAGGGCGTAATTTAGCAAGAAAAACCTATCATGATTGTATTCGTTGTTTTAAGGAAAATCCAAAGTCCCTTTTTCCAATAATGGGAACTAGACAAGGTCGCGGTTTTAAGACTACAAAAGCGTATAGGTATATACCTATTCGTGTGTTTCGTTTCGCGGGCAATACACCTTGAATTAGTCTCCGACCTCACTACGGAGGCCTTTCTTGCGCCTTTCAGACGATTTGTCTCCCGTCGCGGTAAACCTTCTCAAATGTACTCGGACAACGGTAGCAATTTTATCGGAGCAAACGAGGAGTTAAAACAACTTGGTACCTTTTTGCAGGAAAATAATAGAACTTTGACTGAATCCATTAATAATGAGGGTATTTCATGGTCATTCATTCGGCGGTCTGTGGGAGGCCGGCGAAAAAGCGACAAAATTTAAGCGTGTTGCGGGTACTGCTTTATTGACATTTGAAACATTCTACACACTCTTGGTTCAAATTGAGGCAGTCTTAAACACGCGTCCCTTAACACCTCTATCTAACGACCCCTCAGACTACACACCTTTGACACCTTCCCACTTTTTGATTGGACGACCAATAACGACGGTACCAGATCCAGACCTCACGGAACTTCCTGTGAATCGTCTTTCACATTTTCAAAGAAATCCAGAGTTTGCAGCAACACTTTTGGGCAAGATGGTCCCTTGAATATGTGTCAGAGCTGCAGCAACGTATCAAGTGGCGCAGCAATCATGACAACTTGAAAATTGGAGATTTAGTTGTTATAAAGGAGGACAACTTACCCCCCTGTAATTGGCTGTTGGGAAGAATCGACAATCTCCATCCCGGTAAGGATGGAACTTCAAGAGTTGCAACAATTAATACCAGAAAGGGACTTATTAAGCGTTCCTTTGCCAAGATTTGTCCGTTGCCTATAAACTAATTCAGTGCGACAGCGCGGTTAGTAACAGCTTTGATAAACAGTTTGAAAGTGGACCCTTTCAAGGAGGGGGCGATGTTTAGTTTAGTTTATTCTCGGAATTATTGTGCGCTACGGCAACAGTGTCATAACTCTAAGACGACCACTTTCCGATTGCGGTGACTCGGTAGCAGTGCGCAGTGGCAGACTTGTATCAACAACGAGAAAAAACGCATCAATTTTCATTTTCTAACATTTCTTATAATTATTATTGCATATACCGTTATCAAGTTTCAGTTTATTTGTAAGTAAAAAGGGCAAATTAAATATAAGTGTATAAACGTGTAGGCCTTTTACTAACGTCAGCAGTGAGAAAATCACGAGTTAACAAAATACAGTCCACTAGAACCAAAACATATTTGAACACAAGTTTTCAAATCGGATCGTAAACGGGAAATCAGGTCCTCGGATTTAAAATATCAAAGGGCCCTAGCTGTAACGCCTGGCACCCCTTAAGATTTCAAATCGGAATGCAAACGGGAAATCAGGAAAAGGTAATAAAGTTTTTCAGTCCTCAGATTTAAAATATTAAAGGGCCCTAGCACTGGCACTCCACAAGATTTCAAATCGGAACGTAAACGGGAAATCAGGAAAAGTAATAAGAGTTTTGGTCCCCGGATTTAAAATATCAAAGGGCCCTAGCTGTAACGCCTCTGGCACCCGTCAAGATTTCAATTCGGAACGCAAACGGGAAATCAGGAAATCAAATATTACGGAATTGCACGCAGGGTTCGGTGTAGATTTTGCAGAAAAAAGAAATACTGAAACCTTTTCGTGAAATAAATTTTTTTTCAAAATAACTACATAAATTTTGTCCATTTACGATTGAAAAGACCACCTATTAAAATTATAATTCTTCAAAAATTCTTATCTACACAGCAGTTAAAGTTCTTTTATGTATATCGCAGAGAAGAAAAAAGATACCAAAAGAAATACGGACTATAAAATAGGCGCTAGCGGCAGCAACTTCTGGTCAGCACACACTCTCAGAGATACACAAGTAGATCGGCCACTGTGTAGAAAAAAATTGCCACGCCATCAAAACTAGTGATATCTACATTTGGAGCAGAGTAATACAAATATTAATTTCGTTAAAGGTTCAGATCCAGGCTAAACCTGTAATTTGTTAAAATTTAGCGGGAGATTCAAAAATAAAATAGCGCGGGATATTCAAAAATAAATTTACGTGGGAAATTTAAATTATTGTATTCGTAATAATTCTGTAATAGTGAGGTAACCAGTTGTAACTGAAAGCTATATTAGTAGTTATTGTCTTTGCATTACACTTCTTTATTTTGCTATCATAGTCAAATAAAACCATTGCAATGCTAAGACAATAACTCTACTAATATAACTTGTAGTTACAACTGATTACCTTCCTACTATAGAATTACTACAAGTTAAAGGTAGGTAAAAAAATTAAAAGGCGACATGAGCATTAATCTAGTTTTTATTTTTCCACCTTAGGTATAGGACATTCAATGTACAATTACTTTTTAAAAATCACACTTTATTTAATAAACTTGTATAAATATAAAAACACAATAAGAAAACAGATAATTCATTGAGAATTCAATATGTAATTTATTTATAACAGAAAATTGATTGAAAATTTAATAAGTACTAGGCTTGTTCAACTGAAACCCATCTTTGGTCAGGTTAGCCTTGGAAACAATTGTAATCATTCAACTGACGTTTTCCAACATTAGTAGTGTATGCAAACGTCACACTGATCTGTTTATTTCGTTTATATTTGACAGCGATTTTAAGTATTGTGACTTTGAAATGGCGTTTGTTGTTAACAATCCGTCCAAATGTGATAAGCGTGCGGTCATTCAATTTTTGTGTGCTGAAGGTGTGCAACCGTTGCAAATTTATACGCGAACGCAAGCAGTGTATGGAAACGCATGTTTTGCGTATCCAACTGTGAAGGAATGGTGTCGAAAATTTAAGATTGGAGAAGAGAGGACGAATGATAAGCCACGACCAGGTGCATTGATTACTGCATCAACAGACAGGAATGTGGCATGTGTGGAAGGCCTGATTAGAGAAAATCGTCGAATTTCAATCAGAGCAATTTCAGAAAATGTTGGTGTGAGTATAGGATCTGTCCATAGTATCGTTCACAAACTAGGTTACAGCAAAGTTTGTGCGCAATGGGTTCCTCGTATTTTGTCTGAGGACCAAAAAAGCTTGCGAATGGGCTTGTCTTTGCAACACCTCACGGAATACAGTCAAAATGGTAATGACTTTCTTTCGTCAATAGTTGCTGGCGATGAATCTTGGTGTCATTATTTTGAACCATCCAGTAAGCTGTCATCGATGCAATAGAAACACGCAAATTCTCCGCCACCAAAGAAGTTTAAAGTTCAACCTTCTGCAGGCAAGGACATTTTTTTTCGACCATGAAGGACCCTTGCTGATAGAGTTTACAGAACCTAGAGTGCATATCAACGCAAACCTGTATAATGAAACTTTGAACAAGCTCCATCAAGCAATAAGAAGAAAACGTCCAGGGAAGCTTTCACGTGGTGTTATTCTGCTTCACGATAATGCTCGGCCTCATGTTGCCAACGTAGTGAAAGAAAATCTGCAACAAAAGAAATGGAGGATATTAGAGCATCCACCCTATAGTCCCGATTTATCGCCTTGCGATTTTCACATCTTTGGGCCACTAAAAAAGGCGTTAAAAGGTAACCGTTTTCAGTCGGACGCAGAAGTACAAAACGCTGTGAAAGAATTCTTCCAGCAGCAGCCACAAGAATTCTATAAGCAGGGTATACATCGGTTGGTGAAACAGTGGGATATGTGCCTCAATTGTAGTGGAAGTTATTTGTAACTGTACTTGTCAATAAATTTTTCCTGGAAGATGGCTTTCAATTGAACTATCTTGTAATTTATTTAAAACACAAAATACATTGAACATTTCAGATGTAAATTATTTAAAACACTAATTTTAAAATTTTAATATTGTCTATAACCATGTAGTTTTAAATATTTAGTAAGTTTTAAAATATTATGTAGACGATGAAATTGTGATATCAATACGTAAAAATTAAATTTTAATATAAATAGTAATAAATCTATTACTAAATATAATTTTAATGTTGACCCTTTGATATCACAATTTCATCCTTTGCACAATATTTATTTTATTCCAAGAATACTTATAAAAATAAGTTTTCGATTATTAAAATAAAAACAAAAGATCTTGGCTGTATGAAAACTATAAAAAATGTTGTACACTTAAAGTTTAACACTGTCTACTTTACACTTTTCTTTACCTAAATTTCGCAAACGCCATACTCATTATGATATCATAAGGACTTTTCCTTTTAAAATTTCATTAACTGTGTCCACATAATGAAAAATACAAACATTGAAAACAATATTAATAAATGTATCTACAAAATTCTTATGATCTATACAAAAAATAGAAGAAATTTCTGCTAAATCCTCTGAACGAAAAATGTGTTATTTTATATCATACGAATTTATCAAGTGTGGCAATCTTTCAAAAAGTTTAGTAGATATACTCTTAAAAATATTATTGTAGTTAACTGATGGTGCACATAAAACATTTTTTTTAAATTATTACCAAATAAAATGTTTTAGTAGAATGTTCACAGAAGTAACACGCAATTGGCTGCTTCCAACTTCTACGTACACCTTTGACCATAAAAAGTAGAGCATGATCAGCAAAAGTAGCTCTCCTGTGCTCTTTACCAAAATCGATCAAACTATCTAAACAAGTATCCAATGAAATTTCATCAAACATTAATGTACAAAATTTATCAACATCAACCATTTTATCTACAACCCCTTTAAGATGATCAAAAATATTTTCATTTATCCCACAACTGAAAGGCAAACGATTTAATAACCTACTTAGAGTTCTGTGGCTGGGTAAAAAAAATAATTTTAGAAAGAAACCTGTAACCTTTTCCACTATTTGTGTAAGAAGATAGTGAAAAAATTGTATCTTATAAAGTAAATCTCCTTCCTCTGGGCTTTAATTTTTGATTCCTTTGTTGTTGCATAAGAATTGAAATGTGTATATATTGACATTTTTTAAAAATTGAGTGTGCTGCAGATTTCTTTCCAAATATTTAATTATCCGCTTTGGACGCGATTTCTGAGCTGCCTTATACTTGCTTACTTTTCTTTTTAAAAACCTTACATCTAGCGAATCGAAATGTTTTCTATTGTCTCTATGTCGGTGAGCTAAAAAAAAGTTACTATTAACTCATCAGTACAAGGTAGATATTCGTCCAGAAGCTCTAAGAGCATAAACTTGGACTGAAGACAGAAATCACATTAATACATTAAACCCAGTGAAGGGAATGCTTTACTATGCCAATTGATACAGGAAACTGTAATTAAGTAAATAACTACAAAACCTAGATGGTTTTTTGTCAATATAGAATTTTGGTTTATATTTAGTTGTGGAGATGTCGCTATTATCACATTCTTGGCATTCCCTTCACTGGGTTTAATGTATTAATGTGATTTCAACCACAGATAACATACTTATAGATAGGCATCTGACCGTGGCGCTCCCTACAACGAATTAATTTTGACGGGTGGCGTCATCTTGCGAGTCCCAACAGTACTTTTAACACTTTTCACATGGTTGTGAACTTCGCTAACAGCTGAAAAAGCAGATTCCTGTAATTTTACAGTTTTTGGCGGCATATTCAAATTTACTGTAATTTTACTTTTATTGAAATATGGCATTTATGGTCCATTTTTTGATATTTCATTTAAAATAACTGAACATTTGATTGATATTACAATAATAACAATCAAATAGTCTTGTTAAATTAAATGAAATGTCAAAAAATGGACCATATAATGCCGGATATGGGAAAAATAAAGCAATAATCATCAAGTTTATATATTTTATTTAATATAAGAAAGTACACAACAAATAAAACGTTTTTTTACATCTTTTAATGACAAACAGAAAGATCAGTAAATAAAGTAATATGAGTAAACTGACAAATGTACCTATTTCAAAAATATTTACATAAAGAATAACATTTTTTCATACAAACCAAAAAATAGTTTTATCTATCAGCAACCGTTTCTGTGGGCAGATGTATATTAAAAAAAAAACATGAAACACATCCATTTCTACAGTTTGCAGATGTTTTCTAATAACACCTAACTAAAATGTGCACACTATTTAAAAAACTTAGTTTACAAAATTATGACTATCATTACTAATTTATTATTTATTATGTAGCTACATTTGGATATTTTTAATTATATAGTTCAAACACACATTATATGATTGTGAACATTTACATTATTTTTTTCTCCAAACTGCTTACCTTCGAAAAATGCTTGTACCTTTCATCGGGAAATCCTTTTTTGCCCCTCTTAAAGGTAGAACCTCCATAATTGCATAATATGTAGACAATTTATTCATTTACTCATATATTACTATGAAATATGTAATTAAGTTTGTTTTTGATGAGAATTAAACAAACCAAATAGTATAACAAAAGGATCATACAGATAGAAGATATTTTATGTTATACATACCATTATTTGATCATTGCTCAATACTTTCAAATGCTGTTAATTGTGGAAGGAATAGCTATAAACATAAAAATTAGAAGTTCAGTAAACTAAATAATATTACAAAAGGAATAGACACAAGATATTTTATTTTATACATACCATTTCTGATAGTGGCTTAATTTACTCTCATCCATTCTCCTCAAACCGCTTGCTTGTGGATGGAATGGCTACAACATAAAAATTAGGTGTTTACTTTTTCTTAGGGACACTGTACATTGTATGAATGTTAAAATTATAGTGGTATAAAACTCACCATTCATTAATTTCCTTGTATAAATTTTGGTTGGTATTTGCACCTTCCCAACTGGTGAATAATTTGATATGTAGGGCATTTCCAATATTTCCAACATATACAGATACTTTGTACAAGTAAAATGTTTTGAAGTCCATAAAATAGATACCTTTAATTTTCTCAGGAGTTTTTAGGTTAGGTTGGCAGAGGAAGTATCTGTAAACTAAAATTAACTACAACTAACGGCGTTACAGTTCTCTATAAATCTGCAATTTTAGTACTGTTGGGACTCACTAGGTGGCAGTACTCTCGCGCGTTCAGAGTGCCCATACCCTGATTTCAACCTTATTTTTCGGCTTTATCCATTTTTAAAGCTTTCAGAAACAAATTAGGTCACAAGAACTCGGAGCGTGATACACGAATAAGAACGTAAACAAATGACGTCACTCCATGGGGCAGCCATCTTTATGACGTAAAGCGAGTTTTGGCGGACTTTCAAATTTTATGATTTTTAAAGTCGTTTTAAAAGTAAAGTTTATATCGTCAATTCCCACCAATAGCAAAATTTATGCTTGTACCCTATTGCTATCGCGGTCAAAATATGAAACTTAAAATTAAATCCCGGAATAAATATTCTCTTATCAAAAGGAATTCTACACGGAAGTTAGAGGGTATAACGGGTTACAACCAATATTAAATGCAAATACACTTGTTTTTATAAAAATTGTATCCTACGCCCACGTTAGATGAAAGTTTTTGTTAATAAATTGATCCCTCATAAAATTTTTATCGTACGCCTATGCTAGATGTAAATTTTCTTTATTTAATTGACATACATAATATGTATATTATATACACATCCTGACGATAATGGAAATAAATATTTTTTCTTCACCCAAAAAAAGTGCTCAACGCGCCGAAGGAAGTTTTCATTTCAAAAATGTGTTTTTCTGGTAAATGTAGATCCTTTACTATACATTGTTGAAATCAGTTCATTGAGAAAATTTCAAAAGTATTTTCATTGGCTAGTACATATCGACAAATCCTTGCAAACAAATTTTCAATTATGTCTAGATTTTCGAAAATGGGTAAAATGGCCCATCAGGGTAACACACCCTGTATACTTTGTCCTGCGACAACAATTTTTCTAGACGTACATTACGATGAAGGAATTGTAGATGTGGCCTTTTATATTTAAATAAGAATAAATACAAAAATAATTCACAAAACGCTGTAAGTTCGTTGTACGATATTACTGTCCAAGTGTCGTTGCGCATCTAATCCATATCTAATCTTCGGGCCTCGACTATTTCTGTTGGATTGTAGCTGGTGCGTTTTCATTTGGACTACCCTGTTTATCTGTTGGTTTTCACTTCACGTACTTATGTGTCTAAATTTGAATTCTCTCAACGCTACTACGCGGACTTTCTCGCTGTTTCTCTTTCCGAACTTTCGTTGACCGTTGAGCGGTTAACCTCGCAGTAGGTCCTATTATCCTCTTAAGGTGTGTTCTACATCTTTAGAAGAAACTGACCTCTCTATCTCTGAGAAGTATGTACTAGTTTGCTAGTAATTTTCTTAAACACCCCAGATGTACCTATCCGATTCAAAAAGATCCTCAATGAGTTTTTTAAGCTCTACATACGCCGAATCGTCCTCAAATGAAAATGGGTAAGAAGGAAAAGTCAAGCTAGTGCCAACATTTTCTAATTTCAATAAACTACTTAAAGCTTGACGCATATCTTTTACCTGACCGGACTAACCACTAACGCTAGTCATAATTCGTGCAAATCATTTTTGCTGTATACGTATTTTTTTCGTAGAGATCGAATGTGTTGTAAGGCACCAATATTAAACAAAATTTTATTGACAACATTAGTGATTAGAGACATCATTATTTCAGTCGACCGGGTTTGAATACTTGGATAGATTGAAAAGCACCGCTTTACATCCATATATTTTGATTATCAATGCGGTATTGTGGTAATTATAGACAAATCTCTTTTTGCTGATTTGCGGCAGTGACGGGATGCCGCCAGAGATAAATATGCTAATGCGCCTTAAACTCGCCAAAACAAAAAAACTGACAAAGGGTGATTGGAAACGGAACATCAAAGTTTACAAAAAAATTTGTAAACTTAGGAAACGTTTATTTTAAAAATTGAAGGTACTCAGTTGAGCTAGTTCAGTCGCTGGCAGTAATCGAATAATCGTCAATTAAAATAATATCTATCAGTTGCGGTATTTTTGTCTTGTTTATCATTTTATCGAAAACAATGAGTGGAAGTGGAGGAAGTAGAAAACTTAGTGGGTAGGAATGAAGAAGGCTGAAAAAGAAAAGCAAGAAAAAATGGAGAAGTTATTTTAGAATTTTGGAATTATTTTTTTTGTCAACCTGTTCGAGGTACGGAAGCCGATGCAGATAATGAACAACAATCAACTCTCAGTAATGATGATATTATGGATAGATGTAAGCAGATAATTGAATAACGCGGTGTAAGAATGTAATTTTTATTTTTGTATCCTCTAGAAACCGCAATAAACTCATGCAATTCTGATACGACCCTGGATGGGCTATAACCGAAAGTTTCATAAATTACATTGTAATGAACCCATCTGTAATTGTACAAGAAATTTCTAAAATGGATTTCCAAAAATCGAAACGAATTTATGATATATTCGTCATAGTAGATTTGCTTCAAAAAATATGTTTTTCAAAACTTTGCACAACGGGGAAACTGTAGGTACGTCGTCAATGGCTATCATATTCGCAGCACTAACAGGAAATGTTTATTGTTTGTATTGTTAATTATTTAACCGGACAAAAACGAATTTTTTCATGACTGGATTCAACGACTGGAAAAATACCCATCGGATTTCTGAACACTGTGAAAATGCGAAGGCGTATATTGCGCGATCAAATGTCTTAGGGAAAATAGATACCGAAGTTCATAAGCAGTACCTTGCAGGAAGATATTACTGGGTTAACATACTTAAACGAGTAGTTGCAGTTATAAAATTTTTGACATCTCGTGGCTTAGCATTTAGGGGTTCTAGTGAAATGTTTAGAGCTATTGATAACGGCAACTACCTATAGCTTCGTTAGAGCTTTTAGCAGAATTCGATCCGTTTCTGAAAACCCACATTGAAACAAAAGGCAATCCAGGAAAAGGAAATGTTTCTTATTTGTCATAACCATTTGTGATGAATTTATAAAACTCATGGCGGTTGATCTAAGAGAAAAATTTGCATCAGAAATTAAAAACACCCCCTCTACAACTCCGGAGAAAATATCTTACTGCTTCCTACGCACTATCTATCAACACAAACCCGAATCCAACAAACAATAACGTGATCACAAATCGCCACAAAACCCTATATCCGACAAACAAGAAAGCAGATCCACCTTTCTATGTAAGAGCTAGCCAAATTTTCACTGAACTCCAAATCAAACCACCTCTCCTCTCCAACAAAATTAAATGCCCTCCCCCATGGTCGACCAAGATTCCTTACACTGACACCTCTCTGTACATATATAACAAATTAGAAACACCCCATAACCTGATTAGAAAAGCCTTTGCTTCTCAACTTGCTAAGTATCCACAATTCTGCCTCGCATATACAGACGCATCTAAAACCACAGATGGTGTAGGTGCAGCAGTAAACATACAAAACAGAACACTACAATTCAAGTTACCTGAAACAAGCAGCGTATACACTGGAGAACTATACGCCATTCTGCAAGCACTTATCCACATAAAAATGAAAAATATTCCAAAATCCCTCATAATAACAGACTCGCTTAGCTCAATCCATACAATAAATCAACTTTATCCCACACACCCAATAGCACTTCAAATTAAAACCGAACTATCACACATACAACAATCAACATCGTGGAAATACTTTGGATTCCTTCCCACATCGGTATAAAAGGAAGCCGATCGTAAAGCGCGACAAGCAACAAATAGTGGAACCGTGAGTGAAGTGCAAACGGTAGTGAACGGCGACATAAAACCGCTACTCAAAGAAAAAGTGCAACAATTGTGGCAAAACGAATGGCAAATATCCCAATCGAAACTACGGGATGTGAAACCGGAAGTAAAACCTTGGCCAAAATCCACAAACAAAAGATCACTGCAAGTTATCTTAACTAGGCTACGAATAGGTCACACTAGACTTACCCATAGTCATCTATTTAATAAAAGTGAACCCCCACAATGCGAAGTATGCAACACACAGCTCACTGTCAAACATATTAATCGAATGTCCAAAGTTTCAACGATCAAGACAAGACAATAACATAAGTGACAACCTAGAGCTAGTACTTGGCGAAAAATCTAATATCCATAATCTTTTTAAATACCTCAACGAAATTAACATACTTCCAAAACTATAACTTATTTTTAGGTATTTGTGTATATATATACGTTTGTCGCTAATTGCCCCAGAGGTAGATGCGACTAGTTTTGTAAATAAAAAAAAAAACGTTAGTATACATCGAAAGTAAGCTGCCTGAGCATATTTCATATTGGCAGCCGTTTGCGAAATTGATGAAAAATGACATTTTTTAAATTTCCTATTTTGCGTAATACGACCCTGCTATCACTTTGAGCAAGGAATTATTTCACTAAAACACGTTAGTATACATCGAGAGTAAGCCGCCTGAGCATATTTCATTTTGGCAGCCGTTTGCGAAATTGATGAAAAATGACATTGTTTAAATTTCCTCTTTTGTGTAATACGACCTGCTATCACCTTGAGCAAGGAATTATTTCACTAAAACACGTTAGTATACATCGAAAGTAAGCTGTCTGAGCATATTCTACACTGGCAGCCAATTGCGAAATTGATGAAAAATAACATTTTTCAAATTTGTTATTTTGCGAAATACGACCCTGCTATCACCTTGAGCAAGGAATTATTTTACTAAAACACGTTAGTATACATCGAAAGTAAGCTGCCTGAGCATATTTCATATTGGCAGCCGTTTGCGAAATTGATGAAAAATGACATTTTTTAAATTTACTATTTTGCGTAATACGACCCTGCTATTACTTTGAGCAAGGAATTATTTTTCCAAAACACGTTAATATACATCGGAAGTAAGCTGCCTGAGCACATTTCATATTGGCAGCCGTTTGCGAAATTAATGAAAAATGACATTGTTTAAATTTCCTATTTTGCGTAATACGACCCTGCTATCACCTTGAGCAAGGAATTATTTTACTAAAACACGTTAGTATACATCGAAAGTAAGCTACCTGAGCATATTTCATATTGGCAGCCGTTTGCGAAATTGATGAAAAATGACATTTTTTAAATTTCCTATTTTGCGTAATACGACCCTGCTATCACTTTGAGCAAGGGATTATTTCACTAAAACACGTTAGTATACATCGAAAGTAAGCTGCCTGAGCATATTTCATTTTGGCAGCCGTTTGCGAAATTAATGAAAAATGACATTGTTTAAATTTCCTATTTTGCGTAATACGACCCTGCTATCACCTTGAACAAGGAATTATTTCACTAAAACACGTTAGTATACATCGGAAGTAAGCTGTCTGAGCATATTCTACACTGGCAGCCAATTGCGAAATTGATGAAAAATAACATTTTTCAAATTTGTTATTTTGCGAAATACGACCCTGCTATCACCTTGAGCAAGGAATTATTTTACTAAAACACATTAGTATACAACGAAAGTAAGCTGCCTGAGCATATTTTGTATTGGCAGCCGTTTGCGAAATTGATGAAAAATGACAATGTTTAATTTTCCTATTTTGCGTAATACCACCCTGCTATCACCTTGAGCAAGGAATTATTTTACCAAAACACGTTAATATACATCGGAAGTAAGCTGCCTGAGCACATTTCATATTGGCAGCCGTTTGCGAAATTGATGAAAAATTTCATTTTTTAAATTTCCTATTTTGCGTAATACCACCCTGCTATCACCTTGAGCAAGGAATTTTTTTACCAAAACACGTTAATATACATCGGAAGTAAGCTGCCTGAGCACATTTCATATTGGCAGCCGTTTGCGAAATTAATGAAAAATTACATTTTTTAAATTTCCTATTTTGCGTAGTACGACCCTGCTATCACCTTGAGCAAGGAATTATTTTACTAAAACACGTTAGTATACACCGGAAGTGAGCTGCCTGAGAATATTCTACTCTGGCAGCCGTTTGCGAAATTGATGAAAAATGACATTTTTTAAATTTCCTATTTTGCGTAATACGACCCTGCTATCACCTTGAGCAAGGAATTATTTCACTGAAACACGTTAGTAAACATCGAAAGTAAGCTGCCTGGGCAGATTTCATATTGGCAGCCGTTTGCGAAATTAATGAAAAATGACATTGTTTAAATTTCCTATTTTGCGTCACTTCCAGCTCATTTCCTCCTCTAACCAAAGAAGATGGAACACTAGCAACGACTGCCCAGGAAAAAGCCAATATCTTTGCGCACCTATTTGCTGGAAATTCCACTCTGGATTCATCGGGAAAACAACCCCCGAACATTACACCTATTGACTGTCACATGCCCGAGATCACCTTTCGCCAACGTACTATCAGAAATATTTTGCTGGATCTCAACACCAACAAAGCCTGTGGATCTGACGGAATCCCACCGATTGTTCTCAAGAAATGTGCCCCCGAACTAACATCTGTTCTTTGCAAGTTGTTCAACCACTCTTACAATTTGGGGGTATTTCCGTCCAATTGGAAAATTGCAAGAGTACAGCCAGTCCCTAAAAAAGGCAAAAAGACCCTACCTGGCAACTACAGACCCATCGCACTGCTATCTATTATTTCAAAGGTCATGGAAAAAGCCATCAACATCGAGCTCATGAAATATCTGGAAGACTCAGGAATTGTCAACGATAGGCAATATGGCTTCCGTCATCAGAGATCAACTGGTGACCTGCTCGCTTACGTCTCACATATATGGCAGCTATCTATTGAAAAGTATGGAGAAACAATAGCTGTGGCATTAGATATCTCCAAGGCGTTCGATCGAGTTTGGCACCAGGGGCTCCCCGCCAAACTTCCATTTTTTGGCTTGCCCCCTCAGCTGTGTTCTCTGCTTGCTAGTTTTCTCTCAAACAGGTCTCTCCATGTAGTGGTCGATGGAGTTTCATCTGACACTCTACTCATAAATGCTGGTGTTCCGCAAGGATCTATTCTAGCACCAACACTATTTCTACTTCACATCAACGACCTGTTGAAAGCAACTTCATGTCCAGTACACAGCTTTGCCGATGATAGTACCCTCCATACCGCTTTCTCTTCCAGGGCTCCTATATCAGCCCGTGAAACCAGAAATGAACGAGGAAGAAATGTTAACAATATAAATATGGACTTAGCAACAATTCTCGAATGGGGATCTAATAACTTGGTAGAATTCAATGCAAACAAAACACAAGCATGTCTTTTCTCTAGAAAAGCCGATCTCACTGTGCCTAACATAATTTTGTCAGGAGTAACCATACCATTGAAGTCATCCATATCGATGCTTGGTATTACTATCAGCAATAACCTCTCCTGGGAAAATCACGTTAGGTCCATTGCCAAAAGTGCTTCCCAAAAACTTGGTTTCTTGTTTCGTGCCAAGAGCTATTTCACTTCCAGTCAGCTGCTTATGATCTATAAGGCACAGATCCGACCTGTCCTGGAATACTGTTCCCATATTTGGAGTGCGGCACCTAAACATATCCTGAAACTATTGGATTCTGTCCAAAAAAGGGCAATTCGTCTCGTCGGTGATGCCTCGCTTACAAAATCGCTCACTTCTCTGGAACACCGTAGAAAAGTTGGCGATTTGTCTCTATTTTATAGATATTTTCATGGGCGATGCTCTTCTGAAATATCAACAATCCTTCCTCCTTTGGCAGTCTCCTCGAGATTAACCCGTCAAGTTCATTCTTCACACCCCTTCGTGGTCACTTTGGAGACCTGCAGAACATCACTTTCCAAAGACTCGTTCATCAAACGAACAGCTAGGCTTTGGAACTCATTGCCTAGGGAGGTGTTCCCCGAGGCATACAACCTCCAGAAATTTAAGAAGAACACCAACTCCTACCTCCTTTCCCTTGGTTCCCACGATGTTCTCTGAACATTACAGGATATTCCTTTTCGTGGGAACCAGAACATAAAAAAAAAAAAAAAATACGACCCTGCTATCACCTTGAGCAAGGAATTATTTCACTAAAACACGTTAGTATACACCGGAAGTAAGCTGTCTGAGAATATTTTACTCTGGCAGCCGTTTGCGAAATTGATGAAAAACGACATTTTTTAAATTTCCTATTTTGCGAAATTGATGAAAAATTACATTTTTTAAATTTCCTATTTTGCGTAATACGACCCTGCTATCACCTTGAGCAAGGAATTATTTCACTAAAACACGTTAGTATACATCGGAAGTAAGCTGTCTGAGCATATTTCATATTGGCAGCCGTTTGCGAAATTAATGAAAAATTACATTTTTTAAATTTCCTATTTTGCGTAAAACGACCCTGCTATCACCTTGAGCAAGGAATAATTTTACTGAAACACGTTAGTATACATCGAAAGTAAGCTGCCTGAGCATATTTCGTATTGGCAGCCGTTTGCGAAATTAATGAAAAATGACATTGTTTAAATTTCCTATTTTGCGTAATACGACCTTGCTATCACCTTGAGCAAGGAATTATTTTACTAAAACACGTTAATATACATCGAAAGTAAGCTGCCTGAGCACATTTAATATTGGCAGCCGTTTGGGAAATTAATGAAAAATTACATTTTTTAAATTTCCTATTTTGCGTAATACGACCCTGCTATCACCTTGAGCAAGGAATTATTATTCTAAACACGTTAGTATAAACCGGAAGTAAGCTGCCTGAGAATATTTTACTCTGGCAGCCGTTTGTGAAATTCATGAAAAATTACATTTTTTAAATTTCCCATTTTGAGTAATACGACCCTGCTATCACCTTGAGCAAGGAATTATTTCACTGAAAAACGTTAGTATACATCGAAAGTAAGCTTCCTGAGCATATTTCATATTGGCAGCCGTTTGCGAAATTGATGAAAAATGACATTTTTTAAATTTCCTATTTTTCGCAACACGACCCTACTATCACCTTGAGCAAGGAATTATTTCACTAAAACACGTTAGTATACATCGGAAGTAAGCTGCCTGAGCATATTTCATATTGGCAGCCGTTTGCGAAATTAATGAAAAATGACATTTTTTAAATTTACTATTTTGCGTAATACGACCCTGCTATCACCTTAAGCAAGGAACTATTTCACTAAAACACGTTGGTATACATGGAAAGTAAGCTGCCTGAGCATATTTCATTTTGGCAGCCGTTTGCGAAATTTATGAAAAATTACATTGTTTAAATTTCCTATTTTGCGTAATACGACCCTGCTATCACCTTGAACAAGGAATTATTCCACTAAAACACGTTAGTATACATCGGAAGTAAGCTGCCTGAGCATATTCTACACTGGCAGCCAATTGCAAAATTGATAAAAAATTACATTTTTCAAATTTCCTATTTTGCGAAATACGACTCTGCTATCACCTTGAGCAAGGAATTATTTTACTAAAACACTTTAGTATACATCAAAAGTAAGCTGCCTGAGCATATTACGTATTGGCAGCCGTTTGCGAAATTGATGAAAAATTACATTGTTTCAATTTCCTATTTTGCGTAATACGACCCTGCTATCACCTTGAGCAAGGAATTATTTTACTAAAACACGTTTATATACATCGGAAGTAACCTGCCCAAGCATATTTCATATTGGCAGCCGTTTGCGAAATTAATGAAAAATGACATTTTTTAAATTTCCTATTTTGCGTAGTACGACCCTGCTATCACCTTGAGCAAGGAATTATTTTACTAAAACACGTTAGTATACACCGCAAGTAAGCTGCCTAAGCATAATTCATATTGGCAGCCGTTTGCGAAATTGATGAAAAATGACATTGTTTAAATTTCCTACTTTGCGTAATACGACCCTGCTATCACCTTGAGCAAGGAATTATTTTACAAAAACACGTTAATATACATCGAAAGTAAGCTGCCTGAGCACATTTCATATTGGCAGCCGTTTGCGAAATCAATGAAAGATGACATTTTTTAAATTTCCTATTTTGCGTAATACGACCCTGCTATCACCTTGAGCAAGGAATTATTTTACTAAAACACGTTAGTATAAATCGGAAGTGAGCTGCCTGAGCATATTTCATATTGGCAGCCGTTTGCGAAATGGATGAAAAATGACATTTTTTAAATTTACTATTTTGCGTAATACGACCCTGCTATTACTTTGAGCAAGGAATTATTTTTCCAAAACACGTTAATATACATCGGAAGTAAGCTGCCTGAGCACATTTCATATTGGCAGCCGTTTGCGAAATTAATAAAAATGACATTGTTTAAATTTCCTATTTTGCGTAATACGACCCTGCTATCACCTTGAGCAAGGAATTATTTTTCTAAAACACGTTAGTATACATCGAAAGTAAGCTGCCTGAGCATATTTCATATTGACAGCCGTTTGCGAAATTGATGAAAAATGACATTTTTTAAATTTCCTATTTTGCGTAATACGACCCTGCTATCACTTTGAGCAAGGAATTATTTCACTGAAACACGTTAGTATACATCGAAAGTAAGCTGCCTGAGCATATTTCATTTTGGCAGCCGTTTGCGAAATTAATGAAAAATGACATTGTTTAAATTTCCTATTTTGCGTAATACGACCCTGCTATCACCTTGAACAAGCAATTATTTCACTAAAACACGTTAGTATACATCGAAAGTAAGCTGTCTAAGCATATTCTACACTGGCAGCCAATTGCAAAATTGATGAAAAATAACATTTTTCAACTTTGTTATTTTGCGAAATACGACCCTGCTATCACCTTAAGCAAGGAATTATTTTACTAAAACACGTTAGTATACAACGAAAGTAAGCTGCCTGAGCATATTTTGTATTGGCAGCCGTTTGCGAAATTGATGAAAAATGACATTGTTTAAATTTCCTATTTGGCGTAATACGACCCTGCTATCACCTTGAGCAAGGAATTATTTCACTAAAACACGTTAGTATACATCGAGAGTAAGCTGTCTGAGCATATTCTACACTGGCAGCCGATTGCGAAATTGATGAAAAATTATATTTTTCAAATTTCCTATTTTGCAAAATACGACCCTGCTATCACCTTGAGCAAGGAATTATTTCACTAAAACACGTAAGTATACATCGATAGTAAGCTGTCTGAGCATAATTCATATTGGCAGCCGTTTGCGAAATTGATGAAAAATTACATTTTTTAAATTTCCTATTTTGCGTAACACGATCCTGCTATCACCTTGATCAAGGAATTATTTTACTAAAACACGTTAGTATACAACAAAAGTCAGCTGCCTGAACATATTTTGTATTGGCAGCCGTTTGCGAAATTGATGAAAAATGACAATGTTTAAATTTCCTATTTTGCGTAATACCACCCTGCTATCACCTTGAGCAAGGAATTATTTTACCAAAACACGTTAATATACATCAGAAGTAAGCTGCCTGAGCACATTTTATATTGGCAGCCGTTTGCGAAATTGATGAAAAATTTCATTTTTTAAATTTCCTATTTTGCGTAATACCACCCTGCTATCACCTTGAGCAAGGAATTTTTTTACTAAAACACGTTAGTATACACCGGAAGTAAGCTGCCTGAGAATATTTTACTCTGGCAGCCGTTTGCGAAATTGATGAAAAATGACATTTTTTAAATTTCCTATTTTGCGAAATTGATGAAAAATGACATTTTTTAAATTTCCTATTTTGCGTAATACGACCCTGCTATCACCTTGAGCAAGGAATTATTTCACTGAAACACGTTAGTATACATCGGAAATAAGCTGCCTGAGCATATTTCATATTGGCAGCCGTTTGCGAAATTAATGAAAAATTACATTGTTTAAATTTCCTATTTTGCGTAATACGACCCTGCTATCACCTTGAGCAAGGAATTATTTTACTGAAACACGTTAGTATACATCGAAAGTAAGCTGCCTGAGCATATTTCGTATTGGCAGCCGTTTGCGAAATTAATGAAAAATGACATTGTTTAAATTTCCTATTTTGCGTAATACGACCTTGCTATCACCTTGAGCAAGGAGTTATTTCACTTAAACACGTTAATAAACATCGAAAGTAAGCTGCCTGAGCACATTTAATATTGGCAGCCGTTTGGGAAATTAATGAAAAATGACATTTTTTAAATTTCCTATTTTGCGTAATACGACCCTGCTATCACCTTGAGCAAGGAATTATTATTCTAAACACGTTAGTATACACCGGAAGTAAGCTGCCTGAGAATATTTTACTCTGGCAGCCGTTTGCGAAATTGATGAAAAATTACATTTTTTAAATTTCCTATTTTGCGTAATACGACCCTGCTATCACCTTGACCAAGGAATTATTTCACTGAAAAACGTTAGTATACATCGAAAGTAAGCTGCCTGAGCATATTTCTATTGGCAGCCGTTTGCGAAATTGATGAAAAATGACATTTTTTAAATTTCCTATTTTGCGCAACACGACCCTGCTATCACCTTGAGCAAGGAATTATTTCACTAAAACACGTTGGTATACATCGAAAGTAAGCTGCCTGAGCATATTTCATTTTGGCAGCCGTTTGCGAAATTTATGAAAAATGACATTGTTTAAATTTCCTATTTTGCGTAATACGACCCTGCTATCACCTTGAACAAGGAATTATTCCACTGAAACACGTTAGTATACATCGAAAGTAAGCTGCCTGAGCATATTCTACACTGGCAGCCGATTGCAAAATTGATAAAAAATTACATTTTTCAAATTTCCTATTTTGCGAAATACGACTCTGCTATCACCTTGAGCAAGGAATTATTTTACTAAAACACGTTAGTATACATCAAAAGTAAGCTGCCTGAGCATATTACGTATTGGCAGCCGTTTGCGAAATTGATGAAAAATTACATTGTTTCAATTTCCTATTTTGCGTAATACGACCCTGCTATCACCTTGAGCAAGGAATTATTTTACTAAAACACGTTTATATACATCGAAAGTAAGCTGCCCAAGCATATTTTATATTGGCAGCCGTTTGCGAAATTAATGAAAAATGACATTTTTTAAATTTCCTATTTTGCGTAGTACGACCCTGCTATCACCTTGAGCAAGGAATTATTTTACTAAAACACGTTAGTATACACCGCAAGTAAGCTGCCTGAGGATATTTCACTGTGGCAGCCGTTTGCGAAATTGATGAAAAATGACATTTTTTAATTTTCCTATTTTGCGTAATACGACCCTTCTATCACCTTGAGCAAGGAATTATTTCACTGAAACACGTTAGTATACATCGAAAGTAAGCTGCCTGAGCATAATTCATATTGGCAGCCGTTTGCGAAATTGATGAAAAATGACATTGTTTAAATTTCCTATTTTGCGTAATACGACCCTGCTATCACCTTGAGCAAGGAATTATTTTACTAAAACACGTTAGTATACATCGAAAGTTAGCTGCCTAAGAATATTTCACAGTGGCAGCCGTTTGCGAAATTGATGAAAAATGACATTTTTTAAATTTCCTATTTTGCGTAATACGACCCTTCTATCACCTTGAGCAAGGAATAATTTTACTAAAACACGTTAGTATACATCGAAACTGAGCTGCCTGAGTATATTTCACTGTGGCAGCCGTTTGCGAAATTGATGAAAAATAACATTTTTTAAATTTCCTATTTTGCGTAATACGACCCTTCTATCACCTTGAGCAAGGAATAATTTTACTAAAACACGGTAATATACATCGAAAGTAAGCTGCCTGAGCACATTTTATTTTGGCAGCCGTTTGCGAAGTTAATGAGAAATGACATTTTTTAAATTCCCTATTTTGCGTAGTACGACCCTGCTATCACCTTGAGCAAGGAGTTATTTCACTAAAACACGTTAGTATACATCGGAAGTAAGCTGCCTGAGCATATTTCATATTGGCAGCCTTTGCGAAATTGATGAAAAATGACATTGTTTAAATCTCCTATTTTGCGTAATACGACCCTGCTATTACCTTGAGCAAGGAATTATTTTACTGAAACACGTTAGTATACATAGAAAAGGTAAGCTGCCTGAGCATATTTCATATTGGCAGCCGATTGCGAAATTGATGAAAAATTACATTTTTCAAATTTCCTATTTTGCGAAATACGACCCTGCTATCACCTTGAGCAAGGAATTATTTTACTAAAACACGTTAGTATATATCGAAAGTGAGCTGCCTGAGAATATTTCATATTGGCAGCCGTTTGCGAAATGAATGAAAAATGACATTGTTTAAATTTACTATTTTGCGTAATACGACCCTGCTATTACTTTGAGCAAGGAATTATTTTTCTAAAACACGTCAATATACATCGGAAGTAAGCTGCCTGAGCACATTTCATATTGGCAGCCGTTTGCGAAATTGATGAAAAATGACATTGTTTAAATTTCCCATTTTGCGTAATACGACCCTGCTATCACCTTGAGCAAGGAATTATTTTACTGAAACACGTTAGTATACATCGAAAGTGAGCTGCCTGAGCATATTTCATATTGGCAACCGTTTGCGAAATTAATGAAAAATGACATTGTTTAAATTTCCTATTTTGTGTGATACGAACCTGCTATCACCTTGAGCAAGGAATTATTTCACTAAAACACGTTAGTATACATCGAAAGTAAGCTGCCTGAGCATATTTTATATTGGCAGCCGTTTGCGAAATTAATGAAAAATGACATTGTTTAAATTTCCTATTTTGTGTAAAACGACCCTGCTATCACCTTGAGCAAGGAATTATTTCACTAAAACACGTTAGTATACATCGAGAGTAAGCTGTCTGAGCATATTCTACACTGGCAGCCGATTGCGAAATTGATGAAAAATTATATTTTTCAAATTTCCTATTTTGCGAAATACGACCCTTCTATTAATTTGAGCAAGGAATAATTTTACTAAAACACGTTAGTATACATCGAAACTGAGCTGCCTGAGAATATTTCACTGTGGCAGCCGTTTGCGAAATTGATGAAAAATAACATTTTTTAAATTTCCTATTTTGCGTAATACGACCCTTCTATCACCTTGAGCAAGGAATAATTTTACTAAAACACGGTAATATACATCGAAAGTAAGCTGCCTGAGCACATTGTATATTGGCAGCCGTTTGCGAAGTTAATGAAAAATGACATTTTTTAAATTCCCTATTTTGCGTAGTACGACCCTGCTATCACCTTGAGCAAGGAATTATTTCACTAAAACACGTTAGTATACATCGGAAGTAAGCTGCCTGAGCATATTTCATATTGGCAGCCTTTGCGAAATTGATGAAAAATGACATTGTTTAAATTTCCTATTTTGCGTAATACGACCCTGCTATTACCTTGAGCAAGGAATTATTTTACTGAAACACGTTAGTATACATAGAGGAGGTAAGCTGCCTGAGCATATTTCATATTGGCAGCCGATTGCGAAATTGATGAAAAATTACATTTTTCAAATTTCCTATTTTGCGAAATACGACCCTGCTATCACCTTGAGCAAGGAATTATTTTACTAAAACACGTTAGTATATATCGAAAGTGAGCTGCCTGAGAATATTTCATATTGGCAGCCGTTTGCGAAATGAATGAAAAATGACATTGTTTAAATTTACTATTTTGCGTAATACGACCCTGCTATTACTTTGAGCAAGGAATTATTTTTCTAAAACACGTTAATATACATCGGAAGTAAGCTGCCTGACCACATTTCATATTGGCAGCCGTTTGCGAAATTGATGAAAAATGACATTGTTTAAATTTCCTATTTTGTGTAAAACGACCCTGCTATCACCTTGAACAAAGAATTATTCCACTGAAACACGTTAGTTTACATCGAAAGTGAGCTGCCTGAGCATATTTCGTATTGGCAGCCGTTTGCGAAATTGATGAAAAATGACATTGTTTAAATTTCCTATTTTGTGTAAAACGACCCTGCTATCACCTTGAACAAAGAATTATTCCACTGAAACACGTTAGTTTACATCGAAAGTGAGCTGCCTGAGCATATTTCGTATTGGCAGCCGTTTGCGAAATTGATGAAAAATGACATTGTTTAAATTTCCTATTTTGCGTAATACGACCCTGCTATCACCTTGAGCAAGGAATTATTTCACTAAAACACGTTAGTATACATCGGAAGTAAGCTGCCTGAGCATATTTTATATTGGCAGCCGTTTGCGAAATTAATGAAAAATGACATTGTTTAAATTTCCTATTTTGTGTAAAACGACCCTGCCATCACCTTGAGCAAGGAATTATTTCACTAAAACACGTTAGTATACATCGAGAGTAAGCTGTCTGAGCATATTCTACACTGGCAGCCGATTGCGAAATTGATGAAAAATTATATTTTTCAAATTTCCTATTTTGCAAAATACGACCCTGCTATCACCTTGAGCAAGGAATTATTTCACTAAAACACGTAAGTATACATCGATAGTAAGCTGTCTGAGCATAATTCATATTGGCAGCCGTTTGCGAAATTGATGAAAAATGACAATGTTTAAATTTCCTATTTTGCGTAATACGACCCTGCTATCACCTTGAGCAAGGAATTATTTTATTAAAACACGTTAGTATACATCGAAAGTGAGCTGCCTGAGAATATTTCAATCTGGCAGCCGTTTGCGAAATTGATGAAAAATGACATTTTTGAAATTTCTTATTTTGCGTAATACGACCCTGCTATCACCTTGAGCAAGGAATAATTTTTCTAAAACACGTTAATATACATCGAAAGTAAGCTGCCTGAGCATATTTCATATTGGCAGCCGTTTGCGAAGTTAATTAAAAATGACATTTATTAAATTTCCTATTTTGCGTAGTACGACCCTGCTATCACCTTGAGCAAGGAATTATTCCACTAAAACACGTTAATATACATCGGAAGTAAGCTGCCTGAGCACATTTCATATTGGCAGCCGTTTGCGAAGTTAATGAAAAATGACATTGTTTAAATTTCCTATTTTGCGTAATACGACCCTGCTATCACCTTGAGCAAGGAATTATTTTACTAAAACACGTTAGTATATATCGAAAGTGAGCTGCCTGAGAATATTTCATATTGGCAGCCGTTTGCGAAATGAATGAAAAATGACATTGTTTAAATTTACTATTTTGCGTAATACGACCCTGCTATTACTTTGAGCAAGGAATTATTTTTCTAAAACACGTTAATATACATCGGAAGTAAGCTGCCTGACCACATTTCATATTGGCAGCCGTTTGCGAAATTGATGAAAAATGACATTGTTTAAATTTCCTATTTTGTGTAAAACGACCCTGCTATCACCTTGAACAAAGAATTATTCCACTGAAACACGTTAGTTTACATCGAAAGTGAGCTGCCTGAGCATATTTCGTATTGGCAGCCGTTTGCGAAATTGATGAAAAATGACATTGTTTAAATTTCCTATTTTGTGTAAAACGACCCTGCTATCACCTTGAACAAAGAATTATTCCACTGAAACACGTTAGTTTACATCGAAAGTGAGCTGCCTGAGCATATTTCGTATTGGCAGCCGTTTGCGAAATTGATGAAAAATGACATTGTTTAAATTTCCTATTTTGCGTAATACGACCCTGCTATCACCTTGAGCAAGGAATTATTTCACTAAAACACGTTAGTATACATCGGAAGTAAGCTGCCTGAGCATATTTTATATTGGCAGCCGTTTGCGAAATTAATGAAAAATGACATTGTTTAAATTTCCTATTTTGTGTAAAACGACCCTGCCATCACCTTGAGCAAGGAATTATTTCACTAAAACACGTTAGTATACATCGAGAGTAAGCTGTCTGAGCATATTCTACACTGGCAGCCGATTGCGAAATTGATGAAAAATTATATTTTTCAAATTTCCTATTTTGCAAAATACGACCCTGCTATCACCTTGAGCAAGGAATTATTTCACTAAAACACGTAAGTATACATCGATAGTAAGCTGTCTGAGCATAATTCATATTGGCAGCCGTTTGCGAAATTGATGAAAAATGACAATGTTTAAATTTCCTATTTTGCGTAATACGACCCTGCTATCACCTTGAGCAAGGAATTATTTTATTAAAACACGTTAGTATACATCGAAAGTGAGCTGCCTGAGAATATTTCAATCTGGCAGCCGTTTGCGAAATTGATGAAAAATGACATTTTTGAAATTTCTTATTTTGCGTAATACGACCCTGCTATCACCTTGAGCAAGGAATAATTTTTCTAAAACACGTTAATATACATCGAAAGTAAGCTGCCTGAGCATATTTCATATTGGCAGCCGTTTGCGAAGTTAATTAAAAATGACATTTATTAAATTTCCTATTTTGCGTAGTACGACCCTGCTATCACCTTGAGCAAGGAATTATTCCACTAAAACACGTTAATATACATCGGAAGTAAGCTGCCTGAGCACATTTCATATTGGCAGCCGTTTGCGAAGTTAATGAAAAATGACATTGTTTAAATTTCCTATTTTGCGTAATACGACCCTGCTATCACCTTGAGCAAGGAATTATTTTACTAAAACACGTTAGTATACATCGAAAGTGAGCTGCCTGAGAATATTTCAATCTGGCAGCCGTTTGCGAAATTGATGAAAAATGACATTTTTGAAATTTCTATTTTGCGTAAAACGACCCTGCTATCACCTTGAGCAAGGAATAATTTTTCTGAAACACGTTAATATACATCGAAAGTAAGCTGCCTGAGCACATTTCATATTGGCAGCCGTTTGCGAAGTTAATGAAAAATGACATTTATTAAATTTCCTATTTTGCGTAGTACGACCCTGCTATCACCTTGAGCAAGGAATTATTTCACTATAACACGTTAGTATACATCGAAAGTAAGCTGCCTGAGCATATTTTATATTGGCAGCCGTTTGCGAAATTGATAAAAAATTACATTGTTTAAATTTCCTATTTTGCGTAATACGACCCTGCTATCACCTTGAGCAAGGAATTATTTTACTAAAACACGTTAGTATACATCGAAAGTGAGCTGCCTGAGAATATTTCAATCTGGCAGCCGTTTGCGAAATTGATGAAAAATGACATTTTTGAAATTTCCTATTTTGCGTAGTACGACCCTGCTATCACCTTGAGCAAGGAATTATTTCACTAAAACACGTTAGTATACATCGAAAGTAAGCTGCCTGAGCATATTTTATATTGGCAGCCGTTTGCGAAATTGATGAAAAATGACAATGTTTAAATTTCCTATTTTGCGTAATACGACCCTGCTATCACCTTGAGCAAGGAATTATTTTACTAAAACACGTTAGTATACATCGAAAGTGAGCTGCCTGAGCATATTTCATATTGGCAGCCATTTGCGAAATTAATGAAAAATGACATTCTTTAAATTTCCTATTTTGTGTAATTCGAACCTGCTATCACCTTGAGCAAGGAATTATTTTACTAAAATTCGTTAGTATACATCGAAAGTAAGCTGCCTGAGCATATTTCATATTGGCAGCCGTTTGCGAAATTAATGAAAAATGACATTTTTTAAATTTCCTATTTTGCGTAATACGACCCTGCTATCACTTTGAGCAAGGGATTATTCCACTAAAACACGTTAGTATACATCGAAAGTAAGCTGCCTGAGCATATTTTATATTGGCAGCCGTTTGCGAAATTAATGAAAAATGACATTTTTTAAATTTCCTATTTTGCGTAATACGACCCTGCTATCACCTTGAGCAAGGAATTATTTTACTAAAACACGTTAATATACATCGAAAGTAAGCTGCCTGAGCATATTTTATATTGGCAGCCGTTTGCGAAATTAATGAAAAATGACATTTTTTAAATTTCCTATTTTGCGTAATACGACCCTGCTATCACCTTGAGCAAGGAATTATTTCACTGAAACACGTTAATATACATCGAAAGTAAGCTGCCTGGGCATATTTCATATTGGCAGCCGTTTGCGAAATTAATGAAAAATGACATCGTTTAAATTTCCTATTTTGCGTAATACGACCCTGCTATCACCTTAAGCAAGGAATTATTTTACTAAAACACGTTAGTATACACCGGAAGTAAGCTGCCTGAGAATATTTTACTCTGGCAGCCGTTTGCGAAATTGATGAAAAATGACATTTTTTAAATTTCCTATTTTGCGAAATTGATGAAAAATGACATTTTTTAAATTTCCTATTTTGCGTAATACGACCCTGCTATCACCTTGAGCAAGGAATTATTTCACTGAAACACGTTAGTATACATCGGAAATAAGCTGCCTGAGTATATTTCATATTGGCAGCCGTTTGCGAAATTAATGAAAAATTACATTGTTTAAATTTCCTATTTTGCGTAATACGACCCTGCTATCACCTTGAGCAAGGAATTATTTTACTGAAACACGTTAGTATACATCGAAAGTAAGCTGCCTGAGCATATTTCGTATTGGCAGCCGTTTGCGAAATTAATGAAAAATGACATTGTTTAAATTTCCTATTTTGCGTAATACGACCTTGCTATCACCTTGAGCAAGGAGTTATTTCACTAAAACACGTTAATATACATCGAAAGTAAGCTGCCTGAGCAAATTTAATATTGGCAGCCGTTTGGGAAATTAATGAAAAATGACATTTTTTAAATTTCCTATTTTGCGTAATACGACCCTGCTATCACCTTGAGCAAGGAATTATTATTCTAAACACGTTAGTATACACCGGAAGTAAGCTGCCTGAGAATATTTTACTCTGGCAGCCGTTTGCGAAATTGATGAAAAATTACATTTTTTAAATTTCCTATTTTGCGTAATACGACCCTGCTATCACCTTGACCAAGGAATTATTTCACTGAAAAACGTTAGTATACATCGAAAGTAAGCTGCCTGAGCATATTTCTATTGGCAGCCGTTTGCGAAATTGATGAAAAATGACATTTTTTAAATTTCCTATTTTGCGCAACACGACCCTGCTATCACCTTGAGCAAGGAATTATTTCACTAAAACACGTTAGTATACATCGGAAGTGAGCTGCCTGAGCATATTTCATATTGGTAGCCGTTTGCGAAATTAATGAAAAATGACATTTTTTAAATTTACTATTTTGCGTAATACGACCCTGCTATCACCTTAAGCAAGGAATTATTTCACTAAAACACGTTGGTATACATCGAAAGTAAGCTGCCTGAGCATATTTCATTTTGGCAGCCGTTTGCGAAATTTATGAAAAATGACATTGTTTAAATTTCCTATTTTGCGTAATACGACCCTGCTATCACCTTGAACAAGGAATTATTCCACTGAAACACGTTAGTATACATCGGAAGTAAGCTGCCTGAGCATATTCTACACTGGCAGCCGATTGCAAAATTGATAAAAAATTACATTTTTCAAATTTCCTATTTTGCGAAATACGACTCTGCTATCACCTTGAGCAAGGAATTATTTTACTAAAACACGTTAGTATACATCAAAAGTAAGCTGCCTGAGCATATTACGTATTGGCAGCCGTTTGCGAAATTGATGAAAAATTACATTGTTTCAATTTCCTATTTTGCGTAATACGACCCTGCTATCACCTTGGGCAAGGAATTATTTTACTAAAACACGTTTATATACATCGAAAGTAAGCTGCCCAAGCATATTTTATATTGGCAGCCGTTTGCGAAATTAATGAAAAATGACATTTTTTAAATTTCCTATTTTG
Source organism: Lochmaea capreae (assembly GCA_949126875.1). Taxonomy (NCBI): domain Eukaryota; kingdom Metazoa; phylum Arthropoda; class Insecta; order Coleoptera; family Chrysomelidae; genus Lochmaea; species Lochmaea capreae. The sequence goes on from OX421395.1 coordinate 36,347,390, forward strand.
CGTAGTACGACCCTGCTATCACCTTGAGCAAGGAATTATTTTACTAAGACACGTTGGTATACATCGAAAGTAAGCTGCCTGAGCATATTTCATTTTGGCAGCCGTTTGCGAAATTTATGAAAAATGACATTGTTTAAATTTCCTATTTTGCGTAATACGACCCTGCTATCACCTTGAACAAGGAATTATTCCACTGAAACACGTTAGTATGCATCGGAAGTAAGCTGCCTGAGCATAATTCATATTGGCAGCCGTTTGCGAAATTGATGAAATATGACATTGTTTAAATTTCCTATTTTGCGTAATACGACCCTGCTATCACCTTGAGCAAGGAATTATTTTACTAAAACACGTTAGTATACATCGAAAGTTAGCTGCCTAAGAATATTTCACTGTGGCAGCCGTTTGCGAAATTGATGAAAAATGACATTTTTTAAATTTCCTATTTTGCGTAATACGACCCTTCTATCACCTTGAGCAAGGAATAATTTTACTAAAACACGTTAGTATACATCGAAACTGAGCTGCCTGAGAATATTTCACTGTGGCAGCCGTTTGCGAAATTGATGAAAAATAACATTTTTTAAATTTCCTATTTTGCGTAATACGACCCTTCTATCACCTTGAGCAAGGAATAATTTTACTAAAACACGGTAATATACATCGAAAGTAAGCTGCCTGAGCACATTTGGTATTGGCAGCCGTTTGCGAAGTTAATGAAAAATGACATTTTTTAAATTCCCTTTTTTGCGTAGTACGACCCTGCTATCACCTTGAGCAAGGAATTATTTCACTAAAACACGTTAGTATACATCGGAAGTAAGCTGCCTGAGCATATTTCATATTGGCAGCCTTTGCGAAATTGATGAAAAATGACATTGTTTAAATTTCCTATTTTGCGTAATACGACCCTGCTATCACCTTGAGCAAGGAATTATTTTACTGAAACACGTTAGTATACATAGAGAAGGTAAGCTGCCTGAGCATATTTCATATTGGCAGCCGATTGCGAAATTGATGAAAAATTACATTTTTCAAATTTCCTATTTTGCGAAATACGACCCTGCTATCACCTTGAGCAAGGAATTATTTTAATAAAACACGTTAGTATATATCGAAAGTGAGCTGCCCGAGAATATTTCATATTGGCAGCCGTTTGCGAAATGAATGAAAAATGACATTGTTTAAATTTACTATTTTGCGTAATACTCTGCTATTACTTTGAGCAAGGAATTATTTTTCTAAAACACGTTAATATACATCGGAAGTAAGCTGCCTGAGCACATTTCATATTGGCAGCCGTTTGCGAAATTGATGAAAAATGACATTGTTTAAATTTCCCATTTTGCGTAATACGACCCTGCTATCACCTTGAGCAAGGAATTATTTTACTGAAACACGTTAGTATACATCGAAAGTGAGCTGCCTGAGCATATTTCATATTGGCAGCCGTTTGCGAAATTAATGAAAAATGACATTGTTTAAATTTCCTATTTTGTGTGATACGAACCTGCTATCACCTTGAGCAAGGAATTATTTCACTAAAACACGTTAGTATACATCGGAAGTAAGCTGCCTGAGCATATTTTATATTGGCAGCCGTTTGCGAAATTAATGAAAAATGACATTGTTTAAATTTCCTATTTTGTGTAAAACGACCCTGCTATCACCTTGAGCAAGGAAATATTTCACTAAAACACGTTAGTATACATCGAGAGTAAGCTGTCTGAGCATATTCTACACTGGCAGCCGATTGCGAAATTGATGAAAAATTATATTTTTCGAATTTCCTATTTTGCGAAATACGACCCTGCTATCACCTTGAGCAAGGAATTATTTCACTGAAACACGTAAGTATACATCGAAAGTAAGCTGTCTGAGCATAATTCATATTGGCAGCCGTTTGCGAAATTGATGAAAAATGACATTGTTTAAATTTCCTATTTTGCGTAATACCACCCTGCTATCACCTTGAGCAAGGAATTATTTTACTAAAACACGTTAGTATACATCGAAAGTGAGCTGCCTGAGAATATTTCAATCTGGCAGCCGTTTGCGAAATTGATGAAAAATGACATTTTTGAAATTTCTTATTTTGCGTAAAACGACCCTGCTATCACCTTGAGCAAGGAATAATTTTTCTGAAACACGTTAATATACATCGAAAGTAAGCTGCCTGAGCACATTTCATATTGGCAGCCGTTTGCGAAGTTAATGAAAAATGACATTTATTAAATTTCCGTTTGCGAAGTTAATGAAAAATGACATTTATTAAATTTCCTATTTTGCGTAGTACGACCCTGCTATCACCTTGAGCAAGGAATTATTTCACTAAAACACGTTAGTATACATCGAAAGTAAGCTGCCTGAGCATATTTCATATTGGCAGCCGTTTGCGAAATTGATGAAAAATGACATTGTTTAAATTTCCTATTTTGCGTAATACGACCCTGCTATCACCTTGAGCAAGGAATTATTTTACTGAAACACGTTAGTTTACATCGAAAGTGAGCTGCCTGAGAATATTTTACTCTGGCAGCCGTTTGCGAAATTGATGAAAAATAAAATTTTTTCAATTTCCTATTTTGCGTAATACGACCCTGCTATCACCTTGAGCAAGGAATTATTTCACTAAAACACGTTAGCATACATCGAAAGTGAGCTGCCTGAGCATATTTCATATTGGCAGCCGATTGCGAATTTGATGAAAAATGACATTGTTTAAATTTCCTATTTTGGGTAATACGACCCTGCTATCACCTTGAGCAAGGAATTATTCCACTAAAACACGTTAGTTTACATCGAAAGTAAGCTGCCTGAGCATATTTCGTATTGACAGCCGTTTGCGAAATTGATGAAAAATGACAATGTTTAAATTTCCTATTTTGCGTAATACGACCCTGCTATCACCTTGAGCAAGGAATTATTTTACTAAAACACGTTAGTATACATCGAAAGTAAGCTGCCTGAGCATATTTCGTATTGGCAGCCGTTTGCGAAATTGATGAAAAATGACAATGTTTAAATTTCCTATTTTGCGTAATAGGACCCTGCTATCACCTTGAGCAAGGAATTATTTTACTAAAACACGTTAGTATACATTGAAAGTGATCTGCCTGAGCATACTTCATATTGGCAGCCGTTTGCGAAATTGATGAAAAATGACATTGTTTAAATTTCCTATTTTGTAAAAAACGACCCTGCTATCAACTTGAGCAAGGAATTATTTCACTAAAACACGTTAGTATACATCGAGAGTTAGCTGTCTGAGAATATTCTACACTGGCAGCCGATTGCGAAATTGATGAAAAATTATATTTTTCCAATTTCCTATTTTGCGAATTACGACCCTGCTATCACCTTGAGCAAGGAATTATTTTACTGAAACACGTTAGTATACATCGGAAGTGAGCTGCCTGAGAATATTTCACTCTGGCAGCCGTTTGCGAAATTGATTAAAAATGACATTTTTTAAATTTCCTATTTTGCGTACTACGACCCTGCTATCACCTTTAGCAAGGAATTATTTCACTAAATCACGTTGGTATACATCGGCAGTAAGCTGCCCGAGCATATTTCATTTTGGCAGCCGTTTGCGAAATTGATGAAAAATGACATTGTTTAAATTTCCTATTTTGCGTAATACGACCCTGCTATCACCTTGAGCAAGGAATTATTTTACTAGAACACGTTAATATACATCGAATGTAAGCTGCCTGAGCACATTTCATATTGGCAGTCGTTTGCGAAATTAATGAAAAATGACATTTTTTCAATTTCCTATTTTGCGTAGTACGACCCTGCTATCACCTTGAGCAAGCAATTATTTCAGTAAAACACGTGAGTATTCATCGAAAGTAAGCTGCCTGAGCATATTTCGTATTGGCAGCCGTTTGCGAAATTGATGAAAAATGACATTGTTTAAAATTCCTATTTTGCGTAATACGACCCTGCTATCACCTTGAGCAAGGAATTATTTTACTAAAACACGTTAATATACATCGAAAGTGAGCTGCCTGAGCACATTTTATATTGGCAGCCGTTTGCGAAATTAATGAAAAATGACATTTTTTAAATTTCCTATTTTGCGTATTACGACCCTGCTATCACCTTGAGCAAGGAACAGTTCCCTAAAACACGTTAGTATACATCGAAAGTAAGCTGCCTGAGCATATTTCATATTGGCAGCCGTTTGCGAAATTAATGAAAAATGACATTGTTTAAATTTCCTATTTTCCGTAATACGACCCTGCTATCACCTTGAGCAAGGAATTATTTTACTAAAACACGTTAGAATACATCGAAAGTAAGCTGCCTGAGCATATTTTATATTGACAGCCGTTTGCGAAATTGATGAAAAATGACATTGTTTAAATTTCCTATTTTGCGTAATACGACCCTGCTATCACCTTGAGCAAGGAATTATTTCACTAAAACACGTTAGTATACATCGGAAGTGAGCTGCCTGAGAATATTTCACTCTGGCAGCCGTTTGCGAAATTGATGAAAAATGACATTTTTTAAATTTCCTAATTTGCGTAATACGACCCTGCTATCACCTTGAGCAAGGAATTATTTCACTAAAACACGTTAGTATACATCGAAAGTAAGCTGCCTGAGCATATTTTATATTGGCAGCCGTTTGCGAAATTAATGAAAAATTACATTGTTTAAATTTCCTATTTTGTAAAAAACGACCCTGCTATCACCTTCAGCAAGGAATTATTTCACTAAAACACGTTAGTATACATCGAGAGTAAGCTGTCTGAGAATATTCTACACTGGCAGCCGATTGCGAAATTGATGAAAAATTATATTTTTCAAATTTCCTATTTTGCAAATTACGACCCTGCTATCACCTTGAGCAAGGAATTATTCCACTAAAACACGTTAGTATACATCGAAAGTAAGCTGCCTGAGCATATTTCATATTGGCAGCCGTTTGCGAAATTGATGAAAAATGGCATTTTTTAAATTTCCTATTTTGCGTAATACGACCCTGCTATCACCTGGAGCAAGAAATTATTCCACTAAAACACGTTGGTATACATCGAAAGTAAGCTGCCTGAGCATATTTCATTTTGGCAGCCGTTTGCGAAATTTATGAAAAATGACATTGTTTAAATTTCCTATTTTGCGTAATACGACCCTGCTATCACTTTGAACAAGGAATTATTTCACTAAAACACATTATTATACATCGAAAGTAAGCTGCCTGAGCATATTTTGTATTGGCAGCCGTTTGCGAAATTGATGAAAAATGACATTGTTTAAATTTCCTATTTTGCGTAACACGACCCTGCTATCACCTTGAGCAAGGAATTATTTTACTAAAACACGTTAGCATACATCTAAAGCGAGCTGCCTGAGTATATTTCATATTGGCAGCCGTTTGCGAAATTGATGAAAACTGACATAGTTTAAAATTCCTATTTTGCGTAATACGACCCTGCTATCACCTTGAGCAAGGAATTATTTTACTAAAACACGTTAGTATACATCGAAAGTGAGCTGCCTGAGAATATTCTACTCTGGCAGCCGTTTACGAAATTGATGAAACATGACATTTTTTAAATTTCTTATTTTGTGTAATACGACCCTGCTATCACCTTGAGCAAGGAATTATTTCACCAAAATACGTTAGTATACATCGAAACTAAGCTGCCTGAGCATATTCTACACTGGCAGCCGTTTGCGAAATTTATGAATAATTACATTTTTCAAATTTCCTATTTTGCGAAATACGACCCTGCTATCACCTTGAGCAAGGAATTATTTAACTAAAACACGTTAGTATACATCGGAAGTGAGCTGCCTGAGCATATTTCATATTGGCAGCCGTTTGCGAAATTGATGAAAAATGTCATTGTTTAAATTTCCTATTTTGTGTAATACGACCCTGCTATCACCTTGAGCAAGGAATTATTTCACTAAAACACATTATTATACATCGAAAGTAAACTGCCTGAGCATATTCTACACTGGCAGCCGTTAGCGAAATTGATGAAAAATTACATTGTTTAAAATTCCTATTTTGCGTAATACGACCCTGCTATCACCTTGAGCAAGGAATTATTTCACTAAAACACGTTAGTATACATCAAAAGTAAGCTGCCTGAGCATATTTCATATTGGCAGCCGTTTGCGAAATTGATGAAAAATGGCATTTTTTAAATTTCCTATTTTGCGTAATACGACCCTGCTATCACCTGGAGCAAGAAATTATTTCACTAAAACACGTTGGTATACATCGGAAGTAAGCTGCCTGAGCATATTTCATTTTGGCAGCCGTTTGCGAAATTTATGAAAAATGACATTGTTTAAATTTCCTATTTTGCGTAATACGACCCTGCTATCACTTTGAACAAGGAATTAATTCACTAAAACACATTATTATACATCGAAAGTAAGCTGCCTGAGCATATTCTACACTGGCAGCCGTTAGCGAAATTGATGAAAAATTACATTGTTTAAAATTCCTATTTTGCGTAATACGACCCTGCTATCACCTTGAGCAAGGAATTATTTCACTAAAACACGTTAGTATACATCGAAAGTAAGCTGCCTGAGCATATTTCATATTGGCAGCCGTTTGCGAAATTAATGAAAATGACATTGTTTAAATTTCCTATTTTGCCTAATACGACCCTGCTATCACCTTGAGCAAGGAATTATTTTACTAAAACACGTTAGTATACATCGGAAGTGAGCTGCCTGAGAATATTTTACTCTGGCAGCCGTTTGCGAAATGGATTAAAAATGACATTTTTTAAATTTCCTATTTTGCGTAATACGACCCTGCTATCACCTTGAGCAAGGAATTATTTTACTAGAACACGTTAATATACATCGAATGTAAGCTGCCTGAGCACATTTCATATTGGCAGTCGTTTGCGAAATTAATGAAAAATGACATTTTTTCAATTTCCTATTTTGCGTAGTACGACCCTGCTATCACCTTGAGCAAGCAATTATTTCAGTAAAACACGTGAGTATTCATCGAAAGTAAGCTGCCTGAGCATATTTCGTATTGGCAGCCGTTTGCGAAATTGATGAAAAATGACATTGTTTAAAATTCCTATTTTGCGTAATACGACCCTGCTATCACCTTGAGCAAGGAATTATTTTACTAAAACACGTTAATATACATCGAAAGTGAGCTGCCTGAGCACATTTTATATTGGCAGTCGTTTGCGAAATTAATGAAAAATGACATTTTTTAAATTTCCTATTTTGCGTATTACGACCCTGCTATCACCTTGAGCAAGGAATAGTTCCCTAAAACACGTTAGTATACATCGAAAGTAAGCTGCCTGAGCATATTTCATATTGGCAGCCGTTTGCGAAATTAATGAAAAATGACATTGTTTAAATTTCCTATTTTCCGTAATACGACCCTGCTATCACCTTGAGCAAGGAATTATTTCACTAAAACACGTTAGAATACATCAAAAGTAAGCTGCCTGAGCATATTTTATATTGACAGCCGTTTGCGAAATTGATGAAAAATGACATTGTTTAAATTTCCTATTTTGCGTAATACGACCCTGCTATCACCTTGAGCAAGGAATTATTTTACTAAAACACGTTAGTATACATCGAAAGTGAGCTGCCTGAGAATATCTCACTCTGGCAGCCGTTTGCGAAATTGATGCAAAATGCCATTTTTTAAATTTCCTAATTTGCGTAATACGACCCTGCTATCACCTTGAGCAGGAAATTATTTCACTAAAACACGTTAGTTTACATCGAAAGTAAGCTGTCTGAGCATATTTCATATTGGCAGCTGTTTGCGAAATTAATGAAAAATGACATTGTTTAAATTTCCTATTTTGTGTAATACGACCCTGCTATCACCTTGAGCAAGTAATTATTTCACTAAAACACGTTAGCATACATCGAAAGTGAGCTGCCTGAGCATATTGTATATTGGCAGCCGTTTGCGAAATTGATGAAAAATGACATTGTTTAAATTTCCTATTTTGCGTAATACGACCCTGCTATCACCTTGAGCAAGGAATTATTTCACTAAAACACGTTAGTATACATCGAAAGTAAGCTGCCTGAGCATATTTTATATTGGCAGCCGTTTGCGAAATTAATGAAAAATGACATTGTTTAAATTTCCTATTTTGCGTAGTACGACCCTGCTATCACCTTGAGCAAGCAATTATTCCAGTAAAACACGTGAGTATTCATCGAAAGTAAGCTGCCTGAGCATATTTCGTATTGGCAGCCGTTTGCGAAATTGATGAAAAATGACATTGTTTAAAATTCCTATTTTGCGTAATACGACCCTGCTATCACCTTGAGCAAGGAATTATTTTACTAAAACACGTTAATATACATCGAAAGTGAGCTGCCTGAGCACATTTTATATTGGCAGCCGTTTGCGAAATTAATGAAAAATGACATTTTTTAAATTTCCTATTTTGCGTATTACGACCCTGCTATCACCTTGAGCAAGGAATAGTTCCCTAAAACACGTTAGTATACATCGAAAGTAAGCTGCCTGAGCATATTTCATATTGGCAGCCGTTTGCGAAATTAATGAAAAATGACATTGTTTAAATTTCCTATTTTCCGTAATACGACCCTGCTATCACCTTGAGCAAGGAATTATTTCACTAAAACACGTTAGAATACATCAAAAGTAAGCTGCCTGAGCATATTTTATATTGACAGCTGTTTGCGAAATTGATGAAAAATGACATTGTTTAAATTTCCTATTTTGCGTAATACGACCCTGCTATCACCTTGAGCAAGGAATTATTTTACTAAAACACGTTAGTATACATCGAAAGTGAGCTGCCTGAGAATATTTCACTCTGGCAGCCGTTTGCGAAATTGATGCAAAATGACATTTTTTAAATTTCCTAATTTGCGTAATACGACCCTGCTATCACCTTGAGCAGGAAATTATTTCACTAAAACACGTTAGTATACATCGAAAGTAAGCTGTCTGAGCATATTTCATATTGGCAGCTGTTTGCGAAATTAATGAAAAATGACATTGTTTAAATTTCCTATTTTGTGTAATACGACCCTGCTATCACCTTGAGCAAGTAATTATTTCACTAAAACACGTTAGCATACATCGAAAGTGAGCTGCCTGAGCATATTGTATATTGGCAGCCGTTTGCGAAATTGATGAAAAATGACATTGTTTAAATTTCCTATTTTGCGTAATACGACCCTGCTATCACCTTGAGCAAGGAATTATTTCACTAAAACACGTTAGTATACATCGAAAGTAAGCTGCCTGAGCATATTTTATATTGGCAGCCGTTTGCGAAATTAATGAAAAATGACATTGTTTAAATTTCCTATTTTGTAAAAAACGACCCTGCTATCACCTTCAGCAAGGAATTATTTCACTAAAACACGTTAGTATACATCGAGAGTAAGCTGTCTGAGAATATTCTACACTGGCAGCCGATTGCGAAATTGATGAAAAATTATATTTTTCAAATTTCCTATTTTGCAAATTACGACCCTGCTATCACCTTGAGCAAGGAATTATTCCACTAAAACACGTTAGTATACATCGAAAGTAAGCTGCCTGAGCATATTTCATATTGGCAGCCGTTTGCGAAATTGATGAAAAATGGCATTTTTTAAATTTCCTATTTTGCGTAATACGACCCTGCTATCACCTGGAGCAAGAAATTATTTCACTAAAACACGTTGGTATACATCGAAAGTAAGCTGCCTGAGCATATTTCATTTTGGCAGCCGTTTGCGAAATTTATGAAAAATGACATTGTTTAAATTTCCTATTTTGCGTAATACGACCCTGCTATCACTTTGAACAAGGAATTATTTCACTAAAACACATTATTATACATCGAAAGTAAGCTGCCTAAGCATATTTTGTATTGGCAGCCGTTTGCGAAATTGATGAAAAATGACATTGTTTAAATTTCCTATTTTGCGTAACACGACCCTGCTATCACCTTGAGCAAGGACTTATTTTACTAAAACACGTTAGCATACATCTAAAGCGAGCTGCCTGAGTATATTTCATATTGGCAGCCGTTTGCGAAATTGATGAAAAATGACAATGTTTAAATTTCCTATTTTGCGTAATAGGACCCTGCTATCACCTTGAGCAAGGAATTATTTTACTAAAACACGTTAGTATACATTGAAAGTGAGCTGCCTGAGCATACTTCATATTGGCAGCCGTTTGCGAAATTGATGAAAAATGACATTGTTTAAATTTCCTATTTTGTAAAAAACGACCCTGCTATCAACTTGAGCAAGGAATTATTTCACTAAAACACGTTAGTATACATCGAGAGTTAGCTGTCTGAGAATATTCTACACTGGCAGCCGATTGCGAAATTGATGAAAAATTATATTTTTCCAATTTCCTATTTTGCGAATTACGACCCTGCTATCACCTTGAGCAAGGAATTATTTTACTGAAACACGTTAGTATACATCGGAAGTGAGCTGCCTGAGAATATTTCACTCTGGCAGCCGTTTGCGAAATTGATTAAAAATGACATTTTTTAAATTTCCTATTTTGCGTACTACGACCCTGCTATCACCTTTAGCAAGGAATTATTTCACTAAATCACGTTGGTATACATCGGCAGTAAGCTGCCCGAGCATATTTCATTTTGGCAGCCGTTTGCGAAATTGATGAAAAATGACATTGTTTAAATTTCCTATTTTGCGTAATACGACCCTGCTATCACCTTGAGCAAGGAATTATTTTACTAGAACACGTTAATATACATCGAATGTAAGCTGCCTGAGCACATTTCATATTGGCAGTCGTTTGCGAAATTAATGAAAAATGACATTTTTTCAATTTCCTATTTTGCGTAGTACGACCCTGCTATCACCTTGAGCAAGCAATTATTTCAGTAAAACACGTGAGTATTCATCGAAAGTAAGCTGCCTGAGCATATTTCGTATTGGCAGCCGTTTGCGAAATTGATGAAAAATGACATTGTTTAAAATTCCTATTTTGCGTAATACGACCCTGCTATCACCTTGAGCAAGGAATTATTTTACTAAAACACGTTAATATACATCGAAAGTGAGCTGCCTGAGCACATTTTATATTGGCAGCCGTTTGCGAAATTAATGAAAAATGACATTTTTTAAATTTCCTATTTTGCGTATTACGACCCTGCTATCACCTTGAGCAAGGAATAGTTCCCTAAAACACATTAGTATACATCGAAAGTAAGCTGCCTGAGCATATTTCATATTGGCAGCCGTTTGCGAAATTAATGAAAAATGACATTGTTTAAATTTCCTATTTTCCGTAATACGACCCTGCTATCACCTTGAGCAAGGAATTATTTTACTAAAACACGTTAGAATACATCGAAAGTAAGCTGCCTGAGCATATTTTATATTGACAGCCGTTTGCGAAATTGATGAAAAATGACATTGTTTAAATTTCCTATTTTGCGTAATACGACCCTGCTATCACCTTGAGCAAGGAATTATTTTACTAAAACACGTTAGTATACATCGAAAGTGAGCTGCCTGAGAATATTTCACTCTGGCAGCCGTTTGCGAAATTGATGCAAAATGACATTTTTTAAATTTCCTAATTTGCGTAATACGACCCTGCTATCACCTTGAGCAGGAAATTATTTCACTAAAACACGTTAGTATACATCGAAAGTAAGCTGTCTGAGCATATTTCATATTGGCAGCTGTTTGCGAAATTAATGAAAAATGACATTGTTTAAATTTCCTATTTTGTGTAATACGACCCTGCTATCACCTTGAGCAAGTAATTATTTCACTAAAACACGTTAGCATACATCGAAAGTGAGCTGCCTGAGCATATTGTATATTGGCAGCCGTTTGCGAAATTGATGAAAAATGACATTGTTTAAATTTCCTATTTTGCGTAATACGACCCTGCTATCACCTTGAGCAAGGAATTATTTCACTAAAACACGTTAGTATACATCGAAAGTAAGCTGCCTGAGCATATTTTATATTGGCAGCCGTTTGCGAAATTAATGAAAAATGACATTGTTTAAATTTCCTATTTTGTAAAAAACGACCCTGCTATCACCTTCAGCAAGGAATTATTTCACTAAAACACGTTAGTATACATCGAGAGTAAGGTGTCTGAGAATATTTTACACTGGCAGCCGATTGCGAAATTGATGAAAAATTATATTTTTCAAATTTCCTATTTTGCAAATTACGACCCTGCTATCACCTTGAGCAAGGAATTATTCCACTAAAACACGTTAGTATACATCGAAAGTAAGCTGCCTGAGCATATTTCATATTGGCAGCCGTTTGCGAAATTGATGAAAAATGGCATTTTTTAAATTTCCTATTTTGCGTAATACGACCCTGCTATCACCTGGAGCAAGAAATTATTTCACTAAAACACGTTGGTATACATCGAAAGTAAGCTGCCTGAGCATATTTCATTTTGGCAGCCGTTTGCGAAATTTATGAAAAATGACATTGTTTAAATTTCCTATTTTGCGTAATACGACCCTGCTATCACTTTGAACAAGGAATTATTTCACTAAAACACATTATTATACATCGAAAGTAAGCTGCCTGAGCATATTTTGTATTGGCAGCCGTTTGCGAAATTGATGAAAAATGACATTGTTTAAATTTCCTATTTTGCGTAACACGACCCTGCTATCACCTTGAGCAAGGAATTATTTTACTGAAACACGTTAGCATACATCTAAAGCGAGCTGCCTGAGTATATTTCATATTGGCAGCCGTTTGCGAAATTGATGAAAACTGACATAGTTTAAAATTCCTATTTTGCGTAATACGACCCTGCTATCACCTTGAGCAAGGAATTATTTTACTAAAACACGTTAGTATACATCGAAAGTGAGCTGCCTGAGAATATTCTACTCTGGCAGCCGTTTACGAAATTGATGAAACATGACATTTTTTAAATTTCTTATTTTGTGTAATACGACCCTGCTATCACCTTGAGCAAGGAATTATTTCACCAAAATACGTTAGTATACATCGAAACTAAGCTGCCTGAGCATATTCTACACTGGCAGCCGTTTGCGAAATTTATGAATAATTACATTTTTCAAATTTCCTATTTTGCGAAATACGACCCTGCTATCACCTTGAGCAAGGAATTATTTAACTAAAACACGTTAGTATACATCGGAAGTGAGCTGCCTGAGCATATTTCATATTGGCAGCCGTTTGCGAAATTGATGAAAAATGTCATTGTTTAAATTTCCTATTTTGTGTAATACGACCCTGCTATCACCTTGAGCAAGGAATTATTTCACTAAAACACATTATTATACATCGAAAGTAAACTGCCTGAGCATATTCTACACTGGCAGCCGTTAGCGAAATTGATGAAAAATTACATTGTTTAAAATTCCTATTTTGCGTAATACGACCCTGCTATCACCTTGAGCAAGGAATTATTTCACTAAAACACGTTAGTATACATCAAAAGTAAGCTGCCTGAGCATATTTCATATTGGCAGCCGTTTGCGAAATTGATGAAAAATGGCATTTTTTAAATTTCCTATTTTGCGTAATACGACCCTGCTATCACCTGGAGCAAGAAATTATTTCACTAAAACACGTTGGTATACATCGGAAGTAAGCTGCCTGAGCATATTTCATTTTGGCAGCCGTTTGCGAAATTTATGAAAAATGACATTGTTTAAATTTCCTATTTTGCGTAATACGACCCTGCTATCACTTTGAACAAGGAGTTATTTCACTAAAACACATTATTATACATCGAAAGTGAGCTGCCTGAGCATATTCTACACTGGCAGCCGTTAGCGAAATTGATGAAAAATTACATTGTTTAAAATTCCTATTTTGCGTAATACGACCCTGCTATCACCTTGAGCAAGGAATTATTTCACTAAAACACGTTAGTATACATCGAAAGTAAGCTGCCTAAGCATATTTCATATTGGCAGCCGTTTGCGAAATTAATGAAAATGACATTGTTTAAATTTCCTATTTTGCCTAATACGACCCTGCTATCACCTTGAGCAAGGAATTATTTTACTGGAACACGTTAGTATACATCGGAAGTGAGCTGCCTGAGAATATTTTACTCTGGCAGCCGTTTGCGAAATGGATTAAAAATGACATTTTTTAAATTTCCTATTTTGCGTACTACGACCCTGCTATCACCTTGAGCAAGGAATTATTTCACTAAATTACATTATTATACATCGAAAGTAAGCTGCTCGAGCATATTCTACACTGGCAGCCGATTGCAAAATTGATGAAAAATTACATTTTTCAAATTTTCTATTTTGCGAAATACGACCCTGTTATCACCTTGAGCAAGGAATCATTTTACTAAAACACGTTATTATACATCGAAAGTAAGCTGCCTGAGCATATTCTACACTGGCAGCCGTTAGCGAAATTGATGAAAAATTACATTGTTTAAAATTCCTATTTTGCGTAATACGACCCTGCTATCACCTTGAACAAGGAATTATTTTACTGAAACACGTTAATATACATCGATAGTGAGCTGCCTGAGCTCATTTCATATTGGCAGCCGTTTGCGAAATTTATGAAAATGACATTTTTTAAATTTCCTATTTTGCGTAGTACGACTCTGCTATCACCTTGAGCAAAGAATTATTTTTCTAAAACACGTTAGTATACACCGGAAGTAAGCTGTCTGAGAATATTTTACTCTGGCAGCCGTTTGCGAAATTGATGAAAAATGACATTGTTTAAATTTCCTATTTTGTGTATTACGACCCTGCTATCACCTTGAACAAGGAATTATTTCACTTAAACACGTTAGTAAACATCGAAAGTAAGCTGCCTGAGCATATTCTACACTGGCAGCCGATTGCAAAATTGATAAAAAATTACATTTTTCAAATTTTCTATTTTGCGAAATACGACCCTGCTATCACCTTGAGCAAGGAATATTTTCCTAAAACACGTTAGTATACATCGAAAGTAAGCTGCCTGAGCATATTTCATATTGGCAGCCGTTTGCGAAATTAATGAAAATGATATTTTTTAAATTTCCTATTTTGCGTAGTACGACCCTGCTATCACCTTGAGCAAGGAATTATTTTTCTGAAACACGTTAGTATACACCGGAAGTAAGCTGCCTGAGAATATTTTACTCTGGCAGCCGTTTGCGAAATTGATGAAAAATAACACTGTTTAAATTTCCTATTTTGTGTATTACATCGAAAATAAGCTGCCTGATAATATTTCATATTGGCAGCCGTTTGCGAAATTAATGAGAATGATATTTTTTAAATTCCCTATTTTGCGTAGTACGACCCTGCTATCACCTTGAGCAAGGAATTATTTTTCTGAAACACGTTAGTATACACCGGAAGTAAGCTGCCTGAGAATATTTCACTTTGGCAGCCGTTTGCGAAATTGATTAAAAATGACATTTTTTAAATTTCCTATTTTGCGTACTACGACCCTGCTATCACCTTTAGCAAGGAATTATTTCACTAAATCACGTTGGTATACATCGGCAGTAAGCTGCCTGAGCATATTTCATTTTGGCAGCCGTTTGCGAAATTGATGAAAAATGACATTGTTTAAATTTCCTATTTTGCGTAATACGACCCTGCTATCACCTTGAGCAAGGAATTATTTTACTAAAACACGTTAATATACATCGAATGTAAGCTGCCTGAGCACATTTCATATTGGCAGCTGTTTGCGAAATTAATGAAAAATGACATTTTTTCAATTTCCTATTTTGCGTAGTACGACCCTGCTATCACCTTGAGCAAGGAATTATTTCAGTAAAACACGTGAGTATACATCGAAAGTAAGCTGCCTGAGCACATTTCATATTGGCAGCCGTTTGCGAAATTGATGAAACATGACATTTTTTAAATTTCCTATTTTGTGTAATACGACCCTGCTATCACCTTGAGCAAGGAATTATTTCACCAAAATACGTTATTATACATCGAAACTAAGCTGCCTGAGCATATTCTACACTGGCAGCCGTTTGCGAAATTTATGAATAATTACATTTTTCAAATTTCCTATTTTGCGAAATACGACCCTGCTATCACCTTGAGCAAGGAATTATTTAACTAAAACACGTTAGTATACATCGAAAGTGAGCTGCCTGAGCATATTTCATATTGGCAGCCGTTTGCGAAATTGATGAAAAATGTCATTGTTTAAATTTCCTATTTTGTGTAATACGACCCTGCTATCACCTTGAGCAAGGAACTATTTCACTAAAACACATTATTATACATCGAAAGTAAGCTGCCTGAGCATATTCTACACTGGCAGCCGTTAGCGAAATTGATGAAAAATTACATTGTTTAAAATTCCTATTTTGCGTAATACGACCCTGCTATCACCTTGAGCAAGGAATTATTTCACTAAAACACGTTAGTATACATCGAAAGTAAGCTGCCTGAGCATATTTCATATTAGCAGCCGTTTGCGAAATTAAGGAAAATGACATTGTTTAAATTTCCTATTTTGCCTAATACGACCCTGCTATCACCTTGAGCAAGGAATTATTTTACTAAAACACGTTAGTACACATCGGAAGTGAGCTGTCTGAGAATATTTTACTCTGGCAGCCGTTTGCGAAATGGATTAAAAATGACATTTTTTAAATTTCCTATTTTGCGTACTACGACCCTGCTATCACCTTGAGCAAGGAATTATTTCACTAAAACACATTATTATACATCGAAAGTAAGCTGCCTGAGCATATTCTACACTGGCAGCCGTTAGCGAAATTGATGAAAAATTACATTGTTTAAAATTCCTATTTTGCGTAATACGACCCTGCTATCACCTTGAGCAAGGAATTATTTCACTAAAACACGTTAGTATACATCGATAGTGAGCTGCCTGAGCTCATTTCATATTGGCAGCCGTTTGCGAAATTAATGAAAATGACATTTTTTAAATTTCCTATTTTGCGTAGTACGACTCTGCTATCACCTTGAGCAAGGAATTATTTTTCTAAAACACGTTAGTAAACATCGGAAGTAAGCTGCCTGAGCATATTCTACACTGGCAGCCGATTGCAAAATTGATAAAAAATTACATTTTTCAAATTTTCTATTTTGCGAAATACGACCCTGCTATCACCTTGAGCAAGGAATATTTTCCTAAAACACGTTAGTATACATCGAAAGTAAGCTGCCTGAGCATATTTCATATTGGCAGCCGTTTGCGAAATTAATGAAAATGATATTTTTTAAATTTCCTATTTTGCGTAGTACGACCCTGCTATCACCTTGAGCAAGGAATTATTTTTCTGAAACACGTTAGTATACACCGGAAGTAAGCTGCCTGAGAATATTTTACTCTGGCAGCCGTTTGCGAAATTGATGAAAAATGACATTGTTTAAATTTCCTATTTTGTGTATTACGACCCTGCTATCACCTTGAACAAGGAATTATTTCACTTAAACACGTTAGTAAACATCGGAAGTAAGCTGCCTGAGCATATTCTACACTGGCAGCCGATTGCAAAATTGATAAAAAATTACATTTTTCAAATTTTCTATTTTGCGAAATACGACCCTGCTATAATTTTGAGCAAGGAATATTTTCCTAAAACACGTTAGTATACATCGAAAGTAAGCTGCCTGAGCATATTTCATATTGGCAGCCGTTTGCGAAATTAATGAAAATGATATTTTTTAAATTTCCTATTTTGCGTAGTACGACCCTGCTATCACCTTGAGCAAGGAATTATTTTTCTGAAACACGTTAGTATACACCGGAAGTAAGCTGCCTGAGAATATTTTACTCTGGCAGCCGTTTGCGAAATTGATGAAAAATAACACTGTTTAAATTTCCTATTTTGTGTATTACATCGAAAATAAGCTGCCTGATCATACTTCATATTGGCAGCCGTTTGCGAAATTAATGAAAATGATATTTTTTAAATTTCCTATTTTGCGTAGTACGACCCTGCTATCACCTTGAGCAAGGAATTATTTTTCTGAAACACGTTAGTATACACCGGAAGTAAGCTGCCTGAGAATATTTCACTCTGGCAGCCGTTTGCGAAATTGATTAAAAATGACATTTTTTAAATTTCCTATTTTGCGTACTACGACCCTGCTATCACCTTTAGCAAGGAATTATTTCACTAAATCACGTTGGTATACATCGGCAGTAAGCTGCCTGAGCATATTTCATTTTGGCAGCCGTTTGCGAAATTGATGAAAAATGACATTGTTTAAATTTCCTATTTTGCGTAATACGACCCTGCTATCACCTTGAGCAAGGAATTATTTTACTAAAACACGTTAATATACATCGAATGTAAGCTGCCTGAGCACATTTCATATTGGCAGCCGTTTGCGAAATTAATGAAAAATGACATTTTTTCAATTTCCTATTTTGCGTAGTACGACCCTGCTATCACCTTGAGCAAGGAATTATTTCAGTAAAACACGTGAGTATACATCGAAAGTAAGCTGCCTGAGCATATTTCGTATTGGCAGCCGTTTGCGAAATTGATGAAAAATGACATTGTTTAAATTTCCTATTTTGCGTAATACGACCCTGCTATCACCTTGAGCAAAGAATTATTTTACTAAAACACGTTAGTATACATCTAAAGCGAGCTGCCTCAGTATATTTCATATTGGCAGCCGTTTGCGAAATTGATGAAAACTGACATAGTTTAAAATTCCTATTTTGCGTAATACGACCCTGCTATCACCTTGAGCAAGGAATTATTTTACTAAAACACGTTAGTATACATCGAAAGTGAGCTGCCTGAGAATATTCTACTCTGGCAGCCGTTTGCGAAATTGATGAAACATGACATTTTTTAAATTTCCTATTTTGTGTAATACGACCCTGCTATCACCTTGAGCAAGGAATTATTTCACCAAAATACGTTATTATACATCGAAACTAAGCTGCCTGAGCATATTCTACACTGGCAGCCGTTTGCGAAATTTATGAATAATTACATTTTTCAAATTTCCTATTTTGCGAAATACGACCCTGCTATCACCTTGAGCAAGGAATTATTTAACTAAAACACGTTAGTATACATTGAAAGTGAGCTGCCTGAGCATATTTCATATTGGCAGCCGTTTGCGAAATTGATGAAAAATGTCATTGTTTAAATTTCCTATTTTGTGTAATACGACCCTGCTATCACCTTGAGCAAGGAATTATTTCACTAAAACACATTATTATACATCGAAAGTAAGCTGCCTGAGCATATTCTACACTGGCAGCCGTTAGCGAAATTGATGAAAAATTACATTGTTTAAAATTCCTATTTTGCGTAATACGACCCTGCTATCACCTTGAGCAAGGAATTATTCACTAAAACACGTTAGTATACATCGAAAGTAAGCTGCCTGAGCATATTTCATATTGGCAGCCGTTTGCGAAATTAATGAAAATGACATTGTTTAAATTTCCTATTTTGCCTAATACGACCCTGCTATCACCTTGAGCAAGGAATTATTTTACTAAAACACGTTAGTATACATCGGAAGTGAGCTGCCTGAGCATATTCTACACTGGCAGCCGTTAGCGAAATTGATGAAAAATTACATTTTTCAAATTTTCTATTTTGCGAAATACGACCCAGTTATCACCTTGAGCAAGAAATTATTTCACTAAAACACGTTAGTATACATCAGAAGTAAGCTGCCTGAGCATATTTCGTATTGGCAGCCGTTTGCGAAATTGATGAAAAATGACATTGTTTAAATTTCCTATTTTGGGTAATACGACCTTGCTATCACCTTGAACAAGGAACTATTTTACTAAAACACGTTAATATACATCGAAAGTGAGCTGCCTTAGCATATTTCATATTGGCAGCCGTTTGCGAAATTAATGAAAATGACATTGTTTAAATTTCCTATTTTGCGTAATACGACCCTGCTATCACTTTGAACAAGGAATTATTTCACTAAAACACATTATTATACATCGAAAGTAAGCTGCCTGAGCATATTCTACACTGGCAGCCGTTAGCGAAATTGATGAAAAATTACATTGTTTAAAATTCCTATTTTGCGTAATACGACCCTGCTATCACCTTGAGCAAGGAATTATTTCACTAAAACACGTTAGTATACATCGAAAGTAAGCTGCCTGAGCATATTTCATATTGGCAGCCGTTTGCGAAATTGATGAAAAATGACATTTTTTAAATTTCCTATTTTGCGTAATACGACCCTGCTATCACCTGGAGCAAGAAATTATTAAACTAAAACACGTTGGTATACATCGGAAGTAAGCTGCCTGAGCATATTTCATTTTGGCAGCCGTTTGCGAAATTTATGAAAAGTGATATTTTTTGAAATCCCAATTTTGCGTAATACCACCCTGCTATCACTTTGAACAAGGAATTATTTCACTAAAACACGTTAGTATACATCGAAAGTAAGCTGCTCGAGCATATTCTACACTGGCAGCCGATTGCAAAATTGATAAAAAATTACATTTTTCAAATTTTCTATTTTGCGAAATACGACCCTGTTATCACCTTGAGCAAGGAATCATTTTACTAAAACACGTTATTATACATCAGAAGTGAGCTGCCTGAGCATATTTCGTATTGGCAGCCGTTTGCGAAATTGACGAAAAATGACATTGTTTAAATTTCCTATTTTGGGTAATACGACCCTGCTATCACCTTGAACAAGGAATTATTTTACTAAAACACGTTAATATACATCGATAGTGAGCTGCCTGAGCTCATTTCATATTGGCAGCCGTTTGCGAAATTAATGAAAATGACATTTTTTAAATTTCCTATTTTGCGTAGTACGACTCTGCTATCACCTTGAGCAAGGAATTATTTTTCTAAAACACGTTAGTATACACCGGAAGTAAGCTGCCTGAGAATATTTTACTCTGGCAGCCGTTTGCGAAATTGATGAAAAATGACATTGTTTAAATTTCCTATTTTGTGTATTACGACCCTGCTATCACCTTGAACAAGGAATTATTTCACTTAAACACGTTAGTAAACATCGAAAGTAAGCTGCCTGAGCATATTCTACACTGGCAGCCGATTGCAAAATTGATAAAAAATTACATTTTTCAAATTTTCTATTTTGCGAAATACGACCCTGCTATCACCTTGAGCAAGGAATATTTTCCTAAAACACGTTAGTATACATCGAAAGTAAGCTGCCTGAGCATATTTCATATTGGCAGCCGTTTGCGAAATTAATGAAAATGACATTTTTTAAATTTCCTATTTTGCGTAGTACGACCCTGCTATCACCTTGAGCAAGGAATTATTTTTCTGAAACACGTTAGTATACACCGGAAGTAAGCTGCCTGAGAATATTTTACTCTGGCAGCCGTTTGCGAAATTGATGAAAAATAACACTGTTTAAGTTTCCTATTTTGTGTATTACGACCCTGATATCACCTTGAGCAAGGAATTTTTTCACTAAAACACGTTAGTATACATCGAAAATAAGCTGCCTGATCATATTTCATATCGGCAGCCGTTTGCGAAATTAATGAAAAATTACATTTTTTAAATTTCCTATTTTGCGTATTACGACCCTGCTATCACCTTGAGCAAGGAATTATTTTACTAAAACACGTTAGTATACATCGAAAGTAAGCTGCCTGAGCATATTCTACACTGGCATCCGTTTGCGAAATTGATGAAAAATGACATTTTTCAAATATCCTATTTTGCGAAATAGGACCCTGCTATCACCTTGAGCAAGGAATTACTTCACTAAAACACGTTAGTATATATCGAAAGTAAGCTGCCTGAGCATATTTCATATTGGCAGGCGTTTGCGAAATTAATGAAAAATTACATTTTTTAAATTTCCTATTTTGTGTAGTACGACCCTGCTATCACCTTTAGCAAGACATTATTTTACTAAAACACATTAGTATACATCGAAAGTAAGCTGTCTGAGCATATTCTACACTGGCAGCCGTTTGCGAAATTGATGAAAAATTACATTTTTTAAATTTCCTATTTTGCGAAATAGGACCCTGCTATCACCTTGAGCAAGGAATTATTATTTTACTGAAACACGTTAGTATACATCGAAAGTAAGTTGCCTGAGCACATTTTATATTGGCAGCCGTTTGTGAAATTAATGAAAAATGACATTTTTTAAATTTCCTATTTTGCGTAGTACGACCTTGCTATCACCTTGAGCAAGGAATTATTTTAGTGAAACACGTTAGTATACATCGGAAGTAAGCTGCCTGAGCATATTTCATATTGGCAGCCGTTTGCGAAATTGATGAAAAATGACATTTTTTAAATTTCCTATTTTGCGTAGTACGACCCTGCTAAAACCTTGAGCAAGGAATTATTTTAGTGAAACACGTTAGTATACATCGGAAGTAAGCTGCCTGAGCATATATTTCATATTGGCAGCCGTTTGCGAAATTGATGAAAAATGACATTGTTTAAATTTCCTATTTTGCGTAATACGACCCTGCTATCACCTTGAGCAAGGAATTATTTCACTTAAACACGTTAGTATACATCGAAAGTGAGCTGCCTGAGAATATTTCACTCTGGCAGCCGTTTGCAAAATTGATGAAAAATAACATTTTTTAAATTTCCTATTTTGCGTAATACGACCCTGCTATCACCTTGAGCAAGGAATTATTCCACTGAAACACGTTAGCATACATCGAAAGTGAGCTGCCTGAGCATATTTCATATTGACAGCCGGTTGCGAAATTAATGAAAAATGACATTGTTTAAATTTCCTATTTTGGGTAATACGACCCTGCTATCACATTGAACAAGGAATTATTTCACTAAAACACGTTAGTTTACTTCGAAAGTAAGCTGCCTGAGTATATTTCGTATTAGCAGCCGTTTGCGAAATTGATGAAAAATGACAATGTTTAAATTTCCTATTTTGCGTAATACGACCCTGCTATCACCTTGAGCAAGGAATTATTTTACTAAAACACGTTAGTATACATCGAAAGTGAGCTGCCTTAGCATATTTCATATTGGCAGCCGGTTGCGAAATTAATGAAAAATGACATTGTTTAAATTTCCTATTTTGGGTAATACGACCCTGCTATCACCTTGAACAAGGAATTATTCCACTAAAAAACGTTAGTTTACATCGGAAGTAAGCTGCCTGAGCATATTTCGTATTGGCAGCCGTTTGCGAAATTGATGAAAAATGACAATGTTTAAATTTCCTATTTTGCGTAATACGACCCTGCTATCTCCTTGAGCAAGGAATTATTTTACTGAAATACGTTAGTATACATCGAAAGTGAGCTGCCTGAGAATATTTTATTCTGGCAGCCGTTTGCGAAATTGATGAAAAATTACATTTTTTCAATTTCCTATTTCGCGTAATACGACCCTGCTATCACCTTGAGCAAGGAATTATTTCACTGAAACACAATAGCATACATCGAAAGTGAGCTGCCTGAGCATATTTCATATTGGCAGCCGGTTGCGAAATTAATGAAAAATGACATTGTTTAAATTTCCTATTTTGGGTAATACGACCCTGCTATCACATTGAACAAGGAATTATTTCACTAAAACACGTTAGTTTACTTCGAAAGTAAGCTGCCTGAGTATATTTCGTATTAGCAGCCGTTTGCGAAATTGATGAAAAATGACAATGTTTAAATTTCCTATTTTGCGTAATACGACCCTGCTATCACCTTGAGCAAGGAATTATTTTACTAAAACACGTTAGTATACATCGAAAGTGAGCTGCCTGAGCATATTTCATATTGGCAGCCGGTTGCGAAATTAATGAAAAATGACATTGTTTAAATTTCCTATTTTGGGTATTACGACCCTGCTATCACCTTGAACAAGAAATTATTTCACTAAAACACGTTAGTTTACATCGAAAGTAAGCTGCCTGAGCATATTTCGTATTGGCAGCCGTTTGCGAAATTGATGAAAAATGACATTGTTTAAATTTCCTATTTTGCGTAACACGACCCTTCTATCACCTTGAGCAAGGAATTATTTTACTGAAACACGTTAGTATACATCGAAAGTAAGCTGCCTGAGCATATTTCATATTGGCAGCCGTTTGCGAAATTGATGAAAAATGACATTGTTTAAATTTCCTATTTTGCGTAATACGACCCTGCTATCACCTTGAGCAAGGAATTATTTTACTGAAACACGTTAGTATACATCGAAAGTGAGCTGCCTGAGAATATTTTACTCTGGCAGCCGTTTGCGAAATTGATGAAAAATAAAATTTTTTCAATTTCCTATTTTGCGTAATACGACCCTGCTATCACCTTGAGCAAAGAATTATTTCACTAAAACACGTTAGTATACATCAAAAGTAAGCATACATCGAAAGTGAGCTGCCTGAGCATATTTCATATTGACAGCCGGTTGCGAAATTAATGAAAAATTACATTGTTTAAATTTCCTATTTTGGGTAATACGACCCTGCTATCACATTGAACAAGGAATTATTTCACTAAAACACGTTAGTTTACTTCGAAAGTAAGCTGCCTGAGTATATTTCGTATTGGCAGCCGTTTGCGAAATTGATGAAAAATGACAATGTTTAAATTTCCTATTTTGCGTAATACGACCCTGCTATCACCTTGAGCAAGGAATTATTTTACTAAAACACGTTAGTATACATCGAAAGTGAGCTGCCTTAGCATATTTCATATTGGCAGCCGGTTGCGAAATTAATGAAAAATGATATTGTTTAAATTTCCTATTTTGGGTAATACGACCCTGCTATCACCTTGAACAAGGAATTATTTCACTAAAAAACGTTAGTTTACATCGGAAGTAAGCTGCCTGAGCATATTTCGTATTGGCAGCCGTTTGCGAAATTGATGAAAAATGACAATGTTTAAATTTCCTATTTTGCGTAATACGACCCTGCTATCTCCTTGAGCAAGGAATTATTTTACTGAAATACGTTAGTATACATCGAAAGTGAGCTGCCTGAGAATATTTTATTCTGGCAGCCGTTTGCGAAATTGATGAAAAATTACATTTTTTAAATTTCCTATTTCGCGTAATACGACCCTGCTATCACCTTGAGCAAGGAATTATTTCACTGAAACACGTTAGCATACATCGAAAGTGAGCTGCCTGAGCATATTTCATATTGGCAGCCGGTTGCGAAATTAATGAAAAATGACATTGTTTAAATTTCCTATTTTGGGTAATACGACCCTGCTATCACCTTGAACAAGAAATTATTTCACTAAAACACGTTAGTTTACATCGAAAGTAAGCTGCCTGAGCATATTTCGTATTGGCAGCCGTTTGCGAAATTGATGAAAAATGACATTGTTTAAATTTCCTATTTTGCGTAATACGACCCTTCTATCACCTTGAGCAAGGAATTATTTTACTGAAACACGTTAGTATACATCGAAAGTAAGCTGCCTGAGCATATTTCATATTGGCAGCCGTTTGCGAAATTGATGAAAAATGGCATTGTTTAAATTTCTTATTTTGCGTAATACGACCCTGCTATCACCTTGAGCAAGGAATTATTTTACTGAAACACGTTAGTATACATCGACAGTGAGCTGCCTGAGAATATTTTACTCTGGCAGCCGTTTGCGAAATTGATGAAAAATAAAATTTTTTCAATTTCCTATTTTGCGTAATACGACCCTGCTATCACCTTGAGCAAAGAATTATTTCACTAAAACACGTTAGTATACATCAAAAGTAAGCTGCCTGAGCATATTCTACACTGGCAGCCGATTGCGAAATTGATGAAAAATAACATTTTTTAAATTTCCTATTTTGCGTAATACGACCCTGCTATCACCTTGAGCAAGGAATTATTTTACTAAAAAACGTTAGCATACATCGAAAGTGAGCTGCCTGAGCATATTTCATATTGGCAGCCGGTTGCGAAATTAATGAAAAATTAAATTGTTTAAATTTCCTATTTTGGGTAATACGACCCTGCTATCACCTTGAACAAGGAATCATTTCACTAAAACACGTTAGTTTACATCGAAAGTAAGCTGCCTGAGCATATTTCGTATTGGCAGCCGTTTGCGAAATTGATGAAAAATTACATTGTTTAAATTTCCTATTTTGCGTATTACGACCCTGCTATCACCTTGAGCAAGGAATTATTTTACTAAAACACGTTAGTATACATCGAAAGTAAGCTGCCTGAGCATATTTCATATTGGCAGCCGTTTGCGAAACTGATGAAAAATTACATTGTTTAAAATTCCTATTTTGCGTAATACGACCCTGCTATCACCTTGAGCAAGGAATTATTTTACTGAAACACGTTAGTATACATCGAAAGTGAGCTGCCTGAGAATATTTTACTCTGGCAGCCGTTTGCAAAATTGATGAAAAATAACATTTTTTAAATTTCCTATTTTGCGTAATACGACCCTGCTATCACCTTGAGCAAGGAATTATTTCACTAAAACACGTTAGCATACATCGAAAGTGAGCTGCCTGAGCATATTTCATATTGACAGCCGGTTGCGAAATTAATGAAAAATGACATTGTTTAAATTTCCTATTTTGGGTAATACGACCCTGCTATCACATTGAACAAGGAATTATTTCACTAAAACACGTTAGTTTACTTCGAAAGTAAGCTGCCTGAGCATATTTCGTATTGGCAGCCGTTTGCGAAATTGATGAAAAATGACAATGTTTAAATTACCTATTTTGCGTAATACGACCCTGCTATCACCTTGAGCAAGGAATTATTTTACTAAAACACGTTAGTATACATCGAAAGTGAGCTGCCTTAGCATATTTCATATTGGCAGCCGGTTGCGAAATTAATGAAAAATGACATTGTTTAAATTTCTTATTTTGGGTAATACGACCCTGCTATCACCTTGAACAAGGAATTATTTCACTTAAAAACGTTAGTTTACATCGAAAGTAAGCTGCCTGAGCATATTTCGTATTGGCAGCCGTTTGCGAAATTGATGAAAAATGACAATGTTTAAATTTCCTATTTTGCGTAATACGACCCTGCTATCTCCTTGAGCAAGGAATTATTTTACTGAAATACGTTAGTATACATCGAAAGTGAGCTGCCTGAGAATATTTTATTCTGGCAGCCGTTTGCGAAATTGATGAAAAATTACATTTTTTAAATTTCCTATTTCGCGTAATACGACCCTGCTATCACCTTGAGCAAGGAATTATTTCACTAAAACACGTTAGCATACATCGAAAGTGAGCTGCCTGAGCATATTCCATATTGGCAGCCGGTTGCGAAATTAATGAAAAATGACATTGTTTAAATTTCCTATTTTGGGTAATACGACCCTGCTATCACCTTGAACAAGGAATCATTTCACTAAAACACGTTAGTTTACATCGAAAGTAAGCTGCCTGAGCATATTTCGTATTGGCAGCCGTTTGCGAAATTGATGAAAAATTACATTGTTTAAATTTCCTATTTTGCGTATTACGACCCTGCTATCACCTTGAGCAAGGAATTATTTTACTAAAACACGTTAGTATACATCGAAAGTAAGCTGCCTGAGCATATTTCATATTGGCAGCCGTTTGCGAAATTGATGAAAAATTACATTGTTTAAATTTCCTATTTTGCGTAATACGACCCTGCTATCACCTTGAGCAAGAAATTATTTTACTGAAACACGTTAGTATACATCGAAAGTGAGCTGCCTGAGAATATTTTACTCTGGCAGCCGTTTGCAAAATTGATGAAAAATAACATTTTTTAAATTTCCTATTTTGCGTAATACGACCCGGCTATCACCTTGAGCAAGGAATTATTTCACTAAAACACGTTAGCATACATCGAAAGTGAGCTGCCTGAGCATATTTCATATTGACAGCCGGTTGCGAAATTAATGAAAAATGACATTGTTTAAATTTCCTATTTTGGGTAATACGACCCTGCTATCACATTGAACAAGGAATTATTTCACTAAAACACGTTAGTTTACTTCGGAAGTAAGCTGCCTGAGCATATTTCGTATTGGCAGCCGTTTGCGAAATTGATGAAAAATGACAATGTTTAAATTTCCTATTTTGCGTAATACGACCCTGCTATCACCTTGAGCAAGGAATTATTTTACTAAAACACGTTAGTATACATCGAAAGTGAGCTGCCTTAGCATATTTCATATTGGCAGCCGGTTGCGAAATTAATGAAAAATGACATTGTTTAAATTTCCTATTTTGGGTAATACGACCCTGCAATCACCTTGAACAAGGAATTATTTCACTTAAAAACGTTAGTTTACATCGGAAGTAAGCTGCCTGAGCATATTTCGTATTGGCAGCCGTTTGCGAAATTGATGAAAAATGACAATGTTTAAATTTCCTATTTTGCGTAATACGACCCTGCTATCTCCTTGAGCAAGGAATTATTTTACTGAAATACGTTAGTATACATCGAAAGTGAGCTGCCTGAGAATATTTTATTCTGGCAGCCGTTTGCGAAATTGATGAAAAATTACATTTTTTAAATTTCCTATTTCGCGTAATACGACCCTGCTATCACCTTGAGCAAGGAATTATTTCACTAAAACACGTTAGCATACATCGAAAGTGAGCTGTCTGAGCATATTCCATATTGGCAGCCGGTTGCGAAATTAATGAAAAATGACATTTTTTAGATTTCCTATTTTGGGTAATACGACCCTGCTATTACCTTGAACAAGAAATTATTTCACTAAAACACGTTAGTTTACATCGAAAGTAAGCTGCCTGAGCATATTTCGTATTGGCAGCCGTTTGCGAAATTGATGAAAAATGACATTGTTTAAATTTCCTATTTTGCGTAATACGACCCTGCTATCACCTTGAGCAAGGAATTATTTTACTGAAACACGTTAGTATACATCGAAAGTAAGCTGCCTGAGCATATTTCATATTGGCAGCCGTTTGCGAAATTGATGAAAAATGACATTGTTTAAATTTCCTATTTTGCGTAATACGACCCTGCTATCACCTTGAGCAAGGAATTATTTTACTGAAACACGTTAGTTTACATCGAAAGTGAGCTGCCTGAGAATATTTTACTCTGGCAGCCGTTTGCGAAATTGATGAAAAATAAAATTTTTTCAATTTCCTATTTTGCGTAATACGACCCTGCTATCACCTTGAGCAAGGAATTATTCCACTAAAACACGTTAGTTTACATCGAAAGTAAGCTGCCTGAGCATATTTCGTATTTACAGCCGTTTGCAAAATTGATGAAAAATGACAATGTTTAAATTTCCTATTTTGCGTAATACGACCCTGCTATCACCTTGAGCAAGGAATTATTTTACTAAAACACGTTAGTATACATCGAAAGTAAGCTGCCTGAGCATATTTCGTATTGGCAGCCGTTTGCGAAATTGATGAAAAATGACAATGTTTAAATTTCCTATTTTGCGTAATAGGACCCTGCTATCACCTTGAGCAAGGAATTATTTTACTAGAACACGTTAGTATACATTGAAAGTGAGCTGCCTGAGCATACTTCATATTGGCAGCCGTTTGCGAAATTGATGAAAAATGAGATTGTTTAAATTTCCTATTTTGTGTAATACGACCCTGCTATCACCTTGAGCAAGGAATTATTTAACTAAAACACGTTAGTATACATCGAAAGTGAGCTGCCTGAGCATATTCTACACTGGCAGCCGATTGCGAAATTGATGAAAAATTCCATTTTTTAAATGTCCTATTTTGCGAAATACGACCCTGCTATCACCTTGAGCAAGGAATTATTTTACTAAAACACGTTAGTATACATCGAAAGTGAGCTGCCTGAGCATATTTCATATTGGCAGCCGTTTGCGAAATTGATGAAAAATGACATTGTTTAAATTTCCTATTTTGCGTAATACGACCCTGCTGTCACCTTGAGCAAGGAATTATTTCACTGAAACACGTTAGTATACATCAAAAGTGAGCTGCCTGAGAATATTTTACTCTGGCAGCCGTTTGCGAAATTGATGAAAAATTACATTTTTTAAATTTCCTATTTTGCGAAATGCGACCCTGCTATCACCTTGAGCAAGGAATTATTTCACTAAAACACGTTAGTATACATCGAAAGTGAGCTGCCTGAGCATATTTTATATTGGCAGCCGTTTGCGAAATTAATGAAAAATGACATTGTTTAAATTTCCTATTTTGTGTAAAACGACCCTGCTATCACCTTGAGCAAGGAATTATTTCACTAAAACACGTTAGTATACATCGGAAGTAAGCTGCCTGAGCACATTTCATATTGGCAGCCGTTTGCGAAGTTAATGAAAAATGACATTTATTAAATTTCCTATTTTGCGTAGTACGACCCTGCTATCACCTTGAGCAAGGATCTATTTTACTAAAACACGTTAGTATACATCGAAAGTAAGCTGTCTAAGCATAATTCATATTGGCAGCCGTTTGCGAAATTAATGAAAAATGACATTGTTTAAATTTCCTATTTTGTGTAGTACGAACCTGCTATCACCTTGAGCAAGGAATTATTTCACTAAAAAACGTTAGTATACATCGAAAGTAAGCTGCCTGAGCATATTTTATATTGGCAGCCGTTTGCGAAATTAATGAAAAATGACATTGTTTAAATTTCCTATTTCGTGTAAAACGACCCTGCTATCACCTTGAGCAAGGAATTATTTCACTAAAACACGTTAGTATACATCGAGAGTAAGCTGCCTGAGCATATTCTACACTGGCAGCCGATTGCGAAATTGATGAAAAATTATATTTTTCAAATTTCCTATTTTGCGAAATACGACCCTGCTATCACCTTGAGCAAGGAATAATTTTTCTAAAACACGTTAATATACATCGAAAGTAAGCTGCCTGAGCACATTTCATATTGGCAGCCGTTCGCGAAGTTAATGAAAAATGACATTTATTAAATTTCCTATTTTGCGTAGTACGACCCTGCTATCACCTTGAGCAAGGAATTATTTCACTAAAACACGTTAGCATACATCGAAAGTGAGCTGCCTGAGCATATTCCATATTGGCAGCCGGTTGCGAAATTAATGAAAAATGACATTTTTTAGATTTCCTATTTTGGGTAATACGACCCTGCTATTACCTTGAACAAGAAATTATTTCACTAAAACACGTTAGTTTACATCGAAAGTAAGCTGCCTGAGCATATTTCGTATTGGCAGCCGTTTGCGAAATTGATGAAAAATGACATTGTTTAAATTTCCTATTTTGCGTAATACGTCCCTGCTATCACCTTGAGCAAGGAATTATTTTACTGAAACACGTTAGTATACATCGAAAGTAAGCTGCCTGAGCATATTTCATATTGGCAGCCGTTTGCGAAATTGATGAAAAATGACATTGTTTAAATTTCCTATTTTGCGTAATACGACCCTGCTATCACCTTGAGCAAGGAATTATTTCACTGAAACACGTTAGTTTACATCGAAAGTGAGCTGCCCGAGAATATTTTACTCTGGCAGCCGTTTGCGAAATTGATGAAAAATAAAATTTTTTCAATTTCCTATTTTGCGTAATACGACCCTGCTATCACCTTGAGCAAGGAATTATTTCACTAAAACACGTTAGCATACATCGAAAGTGAGCTGCCTGAGCATATTTCATATTGGCAGCCGATTGCGAATTTGATGAAAAATGACATTGTTTAAATTTCCTATTTTGGGTAATACGACCCTGCTATCACCTTGAGCAAGGAATTATTCCACTAAAACACGTTAGTTTACATCGGAAGTAAGCTGCCTGAGCATATTTCGTATTGACAGCCGTTTGCGAAATTGATGAAAAATGACAATGTTTAAATTTCCTATTTTGCGTAATACGACCCTGCTATCACCTTGAGCAAGGAATTATTTTACTAAAACACGTTAGTATACATCGAAAGTAAGCTGCCTGAGCATATTTCGTATTGGCAGCCGTTTGCGAAATTGATGAAAAATGACAATGTTTAAATTTCCTATTTTGCGTAATAGGACCCTGCTATCACCTTGAGCAAGGAATGATTTTACTAAAACACGTTAGTATACATTGAAAGTGAGCTGCCTGAGCATACTTCATATTGGCAGCCGTTTGCGAAATTGATGAAAAATGAGATTGTTTAAATTTCCTATTTTGTGTAATACGACCCTGCTATCACCTTGAGCAAGGAATTATTTCACTAAAACACGTTAGTATACATCGAAAGTGAGCTGCCTGAGCATATTCTACACTGGCAGCCGATTGCGAAATTGATGAAAAATGACATTGTTTAAATTTCCTATTTTGGGTAATACGACCTTGCTATCACCTTAAACAAGGAACTATTTTACTAAAACACGTTAATATACATCGAAAGTGAGCTGCCTTAGCATATTTCATATTGGCAGCCGTTTGCGAAATTAATGAAAATGACATTGTTTAAATTTCCTATTTTGCGTAATACGACCCTGCTATCACTTTGAACAAGGAATTATTTCACTAAAACACATTATTATACATCGAAAGTAAGCTGCCTGAGCATATTCTACACTGGCAGCCGTTAGCGAAATTGATGAAAAATTACATTGTTTAAAATTCCTATTTTGCGTAATACGACCCTGCTATCACCTTGAGCAAGGAATTATTTCACTAAAACACGTTAGTATACATCGAAAGTAAGCTGCCTGAGCATATTTCATATTGGCAGCCGTTTGCGAAATTGATGAAAAATGACATTTTTTAAATTTCCTATTTTGCGTAATACGACCCTGCTATCACCTGGAGCAAGAAATTATTAAACTAAAACACGTTGGTATACATCGGAAGTAAGCTGCCTGAGCATATTTCATTTTGGCAGCCGTTTGCGAAATTTATGAAAAGTGATATTTTTTGAAATCCCAATTTTGCGTAATACCACCCTGCTATCACTTTGAACAAGGAATTATTTCACTAAAACACGTTAGTATACATCGAAAGTAAGCTGCTCGAGCATATTCTACACTGGCAGCCGATTGCAAAATTGATAAAAAATTACATTTTTCAAATTTTCTATTTTGCGAAATACGACCCTGTTATCACCTTGAGCAAGGAATCATTTTACTAAAACACGTTATTATACATCAGAAGTGAGCTGCCTGAGCATATTTCGTATTGGCAGCCGTTTGCGAAATTGACGAAAAATGACATTGTTTAAATTTCCTATTTTGGGTAATACGACCCTGCTATCACCTTGAACAAGGAATTATTTTACTAAAACACGTTAATATACATCGATAGTGAGCTGCCTGAGCTCATTTCATATTGGCAGCCGTTTGCGAAATTAATGAAAATGACATTTTTTAAATTTCCTATTTTGCGTAGTACGACTCTGCTATCACCTTGAGCAAGGAATTATTTTTCTAAAACACGTTAGTATACACCGGAAGTAAGCTGCCTGAGAATATTTTACTCTGGCAGCCGTTTGCGAAATTGATGAAAAATGACATTGTTTAAATTTCCTATTTTGTGTATTACGACCCTGCTATCACCTTGAACAAGGAATTATTTCACTTAAACACGTTAGTAAACATCGAAAGTAAGCTGCCTGAGCATATTCTACACTGGCAGCCGATTGCAAAATTGATAAAAAATTACATTTTTCAAATTTTCTATTTTGCGAAATACGACCCTGCTATCACCTTGAGCAAGGAATATTTTCCTAAAACACGTTAGTATACATCGAAAGTAAGCTGCCTGAGCATATTTCATATTGGCAGCCGTTTGCGAAATTAATGAAAATGACATTTTTTAAATTTCCTATTTTGCGTAGTACGACCCTGCTATCACCTTGAGCAAGGAATTATTTTTCTGAAACACGTTAGTATACACCGGAAGTAAGCTGCCTGAGAATATTTTACTCTGGCAGCCGTTTGCGAAATTGATGAAAAATAACACTGTTTAAGTTTCCTATTTTGTGTATTACGACCCTGATATCACCTTGAGCAAGGAATTTTTTCACTAAAACACGTTAGTATACATCGAAAATAAGCTGCCTGATCATATTTCATATCGGCAGCCGTTTGCGAAATTAATGAAAAATTACATTTTTTAAATTTCCTATTTTGCGTATTACGACCCTGCTATCACCTTGAGCAAGGAATTATTTTACTAAAACACGTTAGTATACATCGAAAGTAAGCTGCCTGAGCATATTCTACACTGGCATCCGTTTGCGAAATTGATGAAAAATGACATTTTTCAAATATCCTATTTTGCGAAATAGGACCCTGCTATCACCTTGAGCAAGGAATTACTTCACTAAAACACGTTAGTATATATCGAAAGTAAGCTGCCTGAGCATATTTCATATTGGCAGGCGTTTGCGAAATTAATGAAAAATTACATTTTTTAAATTTCCTATTTTGTGTAGTACGACCCTGCTATCACCTTTAGCAAGACATTATTTTACTAAAACACATTAGTATACATCGAAAGTAAGCTGTCTGAGCATATTCTACACTGGCAGCCGTTTGCGAAATTGATGAAAAATTACATTTTTTAAATTTCCTATTTTGCGAAATAGGACCCTGCTATCACCTTGAGCAAGGAATTATTATTTTACTGAAACACGTTAGTATACATCGAAAGTAAGTTGCCTGAGCACATTTTATATTGGCAGCCGTTTGTGAAATTAATGAAAAATGACATTTTTTAAATTTCCTATTTTGCGTAGTACGACCTTGCTATCACCTTGAGCAAGGAATTATTTTAGTGAAACACGTTAGTATACATCGGAAGTAAGCTGCCTGAGCATATTTCATATTGGCAGCCGTTTGCGAAATTGATGAAAAATGACATTTTTTAAATTTCCTATTTTGCGTAGTACGACCCTGCTAAAACCTTGAGCAAGGAATTATTTTAGTGAAACACGTTAGTATACATCGGAAGTAAGCTGCCTGAGCATATATTTCATATTGGCAGCCGTTTGCGAAATTGATGAAAAATGACATTGTTTAAATTTCCTATTTTGCGTAATACGACCCTGCTATCACCTTGAGCAAGGAATTATTTCACTTAAACACGTTAGTATACATCGAAAGTGAGCTGCCTGAGAATATTTCACTCTGGCAGCCGTTTGCAAAATTGATGAAAAATAACATTTTTTAAATTTCCTATTTTGCGTAATACGACCCTGCTATCACCTTGAGCAAGGAATTATTCCACTGAAACACGTTAGCATACATCGAAAGTGAGCTGCCTGAGCATATTTCATATTGACAGCCGGTTGCGAAATTAATGAAAAATGACATTGTTTAAATTTCCTATTTTGGGTAATACGACCCTGCTATCACATTGAACAAGGAATTATTTCACTAAAACACGTTAGTTTACTTCGAAAGTAAGCTGCCTGAGTATATTTCGTATTAGCAGCCGTTTGCGAAATTGATGAAAAATGACAATGTTTAAATTTCCTATTTTGCGTAATACGACCCTGCTATCACCTTGAGCAAGGAATTATTTTACTAAAACACGTTAGTATACATCGAAAGTGAGCTGCCTTAGCATATTTCATATTGGCAGCCGGTTGCGAAATTAATGAAAAATGACATTGTTTAAATTTCCTATTTTGGGTAATACGACCCTGCTATCACCTTGAACAAGGAATTATTCCACTAAAAAACGTTAGTTTACATCGGAAGTAAGCTGCCTGAGCATATTTCGTATTGGCAGCCGTTTGCGAAATTGATGAAAAATGACAATGTTTAAATTTCCTATTTTGCGTAATACGACCCTGCTATCTCCTTGAGCAAGGAATTATTTTACTGAAATACGTTAGTATACATCGAAAGTGAGCTGCCTGAGAATATTTTATTCTGGCAGCCGTTTGCGAAATTGATGAAAAATTACATTTTTTCAATTTCCTATTTCGCGTAATACGACCCTGCTATCACCTTGAGCAAGGAATTATTTCACTGAAACACAATAGCATACATCGAAAGTGAGCTGCCTGAGCATATTTCATATTGGCAGCCGGTTGCGAAATTAATGAAAAATGACATTGTTTAAATTTCCTATTTTGGGTAATACGACCCTGCTATCACATTGAACAAGGAATTATTTCACTAAAACACGTTAGTTTACTTCGAAAGTAAGCTGCCTGAGTATATTTCGTATTAGCAGCCGTTTGCGAAATTGATGAAAAATGACAATGTTTAAATTTCCTATTTTGCGTAATACGACCCTGCTATCACCTTGAGCAAGGAATTATTTTACTAAAACACGTTAGTATACATCGAAAGTGAGCTGCCTGAGCATATTTCATATTGGCAGCCGGTTGCGAAATTAATGAAAAATGACATTGTTTAAATTTCCTATTTTGGGTAATACGACCCTGCTATCACCTTGAACAAGAAATTATTTCACTAAAACACGTTAGTTTACATCGAAAGTAAGCTGCCTGAGCATATTTCGTATTGGCAGCCGTTTGCGAAATTGATGAAAAATGACATTGTTTAAATTTCCTATTTTGCGTAACACGACCCTTCTATCACCTTGAGCAAGGAATTATTTTACTGAAACACGTTAGTATACATCGAAAGTAAGCTGCCTGAGCATATTTCATATTGGCAGCCGTTTGCGAAATTGATGAAAAATGACATTGTTTAAATTTCCTATTTTGCGTAATACGACCCTGCTATCACCTTGAGCAAGGAATTATTTTACTGAAACACGTTAGTATACATCGAAAGTGAGCTGCCTGAGAATATTTTACTCTGGCAGCCGTTTGCGAAATTGATGAAAAATAAAATTTTTTCAATTTCCTATTTTGCGTAATACGACCCTGCTATCACCTTGAGCAAAGAATTATTTCACTAAAACACGTTAGTATACATCAAAAGTAAGCATACATCGAAAGTGAGCTGCCTGAGCATATTTCATATTGACAGCCGGTTGCGAAATTAATGAAAAATGACATTGTTTAAATTTCCTATTTTGGGTAATACGACCCTGCTATCACATTGAACAAGGAATTATTTCACTAAAACACGTTAGTTTACTTCGAAAGTAAGCTGCCTGAGTATATTTCGTATTGGCAGCCGTTTGCGAAATTGATGAAAAATGACAATGTTTAAATTTCCTATTTTGCGTAATACGACCCTGCTATCACCTTGAGCAAGGAATTATTTTACTAAAACACGTTAGTATACATCGAAAGTGAGCTGCCTTAGCATATTTCATATAGGCAGCCGGTTGCGAAATTAATGAAAAATGACATTGTTTAAATTTCCTATTTTGGGTAATACGACCCTGCTATCACCTTGAACAAGGAATTATTTCACTAAAAAACGTTAGTTTACATCGGAAGTAAGCTGCCTGAGCATATTTCGTATTGGCAGCCGTTTGCGAAATTGATGAAAAATGACAATGTTTAAATTTCCTATTTTGCGTAATACGACCCTGCTATCTCCTTGAGCAAGGAATTATTTTACTGAAATACGTTAGTATACATCGAAAGTGAGCTGCCTGAGAATATTTTATTCTGGCAGCCGTTTGCGAAATTGATGAAAAATTACATTTTTTAAATTTCCTATTTCGCGTAATACGACCCTGCTATCACCTTGAGCAAGGAATTATTTCACTGAAACACGTTAGCATACATCGAAAGTGAGCTGCCTGAGCATATTTCATATTGGCAGCCGGTTGCGAAATTAATGAAAAATGACATTGTTTAAATTTCCTATTTTGGGTAATACGACCCTGCTATCACCTTGAACAAGAAATTATTTCACTAAAACACGTTAGTTTACATCGAAAGTAAGCTGCCTGAGCATATTTCGTATTGGCAGCCGTTTGCGAAATTGATGAAAAATGACATTGTTTAAATTTCCTATTTTGCGTAATACGACCCTTCTATCACCTTGAGCAAGGAATTATTTTACTGAAACACGTTAGTATACATCGAAAGTAAGCTGCCTGAGCATATTTCATATTGGCAGCCGTTTGCGAAATTGATGAAAAATGGCATTGTTTAAATTTCTTATTTTGCGTAATACGACCCTGCTATCACCTTGAGCAAGGAATTATTTTACTGAAACACGTTAGTATACATCGACAGTGAGCTGCCTGAGAATATTTTACTCTGGCAGCCGTTTGCGAAATTGATGAAAAATAAAATTTTTTCAATTTCCTATTTTGCGTAATACGACCCTGCTATCACCTTGAGCAAAGAATTATTTCACTAAAACACGTTAGTATACATCAAAAGTAAGCTGCCTGAGCATATTCTACACTGGCAGCCGATTGCGAAATTGATGAAAAATAACATTTTTTAAATTTCCTATTTTGCGTAATACGACCCTGCTATCACCTTGAGCAAGGAATTATTTTACTAAAAAACGTTAGCATACATCGAAAGTGAGCTGCCTGAGCATATTTCATATTGGCAGCCGGTTGCGAAATTAATGAAAAATTAAATTGTTTAAATTTCCTATTTTGGGTAATACGACCCTGCTATCACCTTGAACAAGGAATCATTTCACTAAAACACGTTAGTTTACATCGAAAGTAAGCTGCCTGAGCATATTTCGTATTGGCAGCCGTTTGCGAAATTGATGAAAAATTACATTGTTTAAATTTCCTATTTTGCGTATTACGACCCTGCTATCACCTTGAGCAAGGAATTATTTTACTAAAACACGTTAGTATACATCGAAAGTAAGCTGCCTGAGCATATTTCATATTGGCAGCCGTTTGCGAAACTGATGAAAAATTACATTGTTTAAAATTCCTATTTTGCGTAATACGACCCTGCTATCACCTTGAGCAAGGAATTATTTTACTGAAACACGTTAGTATACATCGAAAGTGAGCTGCCTGAGAATATTTTACTCTGGCAGCCGTTTGCAAAATTGATGAAAAATAACATTTTTTAAATTTCCTATTTTGCGTAATACGACCCTGCTATCACCTTGAGCAAGGAATTATTTCACTAAAACACGTTAGCATACATCGAAAGTGAGCTGCCTGAGCATATTTCATATTGACAGCCGGTTGCGAAATTAATGAAAAATGACATTGTTTAAATTTCCTATTTTGGGTAATACGACCCTGCTATCACATTGAACAAGGAATTATTTCACTAAAACACGTTAGTTTACTTCGAAAGTAAGCTGCCTGAGCATATTTCGTATTGGCAGCCGTTTGCGAAATTGATGAAAAATGACAATGTTTAAATTACCTATTTTGCGTAATACGACCCTGCTATCACCTTGAGCAAGGAATTATTTTACTAAAACACGTTAGTATACATCGAAAGTGAGCTGCCTTAGCATATTTCATATTGGCAGCCGGTTGCGAAATTAATGAAAAATGACATTGTTTAAATTTCTTATTTTGGGTAATACGACCCTGCTATCACCTTGAACAAGGAATTATTTCACTTAAAAACGTTAGTTTACATCGAAAGTAAGCTGCCTGAGCATATTTCGTATTGGCAGCCGTTTGCGAAATTGATGAAAAATGACAATGTTTAAATTTCCTATTTTGCGTAATACGACCCTGCTATCTCCTTGAGCAAGGAATTATTTTACTGAAATACGTTAGTATACATCGAAAGTGAGCTGCCTGAGAATATTTTATTCTGGCAGCCGTTTGCGAAATTGATGAAAAATTACATTTTTTAAATTTCCTATTTCGCGTAATACGACCCTGCTATCACCTTGAGCAAGGAATTATTTCACTAAAACACGTTAGCATACATCGAAAGTGAGCTGCCTGAGCATATTCCATATTGGCAGCCGGTTGCGAAATTAATGAAAAATGACATTGTTTAAATTTCCTATTTTGGGTAATACGACCCTGCTATCACCTTGAACAAGGAATCATTTCACTAAAACACGTTAGTTTACATCGAAAGTAAGCTGCCTGAGCATATTTCGTATTGGCAGCCGTTTGCGAAATTGATGAAAAATTACATTGTTTAAATTTCCTATTTTGCGTATTACGACCCTGCTATCACCTTGAGCAAGGAATTATTTTACTAAAACACGTTAGTATACATCGAAAGTAAGCTGCCTGAGCATATTTCATATTGGCAGCCGTTTGCGAAATTGATGAAAAATTACATTGTTTAAATTTCCTATTTTGCGTAATACGACCCTGCTATCACCTTGAGCAAGAAATTATTTTACTGAAACACGTTAGTATACATCGAAAGTGAGCTGCCTGAGAATATTTTACTCTGGCAGCCGTTTGCAAAATTGATGAAAAATAACATTTTTTAAATTTCCTATTTTGCGTAATACGACCCGGCTATCACCTTGAGCAAGGAATTATTTCACTAAAACACGTTAGCATACATCGAAAGTGAGCTGCCTGAGCATATTTCATATTGACAGCCGGTTGCGAAATTAATGAAAAATGACATTGTTTAAATTTCCTATTTTGGGTAATACGACCCTGCTATCACATTGAACAAGGAATTATTTCACTAAAACACGTTAGTTTACTTCGGAAGTAAGCTGCCTGAGCATATTTCGTATTGGCAGCCGTTTGCGAAATTGATGAAAAATGACAATGTTTAAATTTCCTATTTTGCGTAATACGACCCTGCTATCACCTTGAGCAAGGAATTATTTTACTAAAACACGTTAGTATACATCGAAAGTGAGCTGCCTTAGCATATTTCATATTGGCAGCCGGTTGCGAAATTAATGAAAAATGACATTGTTTAAATTTCCTATTTTGGGTAATACGACCCTGCAATCACCTTGAACAAGGAATTATTTCACTTAAAAACGTTAGTTTACATCGGAAGTAAGCTGCCTGAGCATATTTCGTATTGGCAGCCGTTTGCGAAATTGATGAAAAATGACAATGTTTAAATTTCCTATTTTGCGTAATACGACCCTGCTATCTCCTTGAGCAAGGAATTATTTTACTGAAATACGTTAGTATACATCGAAAGTGAGCTGCCTGAGAATATTTTATTCTGGCAGCCGTTTGCGAAATTGATGAAAAATTACATTTTTTAAATTTCCTATTTCGCGTAATACGACCCTGCTATCACCTTGAGCAAGGAATTATTTCACTAAAACACGTTAGCATACATCGAAAGTGAGCTGTCTGAGCATATTCCATATTGGCAGCCGGTTGCGAAATTAATGAAAAATGACATTTTTTAGATTTCCTATTTTGGGTAATACGACCCTGCTATTACCTTGAACAAGAAATTATTTCACTAAAACACGTTAGTTTACATCGAAAGTAAGCTGCCTGAGCATATTTCGTATTGGCAGCCGTTTGCGAAATTGATGAAAAATGACATTGTTTAAATTTCCTATTTTGCGTAATACGACCCTGCTATCACCTTGAGCAAGGAATTATTTTACTGAAACACGTTAGTATACATCGAAAGTAAGCTGCCTGAGCATATTTCATATTGGCAGCCGTTTGCGAAATTGATGAAAAATGACATTGTTTAAATTTCCTATTTTGCGTAATACGACCCTGCTATCACCTTGAGCAAGGAATTATTTTACTGAAACACGTTAGTTTACATCGAAAGTGAGCTGCCTGAGAATATTTTACTCTGGCAGCCGTTTGCGAAATTGATGAAAAATAAAATTTTTTCAATTTCCTATTTTGCGTAATACGACCCTGCTATCACCTTGAGCAAGGAATTATTCCACTAAAACACGTTAGTTTACATCGAAAGTAAGCTGCCTGAGCATATTTCGTATTTACAGCCGTTTGCAAAATTGATGAAAAATGACAATGTTTAAATTTCCTATTTTGCGTAATACGACCCTGCTATCACCTTGAGCAAGGAATTATTTTACTAAAACACGTTAGTATACATCGAAAGTAAGCTGCCTGAGCATATTTCGTATTGGCAGCCGTTTGCGAAATTGATGAAAAATGACAATGTTTAAATTTCCTATTTTGCGTAATAGGACCCTGCTATCACCTTGAGCAAGGAATTATTTTACTAGAACACGTTAGTATACATTGAAAGTGAGCTGCCTGAGCATACTTCATATTGGCAGCCGTTTGCGAAATTGATGAAAAATGAGATTGTTTAAATTTCCTATTTTGTGTAATACGACCCTGCTATCACCTTGAGCAAGGAATTATTTAACTAAAACACGTTAGTATACATCGAAAGTGAGCTGCCTGAGCATATTCTACACTGGCAGCCGATTGCGAAATTGATGAAAAATTCCATTTTTTAAATGTCCTATTTTGCGAAATACGACCCTGCTATCACCTTGAGCAAGGAATTATTTTACTAAAACACGTTAGTATACATCGAAAGTGAGCTGCCTGAGCATATTTCATATTGGCAGCCGTTTGCGAAATTGATGAAAAATGACATTGTTTAAATTTCCTATTTTGCGTAATACGACCCTGCTGTCACCTTGAGCAAGGAATTATTTCACTGAAACACGTTAGTATACATCAAAAGTGAGCTGCCTGAGAATATTTTACTCTGGCAGCCGTTTGCGAAATTGATGAAAAATTACATTTTTTAAATTTCCTATTTTGCGAAATGCGACCCTGCTATCACCTTGAGCAAGGAATTATTTCACTAAAACACGTTAGTATACATCGAAAGTGAGCTGCCTGAGCATATTTTATATTGGCAGCCGTTTGCGAAATTAATGAA
Source organism: Lochmaea capreae (assembly GCA_949126875.1). Lineage (NCBI taxonomy): Eukaryota > Metazoa > Arthropoda > Insecta > Coleoptera > Chrysomelidae > Lochmaea > Lochmaea capreae. Next base: position 36,389,908 of record OX421395.1, read on the forward strand.
AAATGACATTGTTTAAATTTCCTATTTTGTGTAAAACGACCCTGCTATCACCTTGAGCAAGGAATTATTTCACTAAAACACGTTAGTATACATCGGAAGTAAGCTGCCTGAGCACATTTCATATTGGCAGCCGTTTGCGAAGTTAATGAAAAATGACATTTATTAAATTTCCTATTTTGCGTAGTACGACCCTGCTATCACCTTGAGCAAGGATCTATTTTACTAAAACACGTTAGTATACATCGAAAGTAAGCTGTCTAAGCATAATTCATATTGGCAGCCGTTTGCGAAATTAATGAAAAATGACATTGTTTAAATTTCCTATTTTGTGTAGTACGAACCTGCTATCACCTTGAGCAAGGAATTATTTCACTAAAAAACGTTAGTATACATCGAAAGTAAGCTGCCTGAGCATATTTTATATTGGCAGCCGTTTGCGAAATTAATGAAAAATGACATTGTTTAAATTTCCTATTTCGTGTAAAACGACCCTGCTATCACCTTGAGCAAGGAATTATTTCACTAAAACACGTTAGTATACATCGAGAGTAAGCTGCCTGAGCATATTCTACACTGGCAGCCGATTGCGAAATTGATGAAAAATTATATTTTTCAAATTTCCTATTTTGCGAAATACGACCCTGCTATCACCTTGAGCAAGGAATTATTTCACTAAAACACGTAAGTATACATCGAAAGTAAGCTGTCTGAGCATAATTCATATTGGCAGCCGTTTGCGAAATTGATGAAAAATGACATTGTTTAAATTTCCTATTTTGCGAAATACGACCCTGCTATCACCTTGAGCAAGGAGTTATTTTACCAAAACACGTTAGTATACATCGAATGTGAGCCTGAGAATATTTCAATCTGGCAGCCGTTTGCGAAATTGATGAAAAATGACATTTTTGAAATTTATTATTTTGCGTAATACGACCCTGCTATCACCTTGAGCAAGGAATAATTTTTCTAAAACACGTTAATATACATCGAAAGTAAGCTGCCTGAGCACATTTCATATTGGCAGCCGTTCGCGAAGTTAATGAAAAATGACATTTATTAAATTTCCTATTTTGCGTAGTACGACCCTGCTATCACCTTGAGCAAGGAATTATTTCACTAAAACACGTTAGCATACATCGAAAGTGAGCTGCCTGAGCATATTCCATATTGGCAGCCGGTTGCGAAATTAATGAAAAATGACATTTTTTAGATTTCCTATTTTGGGTAATACGACCCTGCTATTACCTTGAACAAGAAATTATTTCACTAAAACACGTTAGTTTACATCGAAAGTAAGCTGCCTGAGCATATTTCGTATTGGCAGCCGTTTGCGAAATTGATGAAAAATGACATTGTTTAAATTTCCTATTTTGCGTAATACGACCCTGCTACCACCTTGAGCAAGGAATTATTTTACTGAAACACGTTAGTATACATCGAAAGTAAGCTGCCTGAGCATATTTCATATTGGCAGCCGTTTGCGAAATTGATGAAAAATGACATTGTTTAAATTTCCTATTTTGCGTAATACGACCCTGCTATCACCTTGAGCAAGGAATTATTTCACTGAAACACGTTAGTTTACATCGAAAGTGAGCTGCCCGAGAATATTTTACTCTGGCAGCCGTTTGCGAAATTGATGAAAAATAAAATTTTTTCAATTTCCTATTTTGCGTAATACGACCCTGCTATCACCTTGAGCAAGGAATTATTTCACTAAAACACGTTAGCATACATCGAAAGTGAGCTGCCTGAGCATATTTCATATTGGCAGCCGATTGCGAATTTGATGAAAAATGACATTGTTTAAATTTCCTATTTTGGGTAATACGACCCTGCTATCACCTTGAGCAAGGAATTATTCCACTAAAACACGTTAGTTTACATCGGAAGTAAGCTGCCTGAGCATATTTCGTATTGACAGCCGTTTGCGAAATTGATGAAAAATGACAATGTTTAAATTTCCTATTTTGCGTAATACGACCCTGCTATCACCTTGAGCAAGGAATTATTTTACTAAAACACGTTAGTATACATCGAAAGTAAGCTGCCTGAGCATATTTCGTATTGGCAGCCGTTTGCGAAATTGATGAAAAATGACAATGTTTAAATTTCCTATTTTGCGTAATAGGACCCTGCTATCACCTTGAGCAAGGAATGATTTTACTAAAACACGTTAGTATACATTGAAAGTGAGCTGCCTGAGCATACTTCATATTGGCAGCCGTTTGCGAAATTGATGAAAAATGAGATTGTTTAAATTTCCTATTTTGTGTAATACGACCCTGCTATCACCTTGAGCAAGGAATTATTTCACTAAAACACGTTAGTATACATCGAAAGTGAGCTGCCTGAGCATATTCTACACTGGCAGCCGATTGCGAAATTGATGAAAAATTCCATTTTTTAAATGTCCTATTTTGCGAAATACGACCCTGCTATCACCTTGAGCAAGGAATTATTTTACTAAAACACGTTAGTATACATCGAAAGTGAGCTGCCTGAGCATATTTCATATTGGCAGCCGTTTGCGAAATTGATGAAAAATGACATTGTTTAAATTTCCTATTTTGCGTAATACGACCCTGCTGTCACCTTGAGCAAGGAATTATTTCACTGAAACACGTTAGTATACATCAAAAGTGAGCTGCCTGGGAATATTTTACTCTGGCAGCCGTTTGCGAAATTGATGAAAAATTACATTTCTTAAATTTCCTATTTTGCGAAATGCGACCCTGCTATCACCTTGAGCAAGGAATTATTTCACTAAAACACGTTAGTATACATCGAAAGTGAGCTGCCTGAGCATATTTTATATTGGCAGCCGTTTGCGAAATTAATGAAAAATGACATTGTTTAAATTTCCTATTTTGTGTAAAACGACCCTGCTATCACCTTGAGCAAGGAATTATTTCACTAAAACACGTTAGTATACATCGAGAGTAAGCTGTCTGAGCATAATTCATATTGGCAGCCGTTTGCGAAATTGATGAATAATGACATTGTTTAAATTTCCTATTTTGCGTAATACGACCCTGCTATCACCTTGAGCAAGGAATAATTTTTCTAAAACACGTTAGTATACATCGGAAGTAAGCTGCCTGAGCACATTTCATATTGGCAGCCGTTTGCGAAGTTAATGAAAAATGACATTTATTAAATTTCCTATTTTGCGTAGTACGACCCTGCTATCACCTTGAGCAAGGATCTATTTTACTAAAACACGTTAGTATACATCGAAAGTAAGCTGTCTAAGCATAATTCATATTGGCAGCCGTTTGCGAAATTAATGAAAAATGACATTGTTTAAATTTCCTATTTTGTGTAGTACGACCCTGCTATCACCTTGAGCAAGGAATTATTTCACTAAAACACGTTAGCATACATCGAAAGTGAGCTGCCTGAGCATATTCCATATTGGCAGCCGGTTGCGAAATTAATGAAAAATGACATTTTTTAGATTTCCTATTTTGGGTAATACGACCCTGCTATTACCTTGAACAAGAAATTATTTCACTAAAACACGTTAGTTTACATCGAAAGTAAGCTGCCTGAGCATATTTCGTATTGGCAGCCGTTTGCGAAATTGATGAAAAATGACATTGTTTAAATTTCCTATTTTGCGTAATACGACCCTGCTATCACCTTGAGCAAGGAATTATTTTACTGAAACACGTTAGTATACATCGAAAGTAAGCTGCCTGAGCATATTTCATATTGGCAGCCGTTTGCGAAATTGATGAAAAATGACATTGTTTAAATTTCCTATTTTGCGTAATACGACCCTGCTATCACCTTGAGCAAGGAATTATTTCACTGAAACACGTTAGTTTACATCGAAAGTGAGCTGCCCGAGAATATTTTACTCTGGCAGCCGTTTGCGAAATTGATGAAAAATAAAATTTTTTCAATTTCCTATTTTGCGTAATACGACCCTGCTATCACCTTGAGCAAGGAATTATTTCACTAAAACACGTTAGCATACATCGAAAGTGAGCTGCCTGAGCATATTTCATATTGGCAGCCGATTGCGAATTTGATGAAAAATGACATTGTTTAAATTTCCTATTTTGGGTAATACGACCCTGCTATCACCTTGAGCAAGGAATTATTCCACTAAAACACGTTAGTTTACATCGGAAGTAAGCTGCCTGAGCATATTTCGTATTGACAGCCGTTTGCGAAATTGATGAAAAATGACAATGTTTAAATTTCCTATTTTGCGTAATACGACCCTGCTATCACCTTGAGCAAGGAATTATTTTACTAAAACACGTTAGTATACATCGAAAGTAAGCTGCCTGAGCATATTTCGTATTGGCAGCCGTTTGCGAAATTGATGAAAAATGACAATGTTTAAATTTCCTATTTTGCGTAATAGGACCCTGCTATCACCTTGAGCAAGGAATGATTTTACTAAAACACGTTAGTATACATTGAAAGTGAGCTGCCTGAGCATACTTCATATTGGCAGCCGTTTGCGAAATTGATGAAAAATGAGATTGTTTAAATTTCCTATTTTGTGTAATACGACCCTGCTATCACCTTGAGCAAGGAATTATTTCACTAAAACACGTTAGTATACATCGAAAGTGAGCTGCCTGAGCATATTCTACACTGGCAGCCGATTGCGAAATTGATGAAAAATTCCATTTTTTAAATGTCCTATTTTGCGAAATACGACCCTGCTATCACCTTGAGCAAGGAATTATTTTACTAAAACACGTTAGTATACATCGAAAGTGAGCTGCCTGAGCATATTTCATATTGGCAGCCGTTTGCGAAATTGATGAAAAATGACATTGTTTAAATTTCCTATTTTGCGTAATACGACCCTGCTGTCACCTTGAGCAAGGAATTATTTCACTGAAACACGTTAGTATACATCAAAAGTGAGCTGCCTGGGAATATTTTACTCTGGCAGCCGTTTGCGAAATTGATGAAAAATTACATTTCTTAAATTTCCTATTTTGCGAAATGCGACCCTGCTATCACCTTGAGCAAGGAATTATTTCACTAAAACACGTTAGTATACATCGAAAGTGAGCTGCCTGAGCATATTTTATATTGGCAGCCGTTTGCGAAATTAATGAAAAATGACATTGTTTAAATTTCCTATTTTGTGTAAAACGACCCTGCTATCACCTTGAGCAAGGAATTATTTCACTAAAACACGTTAGTATACATCGAGAGTAAGCTGCCTGAGCATATTCTACACTGGCAGCCGATTGCGAAATTGATGAAAAATTATATTTTTCAAATTTCCTATTTTGCGAAATACGACCCTGCTATCACCTTGAGCAAGGAATTATTTCACTAAAACACGTAAGTATACATCGAAAGTAAGCTGTCTGAGCATAATTCATATTGGCAGCCGTTTGCGAAATTGATGAAAAATGACATTGTTTAAATTTCCTATTTTGCGAAATACGACCCTGCTATCACCTTGAGCAACGAGTTATTTTACCAAAACACGTTAGTATACATCGAAAGTGAGCTGCCTGAGAATATTTCAATCTGGCAGCCGTTTGCGAAATTGATGAAAAATGACATTTTTGAAATTTATTATTTTGCGTAATACGACCCTGCTATCACCTTGAGCAAGGAATAATTTTTCTGAAACACGTTAGTATACATCGAAAGTGAGCTGCCTGAGCATATTTCATATTGGCAGCCGTTTGCGAAATTGATGAAAAATGACATTGTTTAAATTTCCTATTTTGCGTAATACGACCCTGCTGTCACCTTGAGCAAGGAATTATTCCACTGAAACACGTTAGTATACATCAAAAGTGAGCTGCCTGAGAATATTTTACTCTGGCAGCCGTTTGCGAAATTGATGAAAAATTGCATTTTTTAAATTTCCTATTTTGCGAAATACGGCCCTGCTATCACCTTGAGCAAGGAATTATTTCACTAAAACACGTTAGTATACATCGAAAGTGAGCTGCCTGAGCATATTTTATATTGGCAGCCGTTTGCGAAATTAATGAAAAATGTTATTGTTTAAATTTCCTATTTTGTGTATAACGACCCTGCTATCACCTTGAGCAAGGAATTATTTCACTAAAACACGTTAGTATACATCGAGAGTAAGCTGTCTGAGCATAATTCATATTGGCAGCCGTTTGCGAAATTGATGAATAATGACATTGTTTAAATTTCCTATTTTGCGTAATACGACCCTGCTATCACCTTGAGCAAGGAATAATTTTTCTAAAACACGTTAATATACATCGGAAGTAAGCTGCCTGAGCACATTTCATATTGGCAGCCGTTTGCGAAGTTAATGAAAAATGACATTTATTAAATTTCCTATTTTGCGTAGTACGACCCTGCTATCACCTTGAGCAAGGAATTATTCCACTAAAACACGTTAGTATACATCGAAAGTAAGCTGTCTGAGCATAATTCATTATGGCTGCTGTTTGCGAAATTGATGAAAAATGACATTGTTTAAATTTCCTATTTTGCGTAATACGACCCTGCTATCACCTTGAGCAAGGATTTATTTTACTAAAACACGTTAGTATACATCGAGAGTGAGCTGCCTGAGCATATTTCATATTGGCAGCCGTTTGCGAAATTAATGAAAAATGACATTGTTTAAATTTCCTATCTTGTGTAATACGAACCTGCTATCACCTTGAGCAAGGAATTATTTCACTAAAAAACGTAAGTATACATCGGAAGTAAGCTGCCTGAGCATATTTTATATTGGCAGCCGTTTGCGAAATTAATGAAAAATGACATTGTTTAAATTTCCTATTTCGTGTAAAACGACCCTGCTATCATCTTGAGCAAGGAATTATTTCACTAAAACTCGTTAGTATACATCGAGAGTGAGCTGCCTGAGCATATTCTACACTGGCAGCCGATTGCGAAATTGATGAAAAATTATATTTTTCAAATTTCCTATTTTGCGAAATACGACCCTGCTATCACCTTGACCAAGGAATTATTTTACTGAAACACGTTAATATACATCGAAAGTAAGCTGCCTGAGCACATTTCATATTGGCAGCCGTTTGCGAAGTTAATGAAAAATGACATTTATTAAATTTCCTATTTTGCGTAGTACGACCCTGCTATCACCTTGAGCAAGGAATTATTTCAGTAAAACACGTTAGTATACATTGAAAGTAAGCTGCCTGAGCATATTTCATATTGGCAGCCGTTTGCGAAGTTAATGAAAAATGACATTGTTTAAATTTCCTATTTTTTGTAATACGAACCTGCTATCACCTTGAGCAAGGAATTATTTCACTAAAACACGTTAGTATACATCGGAAGTAAGCTGCCTGAGCATATTTTATATAGGCAGCCGTTTGCGAAATTAATGAAAAATGACATTGTTTAAATTTCCTATTTTGTGTAAAACGACCCTGCTATCACCTTGAGCAAGGAATTATTTCACTAAAACACGTTAGTATACATCGAGAGTAAACTGCCTGAGCATATTCTATACTGGCAGCCGATTGCGAAATTGATGAAAAATTATATTTTTCAAATTTCCTATTTTGCGAAATACGACCCTGCTATCACCTTGAGCAAGGAATTATTTTACTGAAACACGTTAGTATACATCGAAAGTGAGCTGCCTGAGAATATTTTACTCTGGCAGCCGTTTGCGAAATTGATTAAAAATGACATTTTTCAAATTCCTATTTTGCGTACTACGACCCTGCTATCCCTTTTAGCAAGGAATTATTTTACCAAAACACGTTAGTATACATCGAAAGTGAGCTGCCTAAGAATATTTCAATCTGGCAGCCGTTTGCGAAATTGATGAAAAATGACATTGTTTAAATTTCCTATTTTGCGTAATACGACCCTGCTATCACCTTGAGCAAGGAATTATTTTACTAAAACACGTTAGTATACATCGAAAGTGAGCTGCCTGAGCATATTTTATATTGGCAGCCGTTTGCGAAATTAATGAAAAATGACATTGTTTAAATTTCCTATTTTGTGTAAAACGACCCTGCTATCACCTTGAGCAAGGAATTATTTCACTTAAACACGTTAGTATACATCGAGAGTAAGCTGCCTGAGCATATTCTACACTGGCAGTCAATTGCTAAATTGATGAAAAATTATATTTTTCAAATTTACTATTTTGCGAAATACGACCCTGCTATCACCTTGAGCAAGGAATTATTTCACTGAAACACGTTAGTATACATCGGAAGTGAGCTGCCTGAGAATATTTTACTCTGGCAGCCGTTTGCGAAATTGATTAAAAATGACATTTTTTAAATTTCCTATTTTGCGTACTACGACCCTGCTATCACCTTTAGCAAGGAATTATTTTACTAAAACACGTTAATATACATCGAAAGTAAGCTGCCTGAGCACATTTCATATTGGCAGCCGTTTGCGAAATTAATGAAAAATGACATTTTTTAAATTTCCTATTTTGCGTAGTACGACCCTGCTATCACCTTGAGCAAGGAATTATTTTACTAAAACAAGTAGATATACTATAGGGACTCTGACCCACTACTTCAAAAATCTCCGCTGGTGGCGCTCAGAGCGGCGTTGGCCTCCGCGGGCCACCATTTTTAGTCCTGTTCTATATTTAAAACTAGCAAATAATTTAACTGGTGGCGCTGAGAGCGGCGTTGACCGCCATTTTCAGTCCTGTTTTCAAAACTCTCAAATAATTTAATTAAAAAACTTTAACTCGAGTGTGGATCGAACCCCGAACCTACGCGCTCATAGCAATACATCTAACATAGTCCACCATGATCTCTCATGTATATCATAGGCGAAGAAAGGTATATCACATGCTGTGAGCGCGCATCATACGCTCCTTGCTGTAAAATGTGACGTAGTCGAGAAAGATACGTTAGGATGATAAGGTGGCGCGCGGACCGGGGGGCTTAAAAGTAACTTATGTTGAAATAAGAATTTCTATACCGGGGGGCTTAAAAAGTAACATATGCGTAACACGTCGCGTGCTACGTCAAATAGTCCGCGGTAAAAAATCTTTAAAAACTTCAGTGGGATTCGATCCCGGAACCTACGCGTCTATAGCAGAACATCCAACTCATGCTGCCACGATCTCTCATGTGTATTAGATGCGAAGAAAGGTATGTTGCGACAAAGAGCGGTGACCGGGTTCGCAGGTTGGATATACCGGGTTGGTTGAAAGTAGGAGTTTTGTGATTTCTGCACAAGGTTGGTTGAGAGTAACTTTTTTGTACCAACCCCAAGTGTTACGTCAAACGTCACGTGGTACGTCACGTCGTCATGTGGTACGTCACGTCGTCACGTGGTACGTCACGTCGTCATGTGGTACGTCACGTCGTCACGTCACGTCACGTCGGAGGGAAGCTTCGAAACATTAGAACATTGGCGAGACATTTCTTCAAAAGTGAGGTTATGAAATAAAGTCGGATTGTGGCGAAGTCGTCATTCCTACGAACGTTGCAGATAAGAAATTTTTTATCTACCCATTGTAACAGGAAGTTACAATCTAATGCAAAAATGGGATTCCTACGAACGTTACAGATAAGAAGTAACGAATTTCGTAATATACCGCGGGGGCTTCAAAGTAACTTATGTTGAAATATTACTAAGAATTTCGTAATATACCGGGTGGCCTAAAAGAAACATACTATATAATATTTGAACTGAAATATGCGTGGCACGTCGCGTGCTACGTCAAACGTCACGTGTAACGGTGGACGTTACGTACTACGCCAAACGTCACGTGTCACGTCAAACGTCACGTGTAACGGCTAACGTCACGTGTAACGGCTAACCGTACTACGCCAAACGTCACGTGCTACGTCACGTGCTACGTCACGTGTCACGTCAGCTTATTTGTAATATGGCTTCGGAAGAGTACAGTCATCGAATTGAAGAGTTTATTAAGAAAATTGGTAAATTAAATGAAGAAATCGCTTTTTATGAGGATAAAAGTGAGGTTATGAGGCAAATAGAGAATCTCAGTTTTTCTGGTGGGGAAGAAGAAGAAGTACGACAGACGTGGAGCAGTCTTAGTATAAACTGGTTACCTAAAGAGCGCAGACAATTACCGCAAATTACTTATCCTCTAAGACGTATTCAACCATGTTTAACAGAACAGAAAAGGATATAAAAATGAAACCAGTAATGTTTTTGCCATGTCATGTGTAATATTAGCGGCTGTCTTTGTTTTAATTTTAAAAATTGTGAAACGAAAATTTAAATCTTCATGTAACATAAAAGTTGATGAATATACAGAGTGTTTCAATAAAAACCCCTTGTTACTTAAAAAACTTTATTTATAATGGTAATACAGTATTTGAAAACCAGTGACTGAGGCGTTGTACACGAATATGGTTTCGAAAGGCCTTAACGTCTAGTATATAAGTGAATCACTCATTATATATACAGGGTGGATTGAAAGTTTCTTTGAACGGTAGGTTGACTTTAGCAAACAACATCTCGTTAGAAACGTCTTAACTTCTAGTATATACGTGAATTACCCATATACAGGGTAGATCGAAAGTATCTTTGGCGGGTAGGTCGACTTTAGCAAAAACGACATCTCGTTTGAAAGGTATTAACGTCTAATATATACATGAATCGACCATATACAGGGTGAATTTAAAGTTTCTTTGAATGGTAGGTCGACTTTAGCAAACAACATCTCGTTCGAAAGGTCTTAACCTTTAATATATACGCGAATCACCCATTATATACAGGGTGGATCGAAAGTATCTTCCACATGTGACGGATTGTGCTATAGGGGCATCAGCATATCCAGAGTTTAGCGTAGAGTACAAAGAAAAATATTGCCGTAGGGGTATTAGCATATCGTTTAACATATACAGAGTAAAGCGTATAGTACAAGGAAAAATCGATTAATAAATCCAACCAAATGTTGACATCTGATAGTCACAACTCAAACGTCACACGTCAAATATCAAACGTTAAACGTCACATGTCAAATGTAGTGTCAAACGTCACATGTGACGTCGATCGACAAACGTCAAATGACTAACGTCAAAACGTCACGTGTGACATATAGTGCCGTAGAGGCAATAATATCGACATATGCAGAGTTTAGCGGAGAGTACAAAGAAAAATAGTGCCGTAGGGGTATTAGCATATCGTTTAACATATACAGAGTTAAGCGTATAGTACAAGTAAAAATCTTTAACGATTAATAAATCCGATCGAATGTTGACATCTGAGAGTCACAACTCAAACGTTACACGTCAAATGTCAAACATCACATGTCAAATGTAACGTCAAACGACACATGTGACGTCGAACGACAAACGTCAAAACGTCAAATGAAAACGTCAAAACGTCACGTGTGACGTATAGTGCCGTAGGTGCAATAATATCGACATATGCAGAGTGTAGCGGAGAGTACAAAGAAAAATCTATGTGAATTAATCATAATATTCTTTAAACATAAACCTCTTTATCTATAGATCAAACTGAATGATTTGTGACGTTATTTATCTTCCCAAAAATTATGGAAACAATTAGGGATTATAAGAATGATTTCGTTAATAGTACAACGGAGCACAACACTTAATGAGGTTTAACGTACTCGTTTTCTTAGACACCCCCTGAATCATATACGGGGTATCTTAGGCAGGTTTAACATATACAGAGTGTAGCGGAGTATACAAAACGTCACATGCGTGGATCGAAAGTATCTTTGGTTTAACATATACAGAGTGTAGTGGAGAAAATGTCGCTTCAAACGTCAGCCGTAGGTGCATTAGTATGAATATCGTTTATCATGATTAATAAATGTCATCCAATCATAGCAAACGACATATCGTTCGAAAGGCCTTAACGTCTAGTATATAAGTGAATCATATACAGGGTATCTTAGGCAGGTTTAACATATACAGAGTGTACAAAACGTCACATGCGTGGATCGAAAGTATCTTTGGTTTAACATATACAGAGTGTAGTGGAGAAAATGCCGCTTCAAACGTCAGCCGTAGGTGCATTAGTATGAATATTGTTTATCATGATTAATAAATCGTATTTTCGTACGGGCATATGTCACAAGGCAAAAGGGTCTTAACGAATGTGAATCGTGGCAGGTATTTGTCAACACCCCTCATCAACCATAGCAACCGACATTTCGTTCGAAAGGCATTAACGTCTAGTATATAAGTGAATCATATACAGGGTGGAGTATCTTTGGCTGGTAGGTTGATTTTAGCAAACATCTCGTTTGAATGACATTAAGGTTTAGTATATACGTGAATCGTCCAGGACGGATTGAAAGTCACGTGGTATGTCACAATGTTGACTTATTGATTCATGTACAGAGTGTTGCAAAATTATCTTACGTTGAAAAGACATTAACGTTCACTACCGTTATGACAAGTGACGCTGGAACATTCTTTTAACATATACAGGGTGTAGCAAAAATTACGAGGCAAAACGAAGGGGTGGTAGAGTACAAGTGACATCCTGTGACAAGGCCTTATTCTTTCAATAGGGTGTATCATACACCAACTACTCTTTTAACATAGAGTGTTGCAAAATTATCTCACGTTGAAAAAAGCCATTGACGTTCATTACCGTCATGACAAGCGAAAAAAACACATTCTTTAACATATACAGGGTGTAGTGAAAAATCGAAGGGTGTAGAGTACAAGTGACATCCTTTAAAATTACGATAAATTTCTCTTTTAACATAGAGTGTTACAAAATTCTCGCGCTGTCAAAAGGACCTGATCCGAGTCGTACACCAAGTCTACAGGGTGCTGTCAAAAGAACCTAATGTTGATCGTCTACAGGATGTAGAGTGGCATCATTGGAAATTACGATAACTACTCTTTTAACAAATACAGAGATAATTCTAATTGCCGGATACAAGTGAGATCGTTTGAAATTACGTTACCTACTCTTTAACATAGAGTGCTGGTCGGTTAGAGTGTTGCCAAAAGGACCCATTTAGAAATGATAGTAAAGTCGATTTTCATAATTTTATTTCAAACTTCATACAAAGAAATATATTAGCTAATTTTATTAATTAGTCACCGTTACCATGGTCAATGACTTGTAATATTGCAAAAAGATTCTCATACTGGAAATGGAAATCAGTAAATGTTCAAAATCAGCCTTACCCTTATCCTTTGGAGTGTATCGATTGTAGTAGATATATATCGATACCTAAAAGAAATACTGTGTTGGCACTAAAAAATTGGGGACATGATCACGATTAGGCTGAATATTGCCTATGGGTTTCATATTATAGAATCTTCAATTATAAAATTAACGTTTGCAAGCATTGTTTTGAAATTTGATTAGAAGCTCACAAGATCAAAGATAAATCATTATTAGCGTGATTTGATAATTTTCATGAAACAACAGATAAATATCAAGCTCATTGGTGCCAAAGTTGCTATCATGAAGTGCTGTTTACAGTTAAAAGCAGCGAATCATGTGTAAATGCACTACATACGTACCCCCCTAAAAGTAACACATTTATAGATTCTGGGGATAGTGATACTGAACATGATAAATATCCAGGATACAAAATTTTTCTTTCCCCACACATTTAATTAACAAACTTCCGAGAGCGGTAATATATATAATTGACTAAAATATGACTCACCTGTATTTTGTATATTGCTATGTATTTCTTTTTTGAAATTTTTTGTATTTCGCTTTTGTAGCTTTAAATGTATTTCTTTTTAAAATAAAAAACATTATTTTAAATAGTGTTTTTTTTTTCGTCGTCGGTTGGGGGGGAAGAAAACACACAAACACATCTATATAACTATTTATTCAAATTATTGATCACTTTGAGTTTATAAAAGTATACAAATTCTCTAAGAGCATTGTTTAACATATCGTTTGGTGTTATGAAACAAAATGCATATAAAATTTGTAGAGAACTTCCGGGGGTGATATTTTTACAGAAATCCAAAACATTATAATAATATTGACAAAAATCCAAATTTTCCAACACCGATATACGTTGTATAATCAAATTATTTACTTCTAAAATTTGGGATACTTCTTCTTCATCATCCATGTAATACTCGACGTCATGTTTTCTAACAAAAATTACCTTACAATCATCGTAATTTAAGGGGGTAATGGTGCAGTAGTCTCCACATGGAATTGAATCAGGTATGAACTCGTCTCCGGTACGAAAGAAATTCATCTGTTGCGTCATTATTGAAAAAAAGTTCTGCCATTCGTAAGTGCTGAAAGATATTTTGCTGAACTTGAGCTGCTGAGTTGGGGGCGTTAACATCATAACGGTCTCGATTACGACAGATGTGTCATAATTGGTGTGTTCTCAGAGCATATACATTCACCTTCGTCAAACCCCACACCTTTTTGTCCGCTAGCGGAATGTTAAAGTAATCGACATAATCACACATGGTAAACACATTGATTTCCAGAGTGTTTCAATAAAAACCCAACGTTTCTTTAAAAAACTTTATTTATAATGGTAATACAGTATTTGAACGCCAGTGGTGGAGGCGTTGTACATCAATTTTGAAAAATTAATTTATTAAAATTCTAAATCATTTACAATTTTATGTTTGAAAAAATAAATGTATTCCCTAAGAGCATGAGATAATAAATTATCGCTAGCTTTACAAAATGCAAACAATAAATCTAATTTACTTAGTTGACAATTAGTACATTGCACAAAATTTTTAACAATTTCTATCAAATTCCGATAGTATGAGCAAAAATCCAGTGAGTCTAAAAATGCTATACGATGCAAAATAACACTTTTATTGATGCATATAATCTGATGCACATCGTTTTCACTCAAAAGGAAATTGATTTCATGCTTGGTAATTTCCAAAAATCTTATGTCATCGTACACTAGTTCACGAACAGTACAATAGTCTCCACATTGAATTTCTACAGAATCATATGTATTCCACGATTCAGGCATTGAACCATTAATGAACTCATTGTTTTCCAATATTGCGATCAGCGTCATCCATTCGAAGGAGCTGAAGGAAATTTTTGTCGGTTTATCTGCGTAAGACAAAGCAATTGCAGAACCAAAAGTTCTGGCTGGACTTATTCCGCATCCAATGCGGAATACGTCTGTGAAATAATCCGCATGCAATAAAAACTGAACTTCCATTTTGGCAATTATTTCATATTTTACTAAAATTCTATCTAATTCAGCACTGTAGTTTATTTCGTTGGATGATGCACTACTATAAAAAACGAAAAATACAGACATTTACTTGGTGGAAAAGGTGTTGCGAAAAAAAGGTAATAAAATGTACGTGAAATGGCTTGGTTTGAATAACAGCCATAACAGTTGGATTGAGAATGTTGATGTTTTGTAACTACTTTCGCTGCGTAGGAATATAGTTTTGGAGTATAAGTTGAAGTTGGCCACAAACAAGCTCAGTTAGTCTCAAGATAAGTTCGTTGGTATACATCGAAAGTAAGCTGCCTGAGCATATTTCATTTTGGCAGCCGTTTGCGAAATTTATGAAAAACGACATTGTTTAAATTTCCTATTTTGCGTAATACGACCCTGCTATCACCTTGAGCAAGCAATTATTTCACTAAAACACGTTAATATACATCGATAGTGAGCTGCCCGAGCTCATTTCATATTGGCAGCCGTTTGCGAAATTAATGAAAAATGACATTGTTTAAATTTCCTATTTTGCGTAATACGACCCTGCTATCACCTTGAACAAGGAATTATTTCACTAAAACACGTTAGTATACATCGAAAGTAAGCTGCCTGAGCATATTCTACACTGGCAGCCGTTTCCGAAATCGATGGAAAATTACATTTTTTAAATTTCCTATTTTGCGAAATACGACCCTGCTATCACCTTGAGCAAGCAATTATTTCACTAAAACACATTAGTATACATCGAAAGTAAGCTGCCTGAGCATATTTCATATTGGCAGCTGTTTGTGAAATTAATGAAAAATGACATTGTTTAAATTTCCTATTTTGTGTAATACGACCCTGCTATCACCTTTAGCAAGGAATTATTTCACTAAAACACGTTGGTATACATCGGAAGTAGGCTGCCTGAGCATATTTCATTTTGACAGCCGTTTGCGAAATTGATGAAAAATTACATTGTTTAAAATTCCTATTTTGCGTAATACGACCCTGCTATCACCTTGAGCAAGGGATTATTTCACTAAAACACGTTAGTATACATCGAAAGTAAGCTGCCTGAGCATATTTCATATTGGCAGCCGTTTGCGAAATTGATGAAAAATGACATTTTTTAAATTTCCTATTTTGCGTAATACGAACCTGCTATCACCTGGAGCAAGGAATTATTTCACTAAAACACGTTGGTATACATCGAAAGTAAGCTGCCTGAGCATATTTCATTTTGGCAGCCGTTTGCGAAATTTATGAAAAATGACATTGTTTAAATTTCCTATTTTGCGTAATACGACCCTGCTATCACTTTGAACAAGGAATTATTTCACTAAAACACGTTAATATACATCGAAAGTAAGCTGCCTGGGCATATTCTACACTGGCAGCCGATTGCAAAGTTGATAAAAAATTACATTTTTCAAATTTTCTATTTTGCGTAACACGACCCTGCTATCACCTTGGGCAAGGAATTATTATTTTACTTAAACACGTTGGTATACAACGAAAGTAAGCTGCCTGAGCATATTTCGTATTGGCAGCCGTTTGCGAAATTGATGAAAAATTACATTTTTCAAATTTCCTATTTTGCGAAATACGACCCTGCTATCACCTTGAGCAAGGAATTATTTTACTAAACCACGTTAATATACATCGAAAGTAAGCTGCCTGAGCACATTTCATATTGGCAGCCGTTTGCGAAATTAATGAAAAATGATATTTTTTAAATTTCCTATTTTGCGTAGTACGACCCTGCTATCACCTTGAGCAAGGAATTATTTCACTAAAACACATTAGTATACATCGAAAGTAAGCTGCCTGAGCATATTCTACACTGGCATCCGTTTGCGAAATTGATGAAAAATGACATTTTTCAAATATCCTATTTTGCGAAATAGGACCCTGCTATCACCTTGAGCAAGGAATTAATTCACTAAAACACGTTAGTATACATCGAAAGTAAGCTGCCTGAGCATATTTCATATTGGCAGGCGTTTGCGAAATTAATGAAAAATGACATTTTTTAAATTTCCTATTTTGTGTAGTACGACCCTGCTATCACCTTGAGCAAGGAATTATTTCACTAAAACACATTAGTATACATCGAAAGTAAGCTGCCTGAGCATATTCTACACTGGCAGCCGTTTGCGAAATTGATGAAAAATTACATTTTTTAAATTTCCTATTTTGCGAAATACGACCCTGCTATCACCTTGAGCAAGGAATTATTTTACTAAAACACGTTAGTATACATCGAAAGTAAGCTGCCTGAGCATATTCTACACTGGCATCCGTTTGCGAAATTGATGAAAAATGACATTTTTCAAATATCCTATTTTGCGAGATAGGACCCTGCTATCACCTTGAGCAAGGAATTATTTCACTAAAACACGTTAGTATACATCGAAAGTGAGCTGCCTGAGAATATTTTACTCTGGCAGCCGTTTGCGAAATTGATTAAGAATGACATTTTTTAAATTTCTTATTTTGCGTAATACGACCCTGCTATCACCTTGAGCAAAGAATTATTCCACTAAAACACGTTGGTATACATCGGAAGAAAGCTGTCTGAGCATATTTCATTTTGACAGCCGTTTGCGAAATTGATGAAAAATGACATTGTTTAAATTTCCTATTTTGCGTAGTACGACCCTGCTATCACCTTGAGCAAGGAATTATTTTACTAAAACACGTTAGTATACATCGAAAGTGTGCTGCCTGAGCATATTTCATATTGGCAGCCGTTTGCGAAATTGATGAAAAATGACATTTTTTAAATTTCCTATTTTGCGTAATACGACCCTGCTATCACCTTGAGCAAGGAATTATTTCACTAAAACACGTTGGTATACATCGAAAGTAAGCTGCCTGAGCATATTTCATTTTGGCAGCCGTTTGCGAAATTTATGAAAAATGACATTGTTTAAATTTCCTATTTTGCGTAATACGACCCTGCTATCACTTTGAACAAGGAATTATTTCACTAAAACACGTTG
This sequence comes from Lochmaea capreae, assembly GCA_949126875.1. Taxonomy (NCBI): domain Eukaryota; kingdom Metazoa; phylum Arthropoda; class Insecta; order Coleoptera; family Chrysomelidae; genus Lochmaea; species Lochmaea capreae. The sequence continues at coordinate 36,408,010 of OX421395.1, forward strand.
GTATACATCGAAAGTAAGCTGCCTGAGCATATTCTACACTGGCAGCCGATTGCAAAATTGATAAAAAATTACATTTTTCAAATTTTCTATTTTGCGAAATACGACCCTGTTATCACCTTGAGCAAGGAATCATTTTACTAAAACACGTTAGTATACATCAGAAGTAAGCTGCCTGAGCATATTTCGTATTGGCAGCCGTTTGCGAAATTGATGAAAAATGACATTGTTTAAATTTCCTATTTTGGGTAATACGACCCTGCTATCACCTTGAACAAGGAATTATTTTACTAAAACACGTTAATATACATCGAGAGTAAGATGCCCGAGCACATTTCATATTGGCAGCCGTTTGCGAAATTAATGAAAATGACATTTTTTAAATTTCCTATTTTGCGTAGTACGACCCTGCTATCACCTTGAGCAAGGAATTATTTCACTAAAACACGTTAGTATACACCGGGAGTAAGCTGCCTGAGAATTTTTTACTCTGGCAGCCGTTTGCGAAATTGATGAAAAATTACATTTTTTAAATTTCCTATTTTGCGTAACACGACCCTGCTATCACCATGAGCAAGGAATTATTATTTTACCTAAACACGTTGGTATACAACGAAAGTAAGCTGTCTGAGCATATTTCGTATTAGCAGCCGTTTGCGAAATTGATGAAAAATGACATTTTTCAAATTTCCTATTTTGCTATCACCTTGAGCAAGGAATTATTTTACTAAACCACGTTAATATACATCGAAAGTAAGCTGCCTGAGCACATTTCATATTGGCAGCCGTTTGCGAAATTGATGAAAAATGACATTTTTCAAATTTCCTATTTTGCGAAATACGACCCTGCTATCACCTTGAGCAAGGAATTATTTTACTAAACCACGTTAATATACATCGAAAGTAAGCTGCCTAAGCACATTTCATATTGGCAGCCGTTTGCGAAATTAATGAAAAATGACATTTTTTAAATTTCCTATTTTGCGTAGTACGACCCTGCTATCACCTTGAGCAAGGAATTATTTCACTAAAACACGTTAGTATACACCGGAAGTAAGCTGCCTGAGAATTTTTTACTCTGGCAGCCGTTTGCGAAATTGATGAAAAATTACATTTTTTAAATTTCCTATTTTGCGTAACACGACCCTGCTATCACCATGAGCAAGGAATTATTATTTTACCTAAACACGTTGGTATACAACGAAAGTAAGCTGTCTGAGCATATTTCGTATTAGCAGCCGTTTGCGAAATTGATGAAAAATGACATTTTTCAAATTTCCTATTTTGCTATCACCTTGAGCAAGGAATTATTTTACTAAACCACGTTAATATACATCGAAAGTAAGCTGCCTGAGCACATTTCATATTGGCAGCCGTTTGCGAAATTGATGAAAAATGACATTTTTCAAATTTCCTATTTTGCGAAATACGACCCTGCTATCACCTTGAGCAAGGAATTATTTTACTAAACCACGTTAATATACATCGAAAGTAAGCTGCCTAAGCACATTTCATATTGGCAGCCGTTTGCGAAATTAATGAAAAATGACATTTTTTAAATTTCCTATTTTGCGTAGTACGACCCTGCTATCACCTTGAGCAAGGAATTATTTCACTAAAACACGTTAGTATACACCGGAAGTAAGCTGCCTGAGAATTTTTTACTCTGGCAGCCGTTTGCGAAATTGATGAAAAATTACATTTTTTAAATTTCCTATTTTGCGTAACACGACCCTGCTATCACCATGAGCAAGGAATTATTATTTTACCTAAACACGTTGGTATACAACGAAAGTAAGCTGTCTGAGCATATTTCGTATTGGCAGCCGTTTGCGAAATTGATGAAAAATTACATTTTTCAAATTTCCTATTTTGCGAAATACGACCCTGCTATCACCTTGAGCAAGGAATTATTTTACTAAACCACGTTAATATACATCGAAAGTAAGCTGCCTGAGCACATTTCATATTGGCAGCCGTTTGCGAAATTAATGAAAAATGACATTTTTTAAATTTCCTATTTTGCGTAGTACGACCCTGCTATCACCTTGAGCAAGGAATCATTTTAATAAAACACGTTAGTATACATCAGAAGTAAGCTGCCTGAGCATATTTCGTATTGGCAGCCGTTTGCGAAATTGATGAAAAATGACATTTTTTAAATTTCCTATTTTGTGTAGCACGACCCTGCTATCACCTTGAGCAAGGAATTATTTCACTAAAACACATTAGTATACATCGAAAGTAAGCTGCCTGAGCATATTCTACACTGGCAGCCGTTTGCGAAATTGATGAAAAATTACATTTTTTAAATTTCCTATTTTGCGAAATATGACCCTGCTATCACCTTGAGCAAGGAATTATTTTACTAAAACACGTTAGTATACATCGAAAGTAAGCTGCCTGAGCATATTCTACACTGGCATCCGTTTGCGAAATTGATGAAAAAATGACATTTTTCAAATATCCTATTTTGCGAAATAGGACCCTGCTATCACCTTTAGCAAGGAATTATTTCACTAAAACACGTTAGTATACATCGAAAGTAAGCTGCCTGAGCAGATTTCACTCTGGCAGCCGTTTGCGAAATTGATGAAAAATTACATTTTTTAAATTTCCTATTTTGCGTAACACGACCCTGCTATCACCTTGAGCAAGGAATTATTATTTTACTGAAACACGTTAGTATACAACGAAAGTAAGCTGCCCGAGCATATTTAGTATTGGCAGCCGTTTGCGAAATTGATGAAAAATGACATTTTTCAAATTTTCTATTTTGCGAAATACGACCCTGCTATCACCTTGAGCAAGGAATTATTTTACTAAAACACGTTAAAATACATCGAAAGTAAGTTGCATGAGCACATTTCATATTGGCAGCCGTTTGTGAAATTAATGAAAAATGACATTTTTTAAATTTCCTATTTTGCGTAGTACGACCTTGCTATCACCTTGAGCAAGGAATTATTTTACTGAAACACGTTAGTATACATCGAAAGTGAGCTGCCTGAGAATATTTTACTCTGGCAGCCGTTTGCGAACTTGATGAAAAATTACATTTTTTAAATTTCCTATTTTGCGTAGTACGACCCTGCTATCACCTTGAGCAAGGACTTATTTTAGTGAAACACGTTATTATACATCGGAAGTGAGCTGCCTGAGCATATTTCATATTGGCAGCCGTTTGCGAAATTGATGAAAAATGACATTTTTTAAATTTCCTATTTTGTGTAATACGACCCTGCTATCACCTTGAGCAAGGAATTATTTCACTAAAACACGTTAGTATACATCGAAACTAAGCTGCCTGAGCATATTCTACACTGGCAGCCGTTTGCGAAATTGATGAATAATTACATTTTTCAAATTTCCTATTTTGCGAAATACGACCCTGCTATCACCTTGAGCAAGGAATTATTTTACTAAAACACGTTAGTATACATCGGAAGTGAGCTGCCTGAGCATATTTCATATTGGCAGTCGTTTGCGAAATTGATGAAAAATGACATTATTTAAATTTCCTATTTTGTGTAATACGACCCTGCTATCACCTTGAGCAAGGAATTATTTCACTAAAACACATTATTATACATCGGAAGTAAGCTGCCTGAGCATATTCTACACTGGCAGCCGTTTGCGAAATTGATGAAAAATTACATTTTTTAAATTTCCTATTTTGCGAAATAGGACCCTGCTATCACCTTAAGCAAGGAATTATTTCACTAAAACACGTTAGTATACATCGAAAGTAAGCTGCCTGAGCATATTTCATATTGGCAGCCGGTTGCGAAATTAATGAAAAATGACATTGTTTAAATTTCCTATTTTGAGTAATACGACCCTGCTATCACCTTGAACAAAGAATTATTCCACTGAAACACGTTAGTTTACATCGAAAGTGAGCTGCCTGAGCATATTTCGTATTGGCAGCCGTTTGCGAAATTGATGAAAAATGACAATGTTTAAATTTCCTATTATGCGTAATACGACCCTGCTATCACCTTGAGCAAGGAATTATTTTACTAAAACACGTTAGTATACATCGAAAGTGAGCTGCCTTAGCATATTTTATATTGGCAGCCGGTTGCGAAATTAATGAAAAATGACATTGTTTAAATTTTCTATTTTGGGTAATACGACCCTGCTGTCACCTTGAACAAGGAATTATTTCACTAAAACACGTTAGTTTACATCAAAAGTAAGCTGCCTGAGCATATTTCGTATTGGCAGCCGTTTGCGAAATTGATGAAAAATGACAATGTTTAAATTTCCTATTTTGCGTATTACGACCCTGCTATCACCTTGAGCAAGGAATTATTTCACTTAAACACGTTAGCATACATCGAAAGTGAGCTGCCTGAGCATATTTCATATTGGCAGCCGTTTGTGAAATTGATGAAAAATGACAATGTTTAAATTTCCTATTTTGCGTAATACTACCCTGCTATCACCTTGAGCAAGGAATTATTTTACTAAAACACGTTGGTATACATCGAAGGTAAGCTGCCTGAGCATATTTCATTTTGGCAGCCGTTTGCGAAATTTATGAAAAATGACATTGTTTAAATTTCCTATTTTGCGTAATACGACCCTGCTATCACTTTGAACAAGGAATTATTTCACTAAAACACGTTAGTATAAATCGAAAGTAAGCTGCCTGAGCATATTCTACACTGGCAGCCGATTGCAAAATTGATAAAAAATTACATTTCTCAAATTTTCTATTTTGCGAAATACGACCCCGTTATCACCTTGAGCAAGGAATCATTTTACTAAAACACGTTAGTATACATCAGAAGTAAGCTGCCTGAGCATATTTCGTATTGGCAGCCGTTTGCGAAATTGATGAAAAATGACATTGTTTAAATTTCCTATTTTGGGTAATACGACCCTGCTATCACCTTGAACAAGGAATTATTTTACTAAAACACGTTAATATACATCGAGAGTAAGATGCCCGAGCACATTTCATATTGGCAGCCGTTTGCGAAATTAATGAAAATGACATTTTTTAAATTTCCTATTTTGCGTAGTACGACCCTGCTATCACCTTGAGCAAGGAATTATTTCACTAAAACACGTTAGTATACACCGTAAGTAAGCTGCCTGAGAATTTTTTACTCTGGCAGCCGTTTGCGAAATTGATGAAAAATTACATTTTTTAAATTTCCTATTTTGCGTAACACGACCCTGCTATCACCATGAGCAAGGAATTATTATTTTACCTAAACACGTTGGTATACAACGAAAGTAAGCTGTCTGAGCATATTTCGTATTGGCAGCCGTTTGCGAAATTGATGAAAAATGACATTTTTCAAATTTCCTATTTTGCGAAATACGACCCTGCTATCACCTTGAGCAAGGAATTATTCTACTAAACCACGTTAATATACATCGAAAGTAAGCTGCCTGAGCACATTTCATATTGGCAGCCGTTTGCGAAATTGATGAAAAATGACATTTTTCAAATTTCCTATTTTGCGAAATACGACCCTGCTATCACCTTGAGCAAGGAATTATTTTACTAAACCACGTTAATATACATCGAAAGTAAGCTGCCTGAGCACATTTCATATTGGCAGCCGTTTGCGAAATTAATGAAAAATGACATTTTTTAAATTTCCTATTTTGCGTAGTACGACCCTGCTATCTCCTTGAGCAAGGAATTATTTCACTAAAACACGTTAGTATACACCGGAAGTAAGCTGCCTGAGAATTTTTTACTCTGGCAGCCGTTTGCGAAATTGATGAAAAATTACATTTTTTAAATTTCCTATTTTGCGTAACACGACCCTGCTATCACCATGAGCAAGGAATTATTATTTTACCTAAACACGTTGGTATACAACGAAAGTAAGCTGTCTGAGCATATTTCGTATTGGCAGCCGTTTGCGAAATTGATGAAAAATGACATTTTTCAAATTTCCTATTTTGCGAAATACGACCCTGCTATCACCTTGAGCAAGGAATTATTTTACTAAACCACGTTAATATACATCGAAAGTAAGCTGCCTGAGCACATTTCATATTGGCAGCCGTTTGCGAAATTAATGAAAAATGACATTTTTTAAATTTCCTATTTTGCGTAGTACGACCCTGCTATCACCTTGAGCAAGGAATCATTTTAATAAAACACGTTAGTATACATCAGAAGTAAGCTGCCTGAGCATATTTCGTATTGGCAGCCGTTTGCGAAATTGATGAAAAATGACATTTTTTAAATTTCCTATTTTGTGTAGCACGACCCTGCTATCACCTTGAGCAAGGAATTATTTCACTAAAACACATTAGTATACATCGAAAGTAAGCTGCCTGAGCATATTCTACACTGGCAGCCGTTTGCGAAATTGATGAAAAATTACATTTTTTAAATTTCCTATTTTGCGAAATATGACCCTGCTATCACCTTGAGCAAGGAATTATTTTACTAAAACACGTTAGTATACATCGAAAGTAAGCTGCCTGAGCATATTCTACACTGGCATCCGTTTGCGAAATTGATGAAAAAATGACATTTTTCAAATATCCTATTTTGCGAAATAGGACCCTGCTATCACCTTTAGCAAGGAATTATTTCACTGAAACACGTTAGTATACATCGAAAGTAAGCTGCCTGAGCAGATTTCACTCTGGCAGCCGTTTGCGAAATTGATGAAAAATTACATTTTTTAAATTTCCTATTTTGCGTAACACGACCCTGCTATCACCTTGAGCAAGGAATTATTATTTTACTGAAACACGTTAGTATACAACGAAAGTAAGCTGCCCGAGCATATTTAGTATTGGCAGCCGTTTGCGAAATTGATGAAAAATGACATTTTTCAAATTTTCTATTTTGCGAAATACGACCCTGCTATCACCTTGAGCAAGGAATTATTTTACTAAAACACGTTAAAATACATCGAAAGTAAGTTGCATGAGCACATTTCATATTGGCAGCCGTTTGTGAAATTAATGAAAAATGACATTTTTTAAATTTCCTATTTTGCGTAGTACGACCTTGCTATCACCTTGAGCAAGGAATTATTTTACTGAAACACGTTAGTATACATCGAAAGTGAGCTGCCTGAGAATATTTTACTCTGGCAGCCGTTTGCGAACTTGATGAAAAATTACATTTTTTAAATTTCCTATTTTACGTAGTACGACCCTGCTATCACCTTGAGCAAGGTATTATTTTAGTGAAACACGTTATTATACATCGGAAGTAAGCAGCCTGAGCATATTTCATATTGGCAGCCGTTTGCGAAATTGATGAAAAATGACATTTTTTAAATTTCCTATTTTGTGTAATACGACCCTGCTATCACCTTGAGCAAGGAATTATTTCACTAAAACACGTTAGTATACATCGAAACTAAGCTGCCTGAGCATATTCTACACTGGCAGCCGTTTGCGAAATTGATGAATAATTACATTTTTCAAATTTCCTATTTTGCGAAATACGACCCTGCTATCACCTTGAGCAAGGAATTGTTTTACTAAAACACGTTAGTATACATCGGAAGTGAGCTGCCTGAGCATATTTCATATTGGCAGTCGTTTGCGAAATTGATGAAAAATGACATTATTTAAATTTCCTATTTTGTGTAATACGACCCTGCTATCACCTTGAGCAAGGAATTATTTCACTAAAACACATTATTATACATCGGAAGTAAGCTGCCTGAGCATATTCTACACTGGCAGCCGTTTGCGAAATTGATGAAAAATTACATTTTCTAAATTTCCTATTTTGCGAAATAGGACCCTGCTATCACCTTAAGCAAGGAATTATTTCACTAAAACACGTTAGTATACATCGAAAGTAAGCTGCCTGAGCATATTTCATATTGGCAGCCGGTTGCGAAATTAATGAAAAATGACATTGTTTAAATTTCTTATTTTGAGTAATACGACCCTGCTATCACCTTGAACAAAGAATTATTCCACTGAAACACGTTAGTTTACATCGAAAGTGAGCTGCCTGAGCATATTTCGTATTGGCAGCCGTTTGCGAAATTGATGAAAAATGACAATGTTTAAATTTCCTATTATGCGTAATACGACCCTGCTATCACCTTGAGCAAGGAATTATTTTACTAAAACACGTTAGTATACATCGAAAGTGAGCTGCCTTAGCATATTTTATATTGGCAGCCGGTTGCGAAATTAATGAAAAATGACATTGTTCAAATTTTCTATTTTGGGTAATACGACCCTGCTGTCACCTTGAACAAGGAATTATTTCACTAAAACACGTTAGTTTACATCAAAAGTAAGCTGCCTGAGCATATTTCGTATTGGCAGCCGTTTGCGAAATTGATGAAAAATGACAATGTTTAAATTTCCTATTTTGCGTAATACGACCCTGCTATCACCTTGAGCAAGGAATTATTTCACTTAAACACGTTAGCATACATCGAAAGTGAGCTGCCTGAGCATATTTCATATTGGCAGCCGTTTGTGAAATTGATGAAAAATGACAATGTTTAAATTTCCTATTTTGCGTAATACGACCCTGCTATCACCTTGAGCAAGGAATTATTTTACTAAAACACGTTAGTATACATCGGAAGTGAGCTGCCTGAGTATATTTCATATTGGCAGCCGTTTGCGAAATTGATGAAAACTGACATAGTTTAAAATTCCTATTTTGCGTAATACGACCCTGCTATCACCTTGAGCAAGGAATTATTTTACTGAAACACGTTAGTATACATCGGAAGTGAGCTGCCTGAGAATATTTTACTCTGGCAGCCGTTTGCGAAATTGATGAAAAATGACATTTTTTAAATTTCCTATTTTGTGTAATACGACCCTGCTATCACCTTGAGCAAGGAATTATGTCACTAAAACACGTTAGTTTACATCGAAACTAAGCTGCCTGAGCATATTCTACACTGGCAGCCGTTTGCGAAATTTATGAATAATTACATATTTCAAATTTCCTATTTTGCGAAATACGACCCTGCTATCACCTTGAGCAAGGAATTATTTTACTAAAACACGTTAGTATACATCGAAAGTGAGCTGCCTGAGCATATTTCATATTGGCAGCCGTTTGCGAAATTGATGAAAAATGTCATTGTTTAAATTTCCTATTTTGTGTACTACGACCCTGCTATCGCCTTGAGCAAGGAATTATTTCACTGAAACACATTATTATACATCGAAGGTGAGCTGCCTGAGCATATTCTACACTGGCAGCTTTTTGCGAAATTGATGAAAAATTACATTTTTTAAATTTCCTATTTTGCGAAATACGACCCTGCTATCACCTTGAGCAAGGAATTATTTTACTAAAACACGTTAGTATACATCGAAAGTGAGCTGCCTTAGCATATTTTATATTGGCAGCCGGTTGCGAAATTAATGAAAAATGACATTGTTCAAATTTTCTATTTTGGGTAATACGACCCTGCTGTCACCTTGAACAAGGAATTATTTCACTAAAACACGTTAGTTTACATCAAAAGTAAGCTGCCTGAGCATATTTCGTATTGGCAGCCGTTTGCGAAATTGATGAAAAATGACAATGTTTAAATTTCCTATTTTGCGTAATACGACCCTGCTATCACCTTGAGCAAGGAATTATTTCACTTAAACACGTTAGCATACATCGAAAGTGAGCTGCCTGAGCATATTTCATATTGGCAGCCGTTTGTGAAATTGATGAAAAATGACAATGTTTAAATTTCCTATTTTGCGTAATACGACCCTGCTATCACCTTGAGCAAGGAATTATTTTACTAAAACACGTTAGTATACATCGGAAGTGAGCTGCCTGAGTATATTTCATATTGGCAGCCGTTTGCGAAATTGATGAAAACTGACATAGTTTAAAATTCCTATTTTGCGTAATACGACCCTGCTATCACCTTGAGCAAGGAATTATTTTACTGAAACACGTTAGTATACATCGGAAGTGAGCTGCCTGAGAATATTTTACTCTGGCAGCCGTTTGCGAAATTGATGAAAAATGACATTTTTTAAATTTCCTATTTTGTGTAATACGACCCTGCTATCACCTTGAGCAAGGAATTATGTCACTAAAACACGTTAGTTTACATCGAAACTAAGCTGCCTGAGCATATTCTACACTGGCAGCCGTTTGCGAAATTTATGAATAATTACATATTTCAAATTTCCTATTTTGCGAAATACGACCCTGCTATCACCTTGAGCAAGGAATTATTTTACTAAAACACGTTAGTATACATCGAAAGTGAGCTGCCTGAGCATATTTCATATTGGCAGCCGTTTGCGAAATTGATGAAAAATGTCATTGTTTAAATTTCCTATTTTGTGTAATACGACCCTGCTATCGCCTTGAGCAAGGAATTATTTCACTAAAACACATTATTATACATCGAAGGTGAGCTGCCTGAGCATATTCTACACTGGCAGCTTTTTGCGAAATTGATGAAAAATTACATTTTTTAAATTTCCTATTTTGCGAAATACGACCCTGCTATCACCTTGGACAAGGAATTATTTCACTAAAACACGTTAGTATACATAGAAAGTGAGCTGCCTGAGTATATTTCATATTGGCAGCCGTTTGCGAAATTGATGAAAAATGACATTGTTTAAATTTCCTATTTTGTGTAATACGACCCTGCTATCACCTTGAGGAAGGAATTATTCCACCAAAACACGTTAGTATACATCGAAAGTAAGCTGCCTGAGCATATTCTACACTGGCAGCCGATTGCGAAATTGATGAAACATTTCATTTTTTAAATTTCCTATTTTGCGAAATACGACCCTGCTATCACCTTGAGCAAGGAATTATTTTACTAAAACACGTTAGTATACATCGAAAGTGAGCTGCCTGAGCATATTTTATATTGGCAGCCGTTTGCGAAATTGATGAAAAATTACATTGTTTAAATTTCCAATTTTGCGTAATACGACCCTGCTGTCACATTGAGCAAGGAATTATTCCACTGAAACTAGTTAGTATACATCGAAAGTGAGCTGCCTGAGCATATTTTATATTGGCAGCCGTTTGCGAAATTAATGAAATATGACATTGTTTAAATTTCCTATTTTGTGTAAAACGGCCCTGCTATCACCTTGAGCAAGGAATTATTTCACTAAAACACGTTAGTATTCATCGAGAGTAAGCTGTCTGAGCATAATTCATATTGGCAGCCGTTTGCAAAATTAATGAAAAATTACATTGTTTAAATTTCCAATTTTGCGTAATACGACCCTGCTGTCACATTGAGCAAGGAATTATTCCACTGAAACACGTTAGTATACATCGAAAGTGAGCTGCCTGAGCATATTTTATATTGGCAGCCGTTTGCGAAGTTAATGAAAAATGACATTTATGAAATTTCCTATTTTGCGTAGTACGACCCTGCTATCACCTTGAGCAAGGAATTATTTCACTAAAACACGTTAGTATACATCGAAAGTAAGCTGCCTGAGCATATTTTATATTGGCAGCCGTTTTCGAAATTGATGAAAAATGACATTTTTCAAATTTTCTATTTTGCGAAATACGACCCTGCTATCACCTTAAGCAAGGAATTATTTTACTAAAACACGTTAAAATACATCGAAAGTAAGTTGCATGAGCACATTTCATATTGGCAGCCGTTTGTGAAATTAATGAAAAATGACATTTTTTAAATTTCCTATTTTGCGTAGTACGACCTTGCTATCACCTCGAGCAAGGAATTATTTTACTAAAACACGTTAGTATACATCGAAAGTGAGCTGCCTGAGCATATTTTATATTGGCAGCCGTTTGTGAAATTAATGAAAAATGACATTTTTTAAATTTCCTATTTTGCGTAGTACGACCTTGCTATCACCTTGAGCAAGGAATTATTTTACTAAAACACGTTAGTATACATCGAAAGTGAGCTGCCTGAGCATATTCTACACTGGCAGCCGATTGCGAAATTGATGAAACATTTCATTTTTTAAATTTCCTATTTTGCGAAATACGACCCTGCTATCACCTTGAGCAAGGAATTATTTTACTAAAACACGTTAGTATACATCGAAAGTGAGCTGCCTGAGCATATTTTATATTGGCAGCCGTTTGCGAAATTGATGAAAAATTACATTGTTTAAATTTCCAATTTTGCGTAATACGACCCTGCTGTCACATTGAGCAAGGAATTATTCCACTGAAACTAGTTAGTATACATCGAAAGTAAGCTGCCTGAGCATATTCTACACTGGCAGCCGATTGCGAAATTGATGAAACATTTCATTTTTTAAATTTCCTATTTTGCGAAATACGACCCTGCTATCACCTTGAGCAAGGAATTATTTTACTAAAACACGTTAGTATACATCGAAAGTAAGCTGCCTGAGCATATTCTACACTGGCAGCCGATTGCGAAATTGATGAAACATTTCATTTTTTAAATTTCCTATTTTGCGAAATACGACCCTGCTATCACCTTGAGCAAGGAATTATTTTACTAAAACACGTTAGTATACATCGAAAGTGAGCTGCCTGAGCATATTTTATATTGGCAGCCGTTTGCGAAGTTAATGAAAAATGACATTTATGAAATTTCCTATTTTGCGTAGTACGACCCTGCTATCACCTTGAGCAAGGAATTATTTCACTAAAACAAGTTAGTATACATCGAAAGTAAGCTGCCTGAGCATATTTTATATCGGCAGCCGTTTGCGAAATTGATGAAAAATGACATTTTTCAAATTTTCTATTTTGCGAAATACGACCCTGCTATCACCTTGAGCAAGGAATTATTTTACTAAAACACGTTAAAATACATCGAAAGTAAGTTGCATGAGCACATTTCATATTGGCAGCCGTTTGTGAAATTAATGAAAAATGACATTTTTTAAATTTCCTATTTTGCGTAGTACGACCTTGCTATCACCTTGAGCAAGGAATTATTTTACTGAAACACGTTAGTATACATCGAAAGTGAGCTGCCTGAGAATATTTTACTCTGGCAGCCGTTTGCGAACTTGATGAAAAATTACATTTTTTAAATTTCCTATTTTGCGTAGTACGACCCTGCTATCACCTTGAGCAAGGAATTATTTTAGTGAAACACGTTATTATACATCGGAAGTAAGCTGCCTGAGCATATTTCATATTGGCAGCCGTTTGCGAAATTGATGAAAAATGACATTTTTTAAATTTCCTATTTTGTGTAATACGACCCTGCTATCACCTTGAGCAAGGAATTATTTCACTAAAACACGTTAGTATACATCGAAACTGAGCTGCCTGAGCATATTCTACACTGGCAGCCGTTTGCGAAATTGATGAATAATTACATTTTTCAAATTTCCTATTTTGCGAAATACGACCCTGCTATCACCTTGAGCAAGGAATTATTTTACTAAAACACGTTAGTATACATCGAAAGTGAGCTGCCTGAGCATATTTCATATTGGCAGTCGTTTGCGAAATTGATGAAAAATGACATTATTTAAATTTCCTATTTTGTGTAATACGACCCTGCTATCACCTTGAGCAAGGAATTATTTCACTAAAACACATTATTATACATCGGAAGTAAGCTGCCTGAGCATATTCTACACTGGCAGCAGTTTGCGAAATTGATGAAAAACTACATTTTTTAAATTTCCTATTTTGCGAAATAGGACCCTGCTATCACCTTAAGCAAGGAATTATTTCACTAAAACACGTTAGTATACATCGAAAGTAAGCTGCCTGAGCATATTTCATATTGGCAGCCGGTTGCGAAATTAATGAAAAATGACATTGTTTAAATTTCCTATTTTGAGTAATACGACCCTGCTATCACCTTGAACAAAGAATTATTCCACTGAAACACGTTAGTTTACATCGAAAGTGAGCTGCCTGAGCATATTTCGTATTGGCAGCCGTTTGCGAAATTGATGAAAAATTACAATGTTTAAATTTCCTATTATGCGTAATACGACCCTGCTATCACCTTGAGCAAGGAATTATTTTACTAAAACACGTTAGTATACATCGAAAGTGAGCTGCCTTAGCATATTTTATATTGGCAGCCGGTTGCGAAATTAATGAAAAATGACATTGTTTAAATTTCCTATTTTGGGTAATACGACCCTGCTGTCACCTTGAACAAGGAATTATTTCACTAAAACACGTTAGTTTACATCAAAAGTAAGCTGCCTGAGCATATTTCGTATTGGCAGCCGTTTGCGAAATTGATGAAAAATGACAATGTTTAAATTTCCTATTTTGCGTAATACGACCCTGCTATCACCTTGAGCAAGGAATTATTTCACTAAAACACGTTAGCATACATCAAAAGTGAGCTGCCTGAGCATATTTCATATTGGCAGCCGTTTGCGAAATTGATGAAAAATGACAATGTTTAAATTTCCTATTTTGCGTAATACGACCCTGCTATCACCTTGAGCAAGGAATTATTTTACTAAAACACGTTAGTATACATCGAAAGTGAGCTGCCTGAGAATATTTTACTCTGGCAGCCGTTTGCGAAATTTATGAATAATTACATTTTTCAAATTTCCTATTTTGCGAAATACGACCCTGCTATCACCTTGAGCAAGGAATTATTTTACTAAAACACGTTAGTATACATCGAAAGTGAGCTGCCTGAGCATATTTCATATTGGCAGCCGTTTGCGAAATTGATGAAAAATGTCATTGTTTAAATTTCCTATTTTGTGTAATACGACCCTGCTATCGCCTTGAGCAAGGAATTATTTCACTAAAACACATTATTATACATCGAAGGTAAGCTGCCTAAGCATATTCTACACTGGCAGCTTTTTGCGAAATTGATGAAAAATTACATTTTTTAAATTTCCTATTTTGCGAAATACGACCCTGCTATCACCTTGGACAAGGAATTATTTTACTAAAACACGTTAGTATACATAGAAAGTGAGCTGCCTGAGCATATTTCATATTGGCAGCCGTTTGCGAAATTGATGAAAAATGACATTGTTTAAATTTCCTATTTTGTGTAATACGACCCTGCTATCACCTTGAGCAAGGAATTATTCCACCAAAACACGTTAGTATACATCGAAAGTAAGCTGCCTGAGCATATTTTATATTGGCAGCCGTTTGCGAAATTAATGAAATATGACATTGTTTAAATTTCCTATTTTGTGTAAAACGACCCTGCTATCACCTTGAGCAACGAATTATTTCACTAAAACACGTTAGTATTCATCGAGAGTAAGCTGTCTGAGCATAATTCGTATTGGCAGCCGTTTGCGAAATTAATGAAAAATGCCATTGTTTAAATTTCCTATTTTGCGTAATACGACCCTGCTATCACCTTTAGCAAGGAATTATTTTACCAAAACACGTTAGTATACATCGAAAGTGAGCTGCCTGAGAATATTTCAATCTGGCAGCCGTTTGCGAAATTAATGAAAAATGACATTGTTTAAATTTCCTATTTTGTGTAATACGAACCTGCTATCACCTTGAGCAAGGAATAATTTTTCTAAAACACGTTAATATACATCGAAAGTAAGCTGTCTGAGCACATTTCATATTGGCAGCCGTTTGCGAAGTTAATGAAAAATTACATTTATTAAATTTCCTATTTTGCGTAGTACGACCCTGCTATCACCTTGAGCAAGGAATTATTTCACTAAAACACGTTAGTATACATCGAAAGTGAGCTGCCTGAGAATATTTCAATCTGGCAGCCGTTTGCGAAATTAATGAAAAATGACATTTTTGAAATTTCTTATTTTGCGAAATACGACCCTGCTATCACCTTGAGCAAGGAATAATTTTTCTAAAACACGTTAATATACATCGAAAGTAAGCTGCCTGAGCACATTTCATATTGGCAGCCGTTTGCGAAGTTAATGAAAAATGACATTTATTAAATTTCCTATTTTGCGTAGTACGACCCTGCTATCACCTTGAGCAAGGAATTATTTCACTAAAACACGTTAGTATACATCGAAAGTAAGCTGCCTGAGCATATTTTATATTGGCAGCCGTTTGCGAAATTGATGAAAAATTACATTGTTTAAATTTCCTATTTTGTGTAAAACGACCCTGCTATCACCTTGAGCAAGGAATTATGTCACTAAAACACGTTAGTTTACATCGAAACTAAGCTGCCTGAGCATATTCTACACTGGCAGCCGTTTGCGAAATTTATGAATAATTACATATTTCAAATTTCCTATTTTGCGAAATACGACCCTGCTATCACCTTGAGCAAGGAATTATTTTACTAAAACACGTTAGTATACATCGGAAGTGAGCTGCCTGAGCATATTTCATATTGGCAGCCGTTTGCGAAATTGATGAAAAATGTCATTGTTTAAATTTCCTATTTTGTGTAATACGACCCTGCTATCGCCTTGAGCAAGGAATTATTTCACTAAAACACATTATTATACATCGAAGGTGAGCTGCCTGAGCATATTCTACACTGGCAGCTTTTTGCGAAATTGATGAAAAATTACATTTTTTAAATTTCCTATTTTGCGAAATACGACCCTGCTATCACCTTGGACAAGGAATTATTTTACTAAAACACGTTAGTATACATAGAAAGTGAGCTGCCTGAGCATATTTCATATTGGCAGCCGTTTGCGAAATTGATGAAAAATGACATTGTTTAAATTTCCTATTTTGTGTAATACGACCCTGCTATCACCTTGAGGAAGGAATTATTCCACCAAAACACGTTAGTATACATCGAAAGTAAGCTGCCTGAGCATATTCTACACTGGCAGCCGATTGCGAAATTGATGAAACATTTCATTTTTTAAATTTCCTATTTTGCGAAATACGACCCTGCTATCACCTTGAGCAAGGAATTATTTTACTAAAACACGTTAGTATACATCGAAAGTGAGCTGCCTGAGCATATTTTATATTGGCAGCCGTTTGCGAAATTGATGAAAAATTACATTGTTTAAATTTCCAATTTTGCGTAATACGACCCTGCTGTCACATTGAGCAAGGAATTATTCCACTGAAACTAGTTAGTATACATCGAAAGTGAGCTGCCTGAGCATATTTCGTATTGGCAGCCGTTTGCGAAATTAATGAAATATGACATTGTTTAAATTTCCTATTTTGTGTAAAACGACCCTGCTATCACCTTGAGCAAGGAATTATTTCACTAAAACACGTTAGTATACATCGAAAGTGAGCTGCCTTAGCATATTTTATATTGGCAGCCGGTTGCGAAATTAATGAAAAATGACATTGTTTAAATTTCCTATTTTGGGTAATACGACCCTGCTGTCACCTTGAACAAGGAATTATTTCACTAAAACACGTTAGTTTACATCAAAAGTAAGCTGCCTGAGCATATTTCGTATTGGCAGCCGTTTGCGAAATTGATGAAAAATGACAATGTTTAAATTTCCTATTTTGCGTAATACGACCCTGCTATCACCTTGAGCAAGGAATTATTTCACTAAAACACGTTAGCATACATCAAAAGTGAGCTGCCTGAGCATATTTCATATTGGCAGCCGTTTGCGAAATTGATGAAAAATGAATATGTTTAAATTTCCTATTTTGCGTAATACGACCCTGCTATCACCTTGAGCAAGGAATTATTTTACTAAAACACGTTAGTATACATCGGAAGTAAGCTGCCTGAGTATATTTCATATTGGCAGCCGTTTGCGAAATTGATGAAAAATGTCATTGTTTAAATTTCCTATTTTGTGTAATACGACCCTGCTATCGCCTTGAGCAAGGAATTATTTCACTAAAACACATTATTATACATCGAAGGTAAGCTGCCTGAGCATATTCTACACTGGCAGCTTTTTGCGAAATTGATGAAAAATTACATTTTTTAAATTTCCTATTTTGCGAAATACGACCCTGCTATCACCTTGGACAAGGAATTATTTTACTAAAACACGTTAGTATACATAGGAAGTGAGCTGCCTGAGCATATTTCATATTGGCAGCCGTTTGCGAAATTGATGAAAAATGACATTGTTTAAATTTCCTATTTTGTGTAATACGACCCTGCTATCACCTTGAGCAAGGAATTATTTTACTAAAACACGTTAGTATACATCGAAAGTGAGCTGCCTGAGAATATTTTACTCTGGCAGCCGTTTGCGAAATTGATGAAAAATGACATTTTTTAAATTTCCTATTTTGTGTAATACGACCCTGCTATCACCTTGAGCAAGGAATTATGTCACTAAAACACGTTAGTTTACATCGAAACTAAGCTGCCTGAGCATATTCTACACTGGCAGCCGTTTGCGAAATTTATGAATAATTACATTTTTCAAATTTCCTATTTTGCGAAATACGACCCTGCTATCACCTTGAGCAAGGAATTATTTTACTAAAACACGTTAGTATACATCGAAAGTGAGCTGCCTGAGCATATTTCATATTGGCAGCCGTTTGCGAAATTGATGAAAAATGTCATTGTTTAAATTTCCTATTTTGTGTAATACGACCCTGCTATCGCCTTGAGCAAGGAATTATTTCACTAAAACACATTATTATACATCGAAGGTAAGCTGCCTGAGCATATTCTACACTGGCAGCTTTTTGCGAAATTGATGAAAAATTACATTTTTTAAATTTCCTATTTTGCGAAATACGACCCTGCTATCACCTTGGACAAGGAATTATTTTACTAAAACACGTTAGTATACATAGGAAGTGAGCTGCCTGAGCATATTTCATATTGGCAGCCGTTTGCGAAATTGATGAAAAATGACATTGTTTAAATTTCCTATTTTGTGTAATACGACCCTGCTATCACCTTGAGCAAGGAATTATTCCACCAAAACACGTTAGTATACATCGAAAGTAAGCTGCCTGAGCATATTTTATATTGGCAGCCGTTTGCGAAATTAATGAAATATGACATTGTTTAAATTTCCTATTTTGTGTAAAACGACCCTGCTATCACCTTGAGCAACGAATTATTTCACTAAAACACGTTAGTATTCATCGAGAGTAAGCTGTCTGAGCATAATTCGTATTGGCAGCCGTTTGCGAAATTGATGAAAAATGACATTGTTTAAATTTCCTATTTTGCGTAATACGACCCTGCTATCACCTTTAGCAAGGAATTATTTTACCAAAACACGTTAGTATACATCGAAAGTGAGCTGCCTGAGAATATTTCAATCTGGCAGCCGTTTGCGAAATTAATGAAAAATGACATTGTTTAAATTTCCTATTTTGTGTAATACGAACCTGCTATCACCTTGAGCAAGGAATAATTT
Organism: Lochmaea capreae; assembly: GCA_949126875.1. Classification (NCBI taxonomy): domain Eukaryota; kingdom Metazoa; phylum Arthropoda; class Insecta; order Coleoptera; family Chrysomelidae; genus Lochmaea; species Lochmaea capreae. Next base: position 36,427,186 of record OX421395.1, read on the forward strand.
TTCTAAAACACGTTAATATACATCGAAAGTAAGCTGTCTGAGCACATTTCATATTGGCAGCCGTTTGCGAAGTTAATGAAAAATTACATTTATTAAATTTCCTATTTTGCGTAGTACGACCCTGCTATCACCTTGAGCAAGGAATTATTTCACTAAAACACGTTAGTATACATCGAAAGTGAGCTGCCTGAGAATATTTCAATCTGGCAGCCGTTTGCGAAATTAATGAAAAATGACATTTTTGAAATTTCTTATTTTGCGAAATACGACCCTGCTATCACCTTGAGCAAGGAATAATTTTTCTAAAACACGTTAATATACATCGAAAGTAAGCTGCCTGAGCACATTTCATATTGGCAGCCGTTTGCGAAGTTAATGAAAAATGACATTTATTAAATTTCCTATTTTGCGTAGTACGACCCTGCTATCACCTTGAGCAAGGAATTATTTCACTAAAACACGTTAGTATACATCGAAAGTAAGCTGCCTGAGCATATTTTATATTGGCAGCCGTTTGCGAAATTGATGAAAAATTACATTGTTTAAATTTCCTATTTTGTGTAAAACGACCCTGCTATCACCTTGAGCAAGGAATTATTTCACTAAAACACGTTAGTATACATCGAGAGTAAGCTGCCTGAGCATATTCTACACTGGCAGCCGATTGCGAAATTGATGAAAAATTATATTTTCCAAATTTCCTATTTTGCGTATTACGACCCTGCTATCACCTTAAGCAAGGAATTATTTTACTAAAACACGTTAGTATACATCGGAAGTGAGCTGCCTGAGAATATTTTACTCTGGCAGCCGTTTGCGAAATTGATGAAAAATTACATTGTTTAAATTTCCTATTTTGTGTAAAACGACCCTGCTATCACCTTGAGCAAGGAATTATTTTACTAAAACACGTTAGTATACATCGGAAGTGAGCTGCCTGAGAATATTTTACTCTGGCAGCCGTTTGCGAAATTGATTAAAAATGACATTTTTTAAATTTCCTATTTTGCGTACTACGACCCTGCTATCCCCTTGAGCAAGGAATTATTTTACTAAAACACGTTAATATACATCAAAAGTGAGCTGCCTGAGCACATTTCATATTGGCAGCCGTTTGCGAAATTAATGAAAAATGACATTTTTTAAATTTCCTATTTTGCGTAGTACGACCCTGCTATCACCTTGAGCAAGAAATTATTTTACTAAAACACGTTAGTATACATCGAAAGTAAGCTGCCTGATCACATTTTATATTGGCAGCCGTTTGCGAAATTAATGAAAAATGACATTTTTTAAATTTCCTATTTTGCGTATTACGACCCTGCTATCACCTTGAGCAAGCAATTATTTTACTAAAACACATTAATATACATCGATAGTGAGCTGCCTGAGCTCATTTCATATTGGCAGCCGTTTGCGAAATTAATGAAAAATGACATTGTTTAAATTTCCTATTTTGCGTTTTACGACCCTGCTATCACCTTGAACAAGGAATTATTTCACTAAAACACGTTAGTAAACATCGGAAGTAAGCTGCCTGAGCATATTCTACACTGGTAGCTGATTGCAAAATTGACAAAAAATTACATTTTTCAAATTTTCTATTTTGCGAAATACGACCCTGCTATCACCTTGAGCAAGGAATATTTTCCTAAAACACGTTAGTATACATCGAAAGTAAGCTGCCTGAGCATATTTCATATTGGCAGCCGTTTGCGAAATTGATGGAAACTGACATTTTTTAAAATTCCTATTTTGCGTAATACGACCCTGCTATCACCTTGAGCAAGGAATTATTTTACTAAAACACGTTAGTATACATAAAAAGTAAGCTGCCTGAGCATATTCCGTATTGGCAGCCATTTGGGAAATTGATGAAAAATTACATTGTTTAAATTTCCTATTTTGCGTAATACGACCCTGCTATCACCTTGAGCAGGGAATATTTTCCCAAAACACGTTAGTATACATCGAAAGTGAGCTGCCTGAGAATATTTCACTCTGGCAGCCGTTTGCGAAATTGATGAAAAATGACATTTTTTAAATCTCCTATTTTGCGTAATACGACCCTGCTATCACCTTGAGCAAGGAATTATTTCACTAAAACACGTTAGTATACATCGAAAGTAAGCTGCCTGAGCATATTCCATATTGGCAGCCGTTTGCGAAATTGATGAAAAATGACATTGTTTAAATTTCCTATTTTGTGTCTTACGACCCTGCTATCACCTTGAGCAAGGAATTATTTTACTAAAACACGTTAGTATACATCAAAAATAAGCTGCCTGATCATATTTCATATTGGCAGCCGTTTGCGAAATTAATGAAAAATTACATTGTTTAAAATTCCTATTTTGTGTAATACGTCCCTGCTATCACCTTCAGCAAGGAATTATTTCACCGAAACACGTTAAAATACATCGAAAATAAGCTGCCTGAGCACATTTCATATTGGCAGCCGTTTGCGAAATTAATGAAAAATGACATTGTTTAAATTTCCTATTTTGCGTAATACGACCCTGCTATCACCTTGAGCAAGGAATTATTTCACTAAAACACGTTGGTATACATCGGAAGTAAGCTGCCTGAGCATATTTCATTTTGACAGCCGTTTGCGAAATTGATGAAAAATTACATTGTTTAAAATTCCTATTTTGCGTAATACGACCCTGCTATCACCTTGAACAAGGAATTATTTCACTAAAACACGTTAGTATACATCGAAAGTAAGCTGCCTGAGCATATTTCATTTTGGCAGCCGTTTGTGAAATTTATGGAAAATGACATTGTTTAAATTTCCTATTTTGCGTAATACGACCCTGCTATCACTTTGAACAAGGAATTATTTCACTAAAACACGTTAGTATACATCGAAAGTAAGCTGCTCGAGCATATTTCATATTGGCAGCCGTTTGCGAAATTGATGAAAAATGACATTGTTTAAATTTCCTATTTTGTGTATTACGACCCTGCTATCACCTTGAGCAAGGAATTATTTCACTAAAACACATTATTATTCATCGAAAGTAAGCTGCCTGAGCATATTCTACACTGGCAGCCATTTGCGAAATTGATGAAAAATTACATTTTTCAAATTTCCTATTTTTCGTAATACGACCCTGCTATCACCTGGAGCAAGGAATTATTTCACTAAAACACGTTAGTATACATCGAAAGTAAGCTGCTCGAGCATATTTCATATTGGCAGCCGTTTGCGAAATTGATGAAAAATGACATTGTTTAAATTTCCTATTTTGTGTAATACGACCCTGCTATCACCTTGAGCAAGGAATCATTTCACTAAAACACATTATTATACATCGAAAGTAAGCTGCCTGAGCATATTCTACACTGGCAGCCGATTGCAAAATTGATAAAAAATTACATTTTTCAAACTTTCTATTTTGCGAAATACGACCCTGTTATCACCTTGAGCAAGGAATCATTTTACTAAAACACGTTAATATACATCGAAAGTAAGATGCCTGAGCACATTTTATATTGGCAGCCGTTTGCGAAATTAATGAAAATGACATTTTGTTAAATTTCCTATTTTGCGTAGTACGACCCTGCTATCACCTTGAGCAAGGAATTATTTCACTAAAACACGTTAGTATACACCGGAAGTAAGCTGCCTGAGAATATTTTACTCTGGCAGCCGTTTGCGAAATTGATGGAAAATTACATTTTTTAAATTTCCTATTTTGCGTAACACGAACCTGCTATCACCCTGAGCAAGGAATTATTATTTTACTAAAACACGTTAGTATACAACGAAAGTAAGCTGCCTGAGCACATTTCATATTGGCAGATGTTTGCGAAATTAATGAAAAATGACATTGTTTAAATTTCCTATTTTGCGTAATACGACCCTGCTATCACCTTGAACAAGGAATTATTTCACTAAAACACGTTAGTATACATCGAAAGTAAGCTGCCTGAGCATATTTTATATTGGCAGGAGTTTCCGAAATTAATGAAAAATGACATTTTTTAAATTTCTTATTTTGTGTAGTACGACCCTGCTATCACCTTGAGCAAGGAATTATTTTACTAAAACACGTTAGTATACACTGGAAGTAAGCTGCCTGAGCATATTTCGTATTGGTAGCCGTTTGCGAAATTGATGAAAAATTACATTTTTTAAATTTCCTATTTTGCGTAACACGACCCTGCTATCACCTTGAGCAAGAAATTATTTTACTAAAACACGTTAATAAACATCGAAAGTAAGTTGCCTGAGCACATTTCATATTGGCAGCTGTTTGTGAAATTAATGAAAAATGACATCTTTTAAATTTCCTATTTTGCGTATTACGACCTTGCTATCACCTTGAGCAGGAAATTATTTTACTGAAACACGTTAGTATACATCGAAAGTGAGCTGCCTGAGCATATTTCATATTGGCAGCCGTTTGCGAAATTGATGAAAAATTACATTTTTTAAATTTCCTATTTTGCGTAACACGACCCTGCTATCACCTTGAGCAAGGAATTATTTTACTAAAACACGTTAGTATACATCGAAAGTGAGCTGTCTGAGAATATTCTACTCTGGCAGCCGTTTGCGAAATTGATGAAAAATGACATTTGTTAAATTTCCTATTTTGTGTATTACGACCCTGCTATCACCTTGAGCAAGGAATTATTTCACTAAAACACGTTAGTATACATCGAAACTAAGCTGCCTGAGCATATTTTAAACTGGCAGCCGTTTGCGAAATTGATGAATAATTACATTTTTCAAATTTCCTATTTTGCGAAATACGACCCTGCTATCACCTTGAGCAAGGAATTATTTTACTAAAACACGTTAGTATACATCGAAAGTGAGCTGCCTGAGCATATTTCGTATTGGCAGCCGTTTGCGAAATTTATGGAAAATGACATTGTTTAAATTTCCTATTTTGCGTAATACGACCCTGCTATCACCTTGAGCAAGGAATTATTTTACTAAAACACGTGAGTATACATCTAAAGTAAGCTGCCTGAGCAGATTTCACTCTGGCAGCCGTTTGCGAAATTGATGAAAAATTACATTTTTTAAATTTCCTATTTTGCGTAACACGACCCTGCTATCACCTTGAGCAAGGAATTATTATTTTACTGAAACACGTTAGTATACAACGAAAGTAAGCTGCCTGAGCATATTTCGTATTGGCAGCCGTTTGCGAAATTAATGAAAAATTACATTTTTCAAATTTTCTATTTTGCGAAATACGACCCTGCTATCACCTTGAGCAAGGAATTATTTTACTAAAACACGTTAATATACATCGAAAGTAAGTTGCCTGAGCACATTTCATATTGGCAGCCGTTTGCGAAATTTATGGAAAATGACATTGTTTAAATTTCCTATTTTTCGTAATACGACCCTGCTATCACTTTGAACAAGGAATTATTTCACTAAAACACGTTAGTATACATCGAAAGTAAGCTGCTCGAGCATATTTCATATTGGCAGCCGTTTGCGAAATTGATGAAAAATGACATTGTTTGAATTTCCTATTTTGTGTAATACGACCCTGCTATCACCTTGAGCAAGGAATTATTTCACTAAAACACATTATTATACATCGAAAGTAAGCTGCCTGAGCATATTCTACACTGGCAGCCGTTTGCGAAATTGATGAAAAATTACATTTTTTAAATTTCCTATTTTGCGAAATACGACCCTGCTATCACCTTGAGCAAGGAATTATTTTACTGAAACACGTTAGTATACATCGAAAGTGAGCTGCCTGAGCATATTTCGTATTGGCAGCCGTTTGCGAAATTGATGAAAAATGACATTGTTTAAATTTCCTATTTTGCGTAATACGACCCTGCTATCACCTGGAGCAAGGAATTATTTCACTAAAACACGTTGGTATACATCGAAAGTAAGCTGCCTGAGCATATTTCATTTTGGCAGCCGTTTGCGAAATTTATGGAAAATGACATTGTTTAAATTTCCTATTTTGGGTAATACGACCCTGCTATCACTTTGAACAAGGAATTATTTCACTAAAACACGTTAGTATACATCGAAAGTAAGCTGCTCGAGCATATTTCATATTGGCAGCCGTTTGCGAAATTGATGAAAAATGACATTGTTTAAATTTCCTATTTTGTGCAATACGACCCTGCTATCACCTTGAGCAAGGAATCATTTCACCAAAACACATTATAATACATCGAAAGTAAGCTGCCTGAGCATATTCTACACTAGCAGCCGTTTGCGAAGTTGATGAAAAATTACATTTTTTAAATTTCCTATTTTGCGAAATACGTCCCTGCTATCACCTTGAGCAAGGAATTATTTTACTAAAACACGTTAGTATACTTCGAAAGTAAGATGCCTGAGCACATTTCATATTGGCAGCCGTTTGCGAAATTAATGAAAATGACATTTTTTAAATTTCCTATTTTGCGTAGTACGACCCTGCTATCACCTTGAGCAAGGAATTATTTTACTAAAACACGTTAGTATACATAGAAAGTGAGCTGCCTGAGCATATTTCGTATTGGCAGCCGTTTGCGAAATAGATGAAAAATGACATTGTTTAAATTTCCTATTTTGTGTATTACGACCCTGCTATCACCCTGAGCAAGGAATTATTTCACTAAAACACGTTAGTATACATCAAAAGTAAGCTGCCTGAGCATATTTCATATTGGCAGCCGTTTGCGAAATTAATGAAAAATGACATTGTTTAAATTTCCTATTTTGTGTAATACGTCCCTGCTATCACCTTGAGCAAGGAATTATTTCACTAAAACACGTTAGTATACATCGAATGTGAGCTGCCTGAGCATATTCTACACTGGCAGCCGATTGCCGATTGATTGATGAAAAATTACATTTTTCAAATTTCCTATTTTGGAAATACGACCCTGCTATCACCTTGAGCTGAATTATTTCACTAAAACACGTTAGTATACATCGAAAGTGAGCTGCCTGAGCATATTTCATATTGGCAGCCGTTTGCGAAATTGATGAAAAATGACATTGTTTAAATTTCCTATTTTTTGTATTACGACCCTGCTATCACCTTGAGCAAGAAATTATTTCACTAAAACACGTTAGTATACATCGAAAGTAAGCTGCCTAAGCATATGTCGTATTGGCAGCCGTTTGCGAAATTGATGAAAAATGACATTGTTTAAATTTCCTATTTAGCGTAATACGACCCTGCTATCACCTTGAGCAAGGAATTATTTTACTAAAACACGTTAGTATACATCGAATGTGAGCTGCCTGAGCATATTTTACACTGGCAGCCGTTTGCGAAATTGATGAAAAATTACATTGTTTAAATTTCCTATTTTGCGTAATACGACCCTGCTATCACCTCGAGCAAGGAATTATTTTCCTAAAACACGTTAGTATACATCGAAAGTTAGCTGCCTGAGCATATTTCGTATTGGCAGCCGTTTGCGAAATTGATGAAAAATGACATTGTTTAAATTTCCTATTTTGCGTAATACGGCCCTGCTATCACCTCGAACAAGGAATTATTTCACTGAAACACGTTAGTATACATTGAAAGTAAGCTACCTGACCATATTTTACACTGGCAGCCGATTGCGAAATTGATAAAAAATTACATTTTCCAAATTTCCTATTTTGCGAAATACGATCCTGCTATCACCTTGAGCAAGGAATTATTTTACTAAAACACGTTAGTATACATCGAAAGTAAGCTGCCTGAGCATATTTCATATTGGCAGCCGTTTGCGAAATTAATGAAAAATGACCTTTTTTTAAATTTCCTATTTTGCGTAGTACGACCCTGCTATCACCTTGAGCAAGGAATTATTTTACTAAAACACGTTAGTATACACCGGAAGTAAGCTGCCTGAGAATATTTTACTCTTGCAGCCGTTTGCGAAATTGATGAAAAATTACATTTTTTAAATTTCCTATTTCGCGTAACACGACCCTGCTATCACCTTGAGCAAGGAATTATTACTTTACTAAAACACGTTAGTATACAACGAAAGTAAGCTGCCTGAGCATAATGCGTATTGGCAGCCGTTTGCGAAATTGATGAAAAATGACATTTTTCAAATTTCCTATTTTGCGAAATACGACCCTGCTATCACGTTGAGCAAGGAATTATTTTACTAAAACACGTTAGTATCCATCGAAAGTAAGCTGCCTGAGCATATTTCATATTGGCAGCCGTTTGCGAAATTAATGAAAAATGACATTTTTTAAATTTCCTATTTTGCGTAGTACGACCCTGCTATCACCTTGAGCAAGGAATTATTTTACTAAAACACATTAGTATACACCGGAAGTAAGCTGCCTGAGAATATTTTACTCTTGCAGCCGTTTGCAAAATTTATGAAAAATTACATTTTTTAAATTTCCTATTTTGCGTAACACGACCCTGCTATCACCTTGAGCAAGGAATTATTTCACTAAAACACGTTAGTATACATCGAAAATAAGCTGCCTGATCATATTTCATATTGGCAGCCGTTTGCGAAATTAATGAAAAATTACATTGTTTAAATTTCCTATTTTGTGTAATACGACCCTGCTATCACCTGGAGCAAGGAATTATTTTACTAAAACACGTTAATATACATCGAAAGTGAGCTGCCTGAGCAAATTTCATATTGGCAGCCGTTTGCGAAATTGATGAAAAATGATATTGTTTAAATTTCCTATTTTGCGTAATACGACCCTGCTATCACCTTGAGCAAGGGATTATTTTACTAAAACACGTTAGTATACATCAAAAGTAAGCTGCCTGAGCATATTTCATATTGGGAGCCGTTTGCGAAATTAATGAAGAATGACATTGTTTAAATTTCCTATTTTGTGTAATACGACCTTGCTATCACCTTGAGCAAGGAATTATTTCACTAAAACACGTTAGTATACATCGAAAGTGAGCTGCCTGATCATATTTCATATTGGCAGCCGTTTGCGAAATTGATGAAAAATTACATTGTGTTTCGATACGACTCGGCACACCGGAAACATCGACGGAGAAAATCTCTGTTTTCTCCACAAAAAGTTCCATAGGACGGCGAAGGAGAAGAAAAGGCTTGTTGACTTAACTTGCGTATATTCTCATTAATCAACATTCTATGTACAATATTTTAACTTTAAAAACACCTATGATTAACTTAAATTATAAATAGGACATAAAAAATAAAAGAGACTAAGTTCAATAAAGAGAATGAATGCGCGTTGTTTGGCGAGAGTTGAAATGTAATAAAAAGTAAGCTCGAGAAGATCTAGACTGAGAGAGAGTAGTAGAGGGAATGCATGAATTTTTGTTATTTTACATTGTTCCCAAAACAGATCTCTTGAAAACCACATGTTTGTTTTTACCACCCAAGGGTTGTGTCCCTTTTACACTTCCTAGAACTTTGATAAATTAAAAGCTCCAGAAGAGAAAGTTTAACATGGGCGTCACACTTGTAATAAAAAAATGAAACCAAACAAATAAATAAAAACGTTCAACTAAAGTTTGATTATACACCCCGGCATTGAAGGCACTGCCTTCAATAAGAGGTAACTACATATTAAATCGAATTTTATTAAAAGCTAAAACTAAAGTTATGATGATTTCAACTTATATAAAACTATTCTTAAAATATACCTACTGAGGTTAATTGAATTTAATCTTCAAATCTAGGTAATGGACATAATTTTGTTATGTTTCTGACGTAAATACCCTTGCTAGTTTTTATATTTGCTAACCTTACGTGCCCATCCTTGCTCGGGATGACCTCTAGAACCCTGGCTAATGGCCATTCTAGGGGTCTTGTGTTGTCTTCCTTCAGAAGAACAACATCATTAACTTTAATATCGCGCTCATGTGACATCCATTTAGGCCTGTTTTGGAGGTTATTCAGATACTCCTTAGTCCACCTGTTCCAAAATAATTGTTGTATTTGAATACATTTCTGCCAACGATCCAAACGATTTTTTGGTATATTAGAATGGTCACCGTCGGGGTATGAAGTCAGTGGTGCACCTATTAGAAAGTGACCTGGAGTCAACCAATTTAGATCTGAGGGGTCATTGGATAAGGGCTGAAGCGGTCTAGAATTCAAAATGGCCTCAATTTGAGTAAAAGTAGTGGCAAATTCTTCAAAAGTAAGCTGCTGATCACCAATTAAACGTTTTATATGGTGCTTAGTACTTTTAATGGCAGCTTCCCATAAGCCGCCCCAATGAGGAGAATGTGTGGGAATAAATTTCCATTCCATTTCATAATTAGAGACAAAATTGTGAATATCCCTTTGAGATTCTTTGGAGGTCAGCATCGAATAAAGTTCTCTGATTTGATTATTAGCACCTAAAAAGTTGGTGACATGATCGCTAAAAATTGTTGAGGGGATACCTCTTCTAGAAATAAAGCGTTTTAGGCATGCCAGAAATGCCTGAGTCGAAAGGCTTGATACTAGCTCTATGTGAACAGCCTTCGTTGCCATGCAAACGAATAAGGCTATATATGCCTTTTTAATTTAAGCGCGCCTTAAATTTGATGACTTTATAAAAAAGGGACCACCAAAATCAATACCGGTTTTAGAAAACGGTCGAGAGGGTACAACTCTTTCCTTCGGCAAGTCTGACATAATTTGCTGAAATGCCTTTGCCTTGAATTTAAAACAATTAGAACAGTTTATTGAAATTTTCTTAATTTCTCTAAGGCCGTTTAGAGGCCAGTATCGAAGGCGAATGTTGGACAAAAGAGTTTGGGGACCTACGTGCCCTAATCTAAGATGTTCCTTTTGTAAGAGTAGTTTAACCACTTTATTATTAGATGGTAATAAAATTGGGTATTTATGATCGTAGGGAATCAGTGCTTGTGATAATCTGCCTCCGACTCGGATCAAGTTATCTGAATCAATAAAAGGATTTAATTTTAGAATTTGCTTGTTAGCAATTTTGACGTGAGGTGATTTAGATAGGTGATTGAATATGCTTGAGAATGCTTGCTTTTGTAGCGATTTTAGAATAAGGAGTTCTGACCCTTTCAGCTCATCTAAAGAAAGAGGACCCGCACGCTTAATTGCCTGAGCCCTTATGTTGTGGACGAATCGTAAAATGTAGGCTACTGTTCGTTGTAGCCTCGTGTAACTTGAATATCTTTCAAAAAGCAGCTCCCAAACATTATTTATTGTCGTGAGTAAAACTGTGTTGACCTTTTTGGTTTCTTCTGCGGTTGTGGTGGTCTTAAAATCAAACAGATTTAAATTAACCTCGGGGTGTTGTAGGAATTGTGGCCCATGCCACCAAGCGCTCGAGTTTATGAGCTCGTCAGGCTTTAGGCCCCTAGACAGGTAGTCCGCCGGGTTGTCCTTTGATCTTATATGACGCCACTTCCAATCTTGGGATAATGTCTGTATTTGTGATATACGATTGGCAACAAATACGTTGAAGCGAGAGGGCTGGGCATTCAACCAGCATAACACGATTTCAGAGTCAGTCCAGAGATTGACTGATTGAAAAGAGAATCGTTTTCCAAAAATAGAGAGAATTCGAGCAATCAAGTTTGCCAGTAGTAAGGCTCCACAAAGTTCCAATCTGGGTATAGTTAACTTCTTTATTGGGGCAATTCGACTTTTTGATGTTATGAGGTGGCATGACACGGTATTATCAGGGTAAAGAGCTCGAATGTACAAACATGCACCGTATGCCTTCCGGCTTGCATCGGAAAACCCGTGTATTTCGCACAACCTGAAGTCACAGTTGGAAAACATATATCGAGGGATTTTTAAAAAAGAGTTGAGTTTAGAAATATTTTGAAAATAATATGTAAAGTCCTCCAGAATGGTACCTTCAATTGGGTCGTCCCAACCGTGTTTTAATTTCCATGTCTCTTGCATAATTATTTTTGCAATTACGATGACTGGGCCAATTAAACCAAGAGGGTCAAACAATTGAGCAATGTTTGAGAGAACTAAGCGTTTAGTAACAATCCGCTGCATAGAAAATGCCGGCACATTGATATAAAACATGTCCAATTCGGAATTCCATCGATTTCCCAAAACCTTATTGGAGATTCCTTCTATCTCAATGTTGTAATCTGTGCTAGCTTGAGAGGGGTTAGGAGATGATTTAATTTCTTCTAAAAATGCACTGGAGTTAGAACACCATTTATGCAAATTAAAATGACCCAATTTGCACTATTCAATTAATTGAAAATAAAGTGCAACCAAATCATCAATTGAGTCTTGTCCACAAAGTATGTCATCTACATAGCATTGGGAAAGGATTGTTGCAGAAGCGAGAGGATATTTCTTTGAGTGTGTAAGTGCCAATTCTTTAAGCACACGTGTAGCTAAATAGGGAGCACAGTTAGTTCCGTAAGTGACTGTTAATAACTCAATGCATTGTAGCTCATCATCAGGACATTCTCGCCAAAGAATGTTTTGAAGATGTGTTTGATTCGGGTTTATTCGGATTTGTCGGTACATTTTTTCTATGTCAGATGTAAGCACATATTTAAAACTTCTGAACCTCACCAGTATGTCAAAGAGCTCTGGCTGAACAGTAATGCCTTTGTGCATGACGTCATTTAGAGACAACCCCGTGGAAGTTTTCATAGAACCGTCAAAGACAACACGTAATTTCGTAGTTTGACTACTTTCACGGAGTACTCAGTGATGTGGTAGAAAGTATTTATTCTCTTGCATTTCGTTTTTTAAAGAGAGGGGGACTACCCGGGCATGATTAAGGGAAATATATTCATTTATAAAAGCTTTATACTGAGTGTGAAGAGCTGCATTTTTGTCAAAACGTTTTTCTACGTTAAGAAACCTCTTTTTTGCAAGATAAAATGATTCACCAAGCCTGAAGTGTTCTCTGGGAGTTTTGAGAGGCAGATTAACTTGAAATGAGCGATCAGGAAGAACGATCGTAGTTTTAGAAAAATTATTTTCCACCATTAATTCCTCTGGGTTACCTGCAAGCCTACAGGATTTGAATCATTTTCTATTGACCAGAATTTTTCCAGCAGATAATCTAAATGGGGTTCTTCATTTTGTCCTTGGACAAGAACACAACTATTCACCTGTGAGTTGTTGGCGTAGGGTCTATTGAAAATGGCATGAGAGGGGATTAGGCCAGAGATAAGGTAGCCGAAATGAGTGCCAACTAACGTAAGTGATTGTTCATTGACTGGAAGCATATGTCCGGAGAGAATTTTGTAATAAAACGTCGGCTCCAAGTAACATATCTATATAAGACGGTCTATTAAATGTGGGATCTGCAAGTTCAATGGAGGGAGGAATTTGCAGTGTATTCTTGTTTATTCGATAATGAGGGGATAATTCGGTAATTTTATTTAAGATACAACAATTTACATTCAATGAAAATGGACTGAGCGTTGATGATATTTTTAGACAAATGACTTTGTTCGAGTGCTCGACATTTCCTCCAATGCCTGAAATCTGAACCTTCTGAAAATCAGGGGTAAATTGAAGCCTGTCTAATAGTGATTCGGTCATTATTGATATGGTACTGCCAGGATCAATTATCGCCTTTGCAGAAACAGTTTGACCATTTTTAGCGACTATATTTATAAGAGCTGTGGCCAATAAGACTTCATTGTCATCGTGGGCAAATACTGCGAGAGTAGTTTGATCATTGGTCGCGTTATTGTCTTGTTGCTGGTGGTTTCGGGGGGGACCACTCAGGAGATTAGTGCTACAACTGGGTTCGCGGCTATGGCGACTGAGATTTTGAACATCTTTGTATTGTTCATCGGGCGAGCCTGAAACTTGAGGGTTAGAAGTGTCGTGATGGGTTCGTTGTGAATTGTTAGGATGTCGCCAATTAGAGCCAGAAACCTGTGGGGTGTGAGAATGTAAGAGAGAGTGATGATTTTTCCCACAGTTCGAGCAATCTAACTGAGAGCTGCATTCACGTACATGATGTTTTGAACCCAAACAGTTAATACATAACTTGTTTTGATAAACAAAATCAGTTTTTTGCTTCAAGGGTAGGTCCCTAAACTTCATACAGGAGTAAATTTTATGAGAGGAATTATTGCAGAAACCACACTTTTTCAACTTCAATTGATAGTGATTGTTTTGAGTTTGAGTACGGTACTGGTCACGATTGCCTTCTTGTACAAGATGAGTATATCGATGAACTTTAGGCCGAGATGGTGCATTTCTATCTAACGAAGGAGTGTTATAAAGAGGTGAGACCTTTTTAGTCGAGGGTTCTGAGAGGTTTTCCAAAACAGAGCACCGGCATTCGAGAAAGGAAAGCAAGTCTTCTAGCTTAGGAAAGGTAGTCAACTGATTATTTGATATTTGCATTTCTCTTTCAGAGATGTATGCTTTTCGGGTACCAAAATCTAATTTTTGTGAAAAAAGGTAAATAAGCATTAAGTCCCAATGTTCGACTGGAATCGCTAAATATTTAAGAGAGTCAATATTTTGTTTTATTTGTACTACAAAATATCGCACGGTTTGATAGCGTTAACCTTAGTTAAACTAGGGATTTCCACCAAGTTTTTAATGTGAGCGAATATAATAGATAACTGATTGTCATACCGTTGTTTAAGAGTGTCAATAGCAATGTCTAAGTTACAATCAGTTAATTGCAAGGTTTCGATTAAATGTAAAGGTTCGCCTTTTAAATATGATTTTAGGTAAATTAATTTTTCTATGTTTGTGAGCATCTGATTTTTTACTATAAGTGTATTGAAGAGTTGATAAAACGCATTCCATTTTATGATCTCTCCACAAAACTGAGGTATATTCAGCTGCGGTAAATTGACATTGGGTTTTTGAGATTGAGTTTCAAGAGGAACTGTTTGTCCACTATTTTCAGTAGAATAAAGAGTCTTAATTTTTGTCTTCAACTTCGCCAAACAAGAGAGATATTTGTCATCGACGTTCTCTTTATCTTGATGAGTTGAATCAATAATTTCAATTTTCATTTGAACAGTTTCATACTTATTAAAGGCTTGAGTTAAACTATCCCGTCTAACTTCAAATTCCATGCAATTGGTCTCTGTGTCAGCTGATTTAGTATACCAGTTTATAATTTTGGATATTTTCCCTTTATATACTCCGCGTTCTTTAACTAAAGCCTCTAATTGTTCAGCCATATTAAATTATTACAATAATTTTACAGAGATTTAAACCAACAATATAAGAAACAAAAGATTCGAGAAAATACTACTGGTTACAGTGAGTATAATATTACAACCGCCAAAATAAAAACAATAATTTTAATTTGTCACAAGATATCTTGCATAAATTATTATGCTAATAGAAAAGATTTATTGTCTCAGTACACATCAGCGTAAACCAAAACAAACGGAATAAAAATACGTCGTATTTATGTAACCACTACAATATAGAGAATTTATAATCATGCAATAAAGGGTACAACCAAAGTCTAGACATTCCAATTCGTCCAAGTTTTATATTCCAATTAGAATGGCGTTGGGCTTTGTTATAACAATGATATATTTAACTAAGTTTTAGCTATATAACAAAAAGGAGATAAAGAAAAATTATACGAAGTATGCGAAAGTTCCTTTAAACAGATGATGTATCGTACTAGAGTGATACAACGAGAGTTCTATGAAAGTTTTATCCGTGAATCACTGTCACAAGTATCTAGCAACTACTCCTACCTGGGAATCCTGGGATTGTGTTTTTCTTATACCTATGTATTCCTTTTTTTATCACTTTTATTGCACACTGCACTCACTAACTCACTTGACAAGAAACTTGTACTTTTTAATAGCAGCGCACTGTTTCACTAAAAGTCTTCTTTTTGTACTAGGTGTCACGTTTTAGTCTTTTTTATTTATATCCGGCTCGAAGGACCAACTAACCAACTAATGTTCTGTTTTCTCCACAAAAAGTTCCATAGGACGGCGAAGGAGAAGAAAAGGCTTGTTGACTTAACTTGCGTATATTCTAATTAATCAACAGCCTATGTACAATATTTTAACTTTAAAAACACCTATGATTAACTTAAATTATAAATAGGACATAAAAAATAAAAGAGACTAAGTTCAATAAAGAGAATGAATGCGCGTTGTTTTGCGAGAGTTGAAATGTTATAAAAAGTAAGCTCGAGAAGATCTAAACTGAGAGAGAGTAGTAGAGTGAATGCATGAATTTTTGTTATTTTACATTGTTCCCAAAACAGATCTCTTGAAAACCACATGTTTGGTTTTACCACCCAAGGGTTGTGTCCCTTTTATACTTCCTAGAACTTTGATAAATTAAAAGCTCCAGAAGAGAAAGTTTAACATGGGCGTCACACTTGTAATAGAAAAATGAAACGAAACAAATAAATAAAAACGTTCAACTAAAGTTTGAACAAATAGCATAGAGTTTAAAAATTTTGCCAAATCGTGGAATTTTGATGTTGAATTTTCTAGTCCTCATCATCATAGATCTAACGGTTTTGCAGAGAAGATGAAACATTCAGATGAACTTCCATATTATTTGCTTGAATATCGAAATACTCCTCTTCCTAGTATAGGGTATGCTCCTGCCCAACTGCTTTTAAACCGGCTCGTAAAAACAAAACTTCCTATTACTTCAAAAAATCTTATCCCACGAGTTATTGATCAAAAAGAAGTTTCATCAAAATTACATAAAAACTCAGAGACTGTTCAAAAGAATTATAATAAAACAGCAAAAGATTTACCACCTTTGCAAAGAGATAATAATGTTTTATTTCAGAAGAATAATTCTTGGAATAAAGGTAAAATTATAGGAAAATACAATGATAGATCCTATTTGATCACAGATACTAATGGGAAAGAATTCAGAAGGAACAGAAAGTTAATTAACAAGACTAATTTACCCGTACAAATCAATGATAATAATTTATTTGATGATTTATTGTATGATTTATTTGATTTCAACACTGAACCTGCAAATGTAAATAACGTTGTAAATAACACTTCTGCAATAGAGCAACATGCTCATAGTGAAACATTTTCTGAGGCAGATTCATCGGATGATTATTTAAGTCTTTCTGAAATTGAACAAACTGTAGTTAAAACCTCACAACATGAAGAAACGATACAAACATTAACCCCAATGTTTCTAGCTCAGAAAATGAAGGCAAGATAGTGACAGACAGTGATATAGAATATGTTTATTTGAGTAGTAGTAGTTCATCGTCCATAAGTGATCACTTTAGTGAACGCGAAAGTGAATCAAGTGAATCTGATAACACTAATTTCGACGAAACTAAAAATACTCGAAAAAAATCGCGTACATCTCGTGCAGTGAAATTATCTAGTTATTTAAAAGACTATGAACTTGGTTAAAAAAAAAGCGTGTTCTATGATTAGTTTTAAATGTTCTATGATTAGTTTTAAGTCTTTGTATATTTTTATATTGGTACCAGTGCAGTGACAACTGAGAAGCGTAGAGCGGAGTCACGCCATTTTCAGTACACTCTAGACTCTAATAAAATTAATATAAAACATATAAAAGCAAAGTTGTTTTAATATCAAATAATAAACAAGTAAAACAAACGCAATGAGGAACGCAACACTTTTTGAATGAAGGCATTTTGTCTATTTTTATAATCACTATTACCTATAGTAGCTAGTAGCACACACAACTGGCAATAATAAAAAAAAAAATAGTTCAAACAACGGTAAGCAAAAGGAGCGTCTAAATGTAGTTCTCTTTACCAACGTTGCCAAGTGTAGTCCTAAACTAAAACGTTTGTGTTTTGGAAAGTAAAAATATTTTAATAATGATATTTATCACAGTTGATTAAAAAGCAATGTGTTAAGAAATCAATATTTGTCATTTTTAAAATTATGTTTAGCAAAACGTACTGAAAATTGTTCGAGTTTACAATACAGAATTATCATACAAAAAGGAAAACTCACGAATGCATAGATACATTTTCCCTAATCGAAAAATTGAATTGTGTAATTGACAGATTATTATAATAATTTTCAATAATAACCCAACCAAAACCACCCTACCTTACCCCCTACCCTAATCCGAATCGAAAAATTGAATTGTGTAATTGACAGATTATTATAATAATTATCAATAATAACCTAACCAAAACCACCCTACCTTACCCCCTACCCTAATCCGAATCGAAAAATTCTTCGTATTTTTAGTCAATTTTTGAAAAAAACAATAAGAAAATAAAAATAAAAATATCTTGACTCGGACACGACTCGAACCTGGTACCTCTGTGTTAGGAGCCCAGCACACTTACGCTGGGCTAATCTCTGCACACATTAATGATATCGTATAGAAGGTTAAAAGCTTTAGAACCGTGCGCGCTTCGCATGAAAGCCGAGCGCCACCGGAGATACTCGATGGCGCCCTTTCAGTTTAGGACTACACTTGGCAACGTTGGTAAAGAGAACTACATTTAGACGCTCCTGTAAGCAAAAACAAAAACAAGTCACAACTGACAATAACAACGATAAAATGGAACCACACCTTAACAGCGACATCACTTTAGATTCGTTTAACAAGAGAACTCCCGATTATGGCAACCAGCATTACAATCGTGAGCTATGATATTTGCCTACTCAGACTACTAGCGACATCCGATGAACAGGATTGTAACTATATTTTCGTTCAAGGTCTTGTAACCTGCGCGGGTTGTCTATAGGGTAAGTGGTCTGTGGGTTCAATCAGTTTAACTAATGTCAAAGTCATATGAATAATATGAATTTTTTATTTTGTCCACATTATGTGTAAATAAAAGATTCACTCTGGGTTTCTTATTCTTACTGAAAGTTATAATAACTAAACATATTTAATAAAAATGCATAAAGTACAGAGAGGATCATTAAAAAAAAAGAAAGACAATAACAAGCGAAATGGTGGGAAAACTGGAAAAAATGAGGGAAATATTACTATGTCCAAACGTCTTACAGTGAGTAGAACATTCATACTCGCGGCATTTCTCCTGCATTTATTTTTTTAGATTCCTCCCGAATTCTTTCGCGCTGAAGCTCCTTCCACCAGAATTCAAAAAACGTCCAGGTCCAGTAAGTACAATATTGTTAATTACCTACACATTTAACAACATTGTTGTTTGATTAGGATACGATAGTGCACAAATAAAAGAAAATTATGATATTTTTGGAATTTTTGATGATTGTTCAAATATTAGAAGATCTGAGAGGATATTGAACAAATTTACTGTGAGAAATTCTAGCACAGGTAAAAAATGTCAAAATAGTCTGAGGAGTGCAAGTAAGTGTTATTCGAGGTGTTATTTGAATAGTACCTAATTGAAACTTTTTTTGAATAAAGGAATGTTAACATGTTAAATCTGTTAAATATTTATTTTAATGAAATACTGATATGTATTGTAAATATATCAGTGTAAACTAATTTCTTGAGCTAAGTAGATATTTATTAATTCTTGTACTTAGGTAAATATACTTATTCAATTGGAAATCTCTGAATTATTTTACATAATGTTTGTTTGAAGTATCTTTGAGTAATTGAATGAATTAGAAAAATCTTTAATTAGGTATAGTTGCAGAAATAATTTTTAATTATACAAATTTAATTATATAAATGCCATAAATCTTAACACGATTACTTAGTATTAATCTCTTACAGCATTGATTTTGTGGGTCATGAGGAATTAATTTATAAGGCTAAAGTATAGGTACCTTCAAATCTAAATTATGAAAATATGATTACTGGAGAATAAAAAGAAACATCTCAAAATAATCCAGTAAAATTGAATATAAAATATTGCAGATTATATATTTTTACGATGGAATATGATGATGGATATTTTGCTTAGAAAATCATTCAATTAATGATTCACACTATCAAAGAAAATATATAAGTAATTATTTTTTAGCTAGTGGATACGGATAGAAGTAGCTCTACCAATTTAAAAAATGGCAACAGTGACTATACAAATTACAAGACATCAATGAAGCATAGTTGCCAAAGTATATGAGACAATTTTAGAGAATCAACTGAAAAGCATAAAAGATATACAAATTGAAGATTCACAAAGTGGATTTAGGGAGAGAAGAGGAGTACAAGACAATATCCTCACTATAAAACAAATGATTGATTGATGTTGTGGTCAACACAGCAATTTGAAAAAACTTAAGAAGAAAAGGAGTCAGCAAAAAACTAAGAGAAAACATGAAAATATATATACCAAAAGTGACAAAGACCTTTAACAAAATTTAGATGCAATGCACAAGATACTTAACAGAGAAATAAATTATAAAAAACATAGATACTACTGGTAGGAAAAGATTTTATAAAAGTTAATGTAAAATTAAAAACAAAGAAATATAATAGATAGATAATTTTTTATCTGGGAGTTACAGTACAAACTAGAAAAGTAGAAGAGAAGTCACAAAAAAAAATTAACAGTGTACAAGACAATTTACATTAATATATGTATGTGTAAGCTGGAATGTTTCCAAATAGTAAAAAAGAAAAATTCAAGTGGCAGGAATGGAGTTTTTAAATGTAGACACGAACATTTATTGTTTTAAACTTTGCGCCGCTTTCTCAACACACAGAACACGCAGTGGAAAAGAAGGTTGAAAAATCTACAGGATTTTTCCATAGTAATCTAAAATATTTTTGTGGGCGATTTGTCATTCAATTTTAAGACAAAAAGTCTATAGGCATGTATGATAAGTTTTGTCATTAATGAGATAGAGGATGTTGACTTTTTGGTAATAAATGAGCTCCGACTATAAGTGAAGTAGTGATGCTACTCATTTCCAAAACTAATAAAAGCCTTTGAAATTTTGACAATTACTTTGTCAAATCTGAAATCAGACTCAAAATACATACATCATCCAAATAACTGCTTACCATGTTCTGAAATGATTATTTAATTGTATCTACGTTTACTTACAAGATAAATATGGTGGCTTATGTGCTTCTAGGAGCTTTTCCACTACGACCTTTGCAGATCTATTGTGTGTGCCCTCCTGTTATTCTAGAGTTCCTTGTCTAGACCCGTCCTTATTACTAGACTTCAAATGGCAAACCTTAGATCCTCCATATACTGGGAGGGTTATGGTTTTTCCTCCCCTATCATTGAAGTTGTCCTTTGCACAGTATGTGTACTGAGGTTTCTTCTTCTTGGCATTTACTTACAAGAAACTGGAACTTTTTAAAAATAAAAGAACATCATTGACTGCTTTTCAAATTATTGATAAACATTCAAAAACGAGTTCCCAAATTCATTGTATCCATATCATGTCCAATTTATTCAACATTTGCTACATAATGACTATCCGCTCCATATGCACTACCTACTGCCAATGCATTTCAAGAAAACTTGCAGATAACCCCAATTTTGCTACTTCTGTTTTGTTTACAGATGAAGCCAATTTCTCATGAAATGGCAACATGAATTTTCATAATAACCACACATGGGCTGATGTAAATTCACATTCCACAGCTGTAGCACATTTCCAACACTTCTTTTCAGTCAATGTTTGGATTAGTATTTTCGACGATTATCCATTAGAACTAATTTCCCATCCTCAACTATTGAACATAATATGTTCAATAAAGATATTATCTTTATTTTCTACCAAATTCCAGTTATTTAGGAAGATTTACCTTTCATAGGACATCGACCCAGCACTGTAGTGGAAAGTATCTGATGCGATAATTACGGTGAAGTGCGGTTAGTACTTGGATGGGTGACCACTGGAAAAACACTGTTGTAGAGGTCCTACAGCCTGCAGCGAAACACTTACTACTACTACAGTATACAGGATGAATAGAATATCACAGCTCACAGGCTTTATACCAATGAGCACGAGGTGTAATGTAGATATGCCGTCTTTCGGAGGAGATGTAAAATCGATGTCCCAAGTCCATGGATGTTGGGCCCGATAAAGATCCCTACTACTGGCTGTAACACTAGTGAATTCGGCGAAATTTTCGGTTATGGATAGCTGCTCCTATCGTCGGTCATTAGCCTCAGCTGCAGAAATAGACCGAAGGTAAATAACAAAAAAAATAATATCAACCTCCCTAGGATTTTATGCAACTGTATTTCATGCGGATGAAGCATAATTAATTAAAAGACGTATGAGGTTTATGCATGACGATGCTGATCCATATTTTACAGTAATTGAATACTGTTTTTTAATAACCGTTTTCCGTACCGTTGGATAGGACGAGGATTTCCACACCCATCGACCCCAATGTCACCTAAACGCAATTCTCAATATTTTTGTATGTGGGGATATTTATAGTCACTCGTTTACACGACCCCGATCTTAAAATTACAAAATCTTCAAAATCGCATCATACGTGGCAATACTTCTGGCTTTTTCGAATATCTTTGGTAATCCATTAGACGACGAGCGGATGCGTGTGTTTCAGCTGCAGGTGTACATTTTGACCATTTGCTCTAAAATGAACTATTTTTATGTTTATCACAATGTTATTGCTTATATTACAATAATATCTCATTAACCATAAAACGTATCCAAAATGTTTATAGGAACTTTTCATCTTAAAATTGAATGACGAATCGCCCACAACAATATTTCAGATTACTTCGGAAACACCTGGTATAAATATGAGACTGTCGATTTTGAAGTTGATGAAGGGATTGTGAGTTCGTGAAAACCGATTCGGAGATATTAATTTTGTTATAGCTTACAATCCAAATGAGGATAGCAGCGTTTCTGACTCCAATTGTGATTCTTATGATTTAAAATACTGTATAGCATAATTAATAGTATATTATGCACCGAGGTAGAGAAGAAATTTTCCTCGACTTTTCTTACGTCGAGACTAAGTACCTGGACACGTCACAATTGATACCCCAAAACTGCGGATTCAAGTTTTCTCTAGGTCGCCAGATTTTTGTCGTGGTTAACTCCACGGCCCCCCGACTCCAAAATTTCGAGAGTTCCGGATAACAACAGATGGTACGGAAAATACCAGGGGCTGGACTGTAAAATAGTGTAGAGACTAAGTAACGGTATATACTTATTTTAGAACTTTATTGCCCGACTGTTGCACAAAATTACCTTTTAATAAACTACCAATATGATAATTACTGTTGTCAAGCTTGAATGAATTGAAACCAACGGTAATAACGAACTACTAGTAAGTTGCGAATACAACTATACAATCATTCAATTAAGGTGTATATTCTATAACATAGTAGATAGCAGTGGCGGCTCCTCGAAGGAGGCCCAGCCTCTTCAACAATTTATCCAGCAAATAGCACCAGAAATATTTTGTTGATTATTCTTCATTTTATTTCCTGTTTATCTAATAATTTTCAAATTTTACAATTAATTCCCCGTTTTCACTAGTTATTTTTGAATCTGACAACAGTGCCCTGAGGCTAGATTCTACAAACATCTCAATACCGAAACAGGTGCTGCTCAACAGAGTTGCCGTTTTTTCGACCAGTCCAATTGCTATTACCGTGAAAAATAGCGGAAATGGCAACACTCTCAGGAGGCTTGCCTCTAGCGGTCGCGATGATACACGAAGGAACATCGTGTTGCGTTCGTTTTCGACTTGACGAATAAAAGCTTATTCGAATGTTTTTCAAAACAGTTTCCCAATACACGATTAGATAACTTAGTTCTGAAATATAAATCCTTTGATAAAATAGCACTGCACAATGAATTATTCGTTGTATACTCGGATAGATATTTTAGGCCAGTACCTACGACAGTCACGCCGATATGATAAAATTTATGATAAATAATGATTTGCAACAAGTTTTACCTAAGTTTTATAAACTACTTCGTTTGACAGTCACCATTCCTGTCACGTCGGCATCGGTGGAGAGGTCATTTTCTACTCTCAAACGAATTAAAACTTACCTGCTAATTACAAAGGGCCAAAATCGTTTATACAATGTTAGTTTAATATCTATTGAAAAATATTTAGTAAAACGCTTAAAACAAAATATACAATATAATACCTTCTTTGATAATTTTTTGCAAACCAAAGACCGTAGGATTCCGTTAATACCGGGTGTTCATCTTTATTTTCCCTCATTTTAACTGCCCATAACTTCTAAACGGTTTGAGATAGAAACATGCGGTTTTCACTAAAATGTTTTATTTTAGCACAAGTTTTGTTTAAAAAAGTTTTTTTTATTCGTTTTACCTACGTCACAACAAAAATGGCGTATGTTTGACAATTTTTTTGTTTTATTAATGGAACACCCAGTATATTTTTTTGTAGTTTGAAAGAACCGACCTTTACCTATTCTTCAGTGCAAAATTTTTTAAAATCGGTTAACGTGTAACTGAGCAATTAACTTTTAAAATGAGATGCTTACTTAGTACTTCTAATCATAGTAAGCTTTGACAGTTTTATGTAAATGTCAAATCTATCAACTTCGAATTGTCAGTCAGTGCTATTGCCTGTTTTTATGTGAGAATGGTGTTTTCAGACGTAAAAAAAGCAAATGTTGTGCTTACCTTTGCTGAAACAAAATCGGTGATTTTAACTCAAAGACGTTTTTTCAGAGATTTTAATAAACAACCACCCAGTTGAAAAACAATTAGAAGTTGGTTCCGCACTCATAAAGAAACTGGATCATTATCTCGAAAGAAAAGAGTACCAGTTAACAATTACTTAGATGACACCATAGCTGTATATGACTTTGTTAAGAGATATCGAAAATCGTCGTTAAGAAAAGTTGCTTCCCATTTCAACATTAGTAAGTCTAAAGTTCATAACATTTTGAAAGCAATTAAACTTAAACCTTATAAAATTCAAGTTCATCAAATTGAATGAGAGGGACTTCGAAAAGCGTGTTTTTGTATATGGATCTCAGGAGGAATGTACCAAACGTCAACCTAATAATGTTTGCACCCCCCATTTTTCTTTAATAGCTAGAAACTCTGTTTCCAATAATTTTGGCGACAACTGGATTGGCAGAAGTGGTCCAGTAGAATGGGCTCCAATTCATGTGACCTAACAGTTCCTGATTTTTTTGTATGGGGATATGTAAAATTAGTAAAATCTTTAGCGTATAATCCTGCACCATAAAATTTGGACGAATTAAAGATAAATATTCGTCATGCAAATTAAGGGTTGGTTTACTAAAAGTTACTTTTTAAAAAGACTTTATTATAAATAATGATAAACCCTTTTTTACTTACAAATACGAACTAACTAGATATTGTATTACAACTTCGTTTATATAGTAATATAATATGCTGATAAAATATTTATAGAAAACAATTTAATAAGCTAAATATTGTCGACTAGCCTAAATGAAGTATTAAGAGTATTGGTAATGTATATATTCAATAACTAAGAATTAACGAATGTAAATTCTCCATCCTCTGAGGAAGTTTTGTAAGGGACGAACAAAACTGATGGTGGTTCTTCCTGGGAGGTATTTGGTTCAGTAGTTTGGTTGGTCCTTGATAGCTGATACTTGTAGAATCCCAATAGTAGGCATATAGTTACCAATATGTATACGGGGGTCGTACAAAAGTGTGTGAGATCCATTGGTGGTTTTTCAGAAAGAAGAGGTTGCAGCTGTTGTTCTTCTTGGGTTAGCTTATGTAGTTTGTCTAGAGGAATTTTCTCCAAGTTTAGTGGTCTGGTTTTGATTGACTGGTTTTGGTGTCTTGTTCTAATTTTTGGTAAGGTAAGGACCTCTTCCTTTATCGTTGTTCTAGAATTTATAAAGTAGTCATCATAGGTTCTAAACTCGCAGTCGGTCGGGAGTTCAATCAGAAATGTTCCTTGGAGGACCAGAACGTGAACTCTGTAACAGAATAGAAAGGAAATTTCTTTCTATGTTAGGAAATTTCTTGTAAGGTTACTCTGTATGTCTATTCGGAGACTTTCGAGTAATTCCGTGTGAATATTCGGCAGATAGAAATAGAAACGGCTGAAAGGGTCTTTCTAATGGCTGATTTGTGGTTTCTATGACATTCTATATGTCAATATTGTCAATGAAAGCTTTGCTCTTTAGTTCTCGTTATTATAATCGTCCTTTACTTTTTATATGTGTTTAGTCTTTGCTTATTATTAGATTTATTTTGTTCGTACGTTCATTTTTATTTTATTTTATAGTAGTTATATAATCTGGGTTGCGCTGTTTGTTTTTATTTTTTTGAAGAAATGGATTTGGTATTAGCAAATTTCATAGAAGAGGCAGAAGAGGAAGATCGAAGAGAAATGCTGAGAATCGAAAGAAGACATCTAAGAGACACGACAAATGTCTTTGAACTACCCGAAAGAGAGTTTAGACAAAATTTTCGTCTTAGCAAAGAGCTAACACGAAATTTAATCGAAGAACTGACTCCTCATATGCAGGATGGACATCGATCTACAAAGATAAATATTACAACGAGAGTTATGGGAGCTCTACGGTTCTTTGCACATGGGTCATACCAAAGGGGCATTGGAAATGAGGTGCAGGTTTCTATGGCGCAGCAGACCTTCAGTAGAGCTCTATCAGAAGTTTGTATGGCTATGGAAGCTATAGCACCTCGCTGGGTAAAATTTCCAAGGACTCCAGCAGAAAAGGAAATCAAAAAAGCCGAATTTATGCAACATTTTGAGTTTCCTGGAACTATAGGCTGTATCGATGGCACTCATGTAGCCATTCTACAACCTACTGAAGATGAACATTTATATTTCAACAGAAAGAGGTATCATTCAAAAAATGTACAAATTATCTGCGATACCTCTTTATTGATTTTAAACATAAATGCGAATTATGGAGGCGCCAATCATGATTCTTTCATTTGGAGGAATTCTGCTATAAGGAGGCACTTGGAAGAAAATTATGGAAGGGGTGACCGAAATACCTGGTTGATTGGAGATAGTGGTTATCCACAAGAACCATGGCTAATGACACCAATTAGAGGCATGGCTCCAGATTCTCCAGAGGGTAGATACACCAATGCATTAACCAGAGCTAGGAATTGTGTCGAGAGATGTATAGGTAAGTCAGACAACATGTACCATATAGATATAGCCTAATTAACCTATTATTTTTGTACACCTTGCAGGTATTTTGAAAAACCGCTTCAGGTGTATACTTCGTGAACGGGTTTTGAGATATCGACCTTTTAAAGCAGGTCAAATCATTAATGCTGTCTCAATCCTCCACAACATGTGTATTCAGGGCAACATCCCTTTGGAAGAAGATGGGCTGGAAGGAGATGATGAAGATAATGATGACAGAGATGCCAACAATTTTGTTGCTCCAAACTTATTAGGTTTAGGTCAGCAACGTAGGCGTAACCTAATTGATTTATATTTCTTATAAGTTTATTTATCTGGTTTTTTATAAATTTAGTTTTAATTTTTTCATATTTTTTATAAGTTTAGTTTTAATTTTTCCACATTTTTTATAAGTTTAATAATAAGCTTTAGTTTTAATTAGTATTACTTATTCAATTCCATGGTAAATAAGGCTATACCAGAGATTTATTTGATTACTAACTATTAGCATACTGTTGTACTAAAAAGTAAGTACTCTGACTCATTACCTTTTTTTGTTTAATAATTGTGATTTTCGGTAAATTATCAAATTTAATGTTCGTCGGGGCATATAGCCTGGAAAGTAGTTTGTTCTTCTCAGTTAAGCTCTCTGTGTTTTGGAAGTAGTATTTGTTTCATACTTTTGATTACACCTTAGTAAATATTTAACTGTAATCTGTATTAATATATATGTTTATTTTATTTTCTATTTTACAACTTTACCACTAATCTCATTTAGTAATTCCTTGAAAATGAATACATAGTATTTGAAAGCTTGGAAAATAAATATTTGAAAGAGTACACTTTGGTATTTATTGCCACATACCCAATAAACATAATCCTATATATTGTATATATATATAATATTCATTTGATTCTTTTTCTTGGGTATGGTTAATATTTGAACATTAGAAATAATTTTAAAAATGTTTAATGTTTCTTCTCAAAATATTTATTAAAAAAATGAGATAGTGTAGTCAGATATAGATATTTACAATTGTAACTATAGAATTTGGTTAGTTATGTATAAGTAAATAGAAAAAACAATAATTAAATATATTGAAGGTAAATTAAAAGTACTTACTTCACAGAAGTAAATCCACAATATCTGAATACCTACCTAATATTCAAATACAGATTTAGTTCTGAATTAAGTACTTATATCATTTTAATGTATCTTCAATATATTTAAAACTAACCAAATTATATAGTAACAATTGTCATTGTCATTCTTTAAAATAAATATTTTGAAAAAGCTTTTAAACAGAGAGCGAAAGGTTAAAAATTGTTTAAATAATTTCTGATTTTCAAATAATTAACCATACCCAAGAAAACGAATCAAATTAATACTATAATCAATGGTTAAAGAAAAGAAAATATCATAATATTATACATATACATACATTGTTTTAATTAAACCTTCATCATCTATGGGTCAACAGAATAATCTAGCACTATCAATAAAATAACGTATATTACATCACTTGATAATTAATAATAATAATAAATTGATCAAAACGAGTTATTGTGATAAATAAAAAGGAAAACCTTTTTGTTATTAATAAAATTTTATTTCTAATAAAAGAAAAATATAACAAAAATAAGAAAACTACAAATAAATATTAAGCGTAAAAAAATAAAATCAGTTCTGGTTAAAAAAAACAATCCAATATTGGCAACTGCCTATAACAAAATAAATAAATCTTAATTATAATAAAAAAGAAAACTACAAATAAATATTAAGCGTAAAAAAATAAAATCAGTTCTGGTTAAGAAAAACAATCCAATATTGGCAACTGCCTATAACAAAATAAATAAATCTTAATTATAATAAAAAAGAAAACTACAAATAAATATAAACTGTAAAAAAAATAAAATCAGTTCTGGTTTAAGAAAAAAAACAATACAATATTGGCAACTACCTATAACAAAATAAATAAATCTTAATTATAACAACAAAAAAAACTAAGCTACAAATAAATATTAAAGATAAAAAATTTATAATCAGTTCTGGTATAAAAAACAGTGAAATATTGGCACATGCCTATAATAAAGATTATCACAGAATAAAAATTATAAAAAAGTGAACAAACAAAAACACTCAAATAATGATAAATGCCTTACTCAACAGCATAATTCACAAATCTTTCAAAATTTTGGCTAATGCTTTGTAAGGCAGTTGCCATTATTTGAACATTTTTATCTATTGACTGCAGCCTTTGCATGGTATCACTATGCATTTTAGTTAGGGTGACAAATTTTCTTGACTTATCATTTGTCACCCTAACTTTTCTCTGACCTTTTGGCATATTCTCATCGCTAATTTTTTTTCTTTTTAAAGCAGCTAATGGTGGAACGGGGCCAACTGACTCAAGCACAGGCAGCTGCAAATAATTAAATTCCTATATTTTAATTGGGTCATATATACTTTATTTACAATTCATGCATAATCCAAAGAATAATGCAGTTACTAGTTTATAGGTTTAAGTAAAGAAGCTTTATAATTTCAATAAAAAGGAATTTTTATGGAATATTATGGATATGCAAATTCAATTTTACAATGTTTGTATGATATAATTACAAACAAATCTTCCATAAAGTAGAAATATATTTACAACAGAAATATAACATAATGACTTGACAGGTTTCACAAATTATAACATTTTCATAGATGGGAATATAAATGATTAAAATTGTTAAAATTCACTCCTGATGCAAATGTAATAGGTATACTTACTTCTGTGTTTGACGGAGGGCTAAAAGTCTCGGCTTTACATGGAGGGCTAGGTGTCTGGGCTGTAGATGTTGTGGGCTAAAATTAAAAGTGTTATTAAATGTTACCTTCATTACAATATGTAAGAATATGTATTTACCACAGGTGTTTTGAACAATGTAGAGGCTAAATTTGTTGGCATCAGGGGTGGCTGTAAATAAATGATTTTTTATTTAATTAAGTGAGTAAAAATAATTAAAAATTCCACAACATAGTATTTGATTTGTAAATGGATTAATATGTATTGTATAAATAAATTACCAGTCCTAACTCAAGATTTTTATCTCCAATAACTGACTTCCACCCCAGCAATGCCATTAACCTCTCCTCCACTTGGTTAAGTGGAGGAGCTTTTACTGGTCCCCCACCAGTCCTTTCCATTTCCATCCGCAACTGGCTGGCTTTACCCTTTGTTTTGGATTTCCACCTACCTATAGCCTACAAATAATGATAATGAAGAAGGTAGCGGATTATATAAGATAATAGAATATGTCAACATTGCACTCAACCAGTAAAATAGTATTGTAAGTCAAGCATCGCCCAATGAAACCGATTTTGAGTTACAATTTACATGATTTTATTGGGTGTGTGATTGTAACCTTACTGATTTTGGAAAACCTTATTAATAAAGGTACTTTATTGTATACTCAATATATTTTGATTTACCAGTTGCCACTTCTCTGTACTTCTAGCACCCAAGCCCATTGAATTTAATTGAGTGGTGAGGGCATGCCACAATCTTAACCCATCCTCGCGATCTCCATCAAAATTTTTAAATTTATTTTTGAGCAGTGAAGGGTTTTCTTCCAAAAAATCTATGATTACATTCCACTGCTCCAAGGATGTTTTAAAATCCCTACTCCGTCCATCTAAAATTTTTTTTACAATTAGTTTTAGCTAGGTAGTTAATTAAGTATTTTTAATTACATTTTCATCGTCAGCTTATTAAATTAACAGTAATAGCAAGAACAAAAATAAAAAATTTAGAAAGGACTTACCCATTTTTAATTAAAAATAAAAGTACTAATACCTCACAGAATAATAGAATACCTAACCATATACTGATACCTAACCTAAAAAAGTAACCAACAATGTTTTGTGTCATAGAAACCACAAATCAGCCATTAGAAAGACCCTTTCAGCCGTTTCTATTTCTATCTGCCGAATATTCACACGTAATTACTCGAAAGTCTCCGAATAGACATACAGAGTAACCTTACAAGAAATTTCCTAACATAGAAAGGAATTTCCTTTCTACTCTGTTACAGAGTTCACGTTGATTCACGCCGAGAGTAGTATTTGTCGATAGAAAGAAATTTTTTTTCTTTGCTATTTCTTTTCTATTTCTATCTCTATCGAGTTACAGAGTACGCGCTCAGTATTTTAGATGTTAGGCAATGTGTTGAGATTTTTGTAGGTTGCGGGAGCACCACTATGTAGAAGGCTTCGGACATCTCTTGGATAATGGAATGATTAACAGAAACCGGAATATGTTTACATGGAGCCTCTTCATTTGTAAGTTGCAGAATGTGATTAATGCAATCCTGTGTTTTTGTATTTTCTTGAAGTAGTTTTTCTTGGCATATACAGGGCTTTTCACGATGAGCGTTAATTAGACGTTTCTGGCAAACGAGACAACGAATCAATCTGAAAATTTTACAGTATGCATAAATTGATATGATCTACACGCCTAAAATATTTTAGACGATGCGTTGTTGCCGCTTCTACTATAAAGTAGGGACTACTTGGATTTTTCAAATAGAACACCCTGTATATATTATCATATTATGATTTCTTATCACTTTGTCAACAACTTCATGTACTATTTCCCTATACCTATCTGTTACCGTTTAGAAGATTATAAATTAATTTCGATTTTTTTTTTACCAAACATGTACTTTTATAAACGCTGATAATCTTGAACTCTCTGGTACTAAGACGATTAAATTCGAAATGGAGTGGAGTGATACCATGAAGATCTCCACTTAGAGTCATATTTTTATTTGCCTCTTACAGGGTCTTT
Source organism: Lochmaea capreae (assembly GCA_949126875.1). Lineage (NCBI taxonomy): Eukaryota > Metazoa > Arthropoda > Insecta > Coleoptera > Chrysomelidae > Lochmaea > Lochmaea capreae. Next base: position 36,458,925 of record OX421395.1, read on the forward strand.
AAAAAATGCAGATATTTTGATCACATGAAAAAATGAGTGGAAGTCAATTTTTTCAAATGGAACACCCTGTATATTTCCACATTTTTGAGCTGTACATCCAATTTTAGGTTGACTTTGTTCAAATAATCATATTTCAATTTCGAACAGTTTTCGAGATAAACTGTTTCAAACAGAAACTGACGTGATTTCCTTGTATTCATCACTTATTTTTGAAATTTAACAGATTCCGTTCGATAAATAATTATTAAAATACTCTCCAACCATCAAATGAAATTTCTCTTCAAACAATAGTTTTATTAACGCTGACACACGAACTGAAAATAATTTCATGAATTAGTTAATTCAATTTTCAGTGTATTTCAACACATCTCCACCTCTACTTAAACAAATATGTAATCTCTTCAAAAGATTTCCATGTGTAGTGCTCCTGATTAAGTCTGGAGTTAAACTATTGAAAGCAGTTCTAACTCTCGATTTCATATCTTCCATTGTTGTTACTGGGTTGGAGTAAACCATATTTTTAATGAAACCCCACACAAAATAATCTAATGAATTGCCATCTGGTGTTCTAGGAGGCCAACGAAAAGGTCCATTATTACCAATCCATCTGTCTTCGAAGATTTCAGTTAAAGCTTCGTTTACTGAACGAGAATTATGGGGTGGAGCACCATCCATTTGGTACCATACACGTTCTCTTCCTGGCCTATTATTTAAAATCATTTGAACTCCATTTCTCAGTAAATCTTCATGAGACTGTTGAAAAACTAAATCGAAAAGAAATATTACGTAGTATAAAATAGATGTTACAATTACAAAAATAAGTGATGAATACAAGGAAACCACGTCAGTTTCTGTTTGAAACAGTTTATCTCGAAAACGGTTCGAAATTGAAATATGATTATCAGAACAAAGTCAACCTAAAATTGGATGTACAGCTCAAAAATGTGGAAATATACAGGGTGTTCCATTTGAAAAAATTGACTTCCACTCATTTTTTCATGTGATCAAAATATCTGCATTTTTTAAAGACCCTGTAAGAGGCAAATAAAAATATGTCTTGGAGTGAAGTTCTTCATGGTATCACTCCACTCCATTTCGAATTTAATCGTCATAGTACCAGAGAGTTCAAGATTATCAGCGTTTATAAAAAAAAAATCGAAATTAATGTATATCTTCTAAACGGTAACAGATAGGTATAGGGAAATAGTACATAAAGTTGTTGACAAAGTGATAAGAAATCATAATATGATAATATATACAGGGTGTTCCATTTGAAAAATCAAAGTAGTCCCTACTTTATAGTAGAAGCGGCAACGCCGCATCGTCTAAAATATTTTAAGAGTGTAGATCATATCAATTTATGCATACTGTAAAATTTTCAGGTTGATCCGTTGTCTGGTTTGCCAGAAACGTCTAATTAACGCTCATCGTGAAAAGCCCTGTATACCCTGAGCTAGTTTGTTTGCACGGTGTTTCCATGTATTGGAAAATTTCGTTATTGGAAGCCAAATAAGGTGCAGGTGGAATTATTGTTGTTTGGTTTTTTGTAGGAATCGAGAAGAGGTGGTAGTAGGAAAATGGATCAGAATACAGTAGTGGGAAATGTAAGATGAATATGATGGAACGATTTGCGTAATAAGCGTCAACAGTTATTATGTCGTAGTATTTGAAAAGATCTTCTTCATGTGTGTACGGCAAGTTAAAAGGAAATCTTCAGATCGACACTCACCAGAAATTGACAATGATACAGAACCTCAATTTGTAAAACCCTTTTCCCAGACCCCAAAAAAAACAAAAGGAAAAAAACCCACACAAGAACTACTTAAGCACACTGAGTCTTTTATCGACGATCACGACCCTCGTTTTCCTCTTAACTTCGACCAACTCATTGATTTATTTGATAACTGCTATGGTGCACCCAACCCCGAATTGATTGCCCAAACTTATACCGATGACTTGCCAGCCCTGTGTAAAATGCTTGAAGAAATATATCCACATCTTTCTGATCGCGGTATTAAAACCAGGTGTACTAAAATCCGGAAAAAATGTAAGCATGCTTGTAATCCTCAAACTACTGACACTGAAAGCGATTCATCGCAGGAAACCTATTGAAAATCAATTATTTTATTTTAATTTTTTTTTCATCGCGTTCAATAATATAGTGCAGTGGAACATCAACGGCGTATACTCACATCTAGAAATGCTACAAGTATTAATATCAGAGCAAAACCCATCAATATTATGTTTACAAGAAACAAATTTTACAAATGATAAGACTTATACTCCTAAAAACTTCAACGGCTTTTTTCTTAATAGACAAAATTGTGGACGAGCCAGCGGCGGCGTATCAATTTATGTTAAAAAATATATAGAATCATGCTTAATTCCACTAGTATCTAATTTAGAAGCAATTGCAGTTCGCATACATGGCATAACCAAATTAAATATATGTAACATATATCTTCCTTCCAGTAAGGATATTAACATGGAGAGCTTAGCCAATCTCATTAATCAAATCCCTCTTCCTAGACTAATTGTCGGAGATTTCAACGGGTATAATGTATTTTGGGGTTGTCCCTACACTGACCCACGTGGTAAAATAATATACGACGCTATTGAACAAAATAACTTATCACTCCTGAACGATAGCCGTCCTACACGCTTCAACAGTTATAATGGTAATTTGTCACACATTGATTTAAGCTTTTCCGATTCCACCACAGCACTTAACCTTACTTGGAACGTACTTTCAGATCTTCACGGAAGCGACCATTTTCCTATAATTATAACAAACACCCGATGCAAACAGACATCACATCACCTTACCAGTAAATGGAAGTTAAAATCTGCAAATTGGACATTGTAGATAGCCTTGTAGATAACCTTTTAAATCAAACTAATTTTAACGAAATCGACAATAGTGAATTATTAAATAAATTTATGTCGATTATCACGAAAGCCGCGGATATAACGATAGGAAAATCATCTTCCTCCTACAATGGTCCTACCGTACCATGGTGGAATAATGCAGCTAAAGATGCAATAAAATTGAGTAAACAAGCATTTAATAAGTATAAAAAACACAATAATACCATACAAAATCAACAAGATTTCAAAAATCTCAGAGCTAGAGCGCGTTACATAATAAAAAGATCTAAGAAAGAGTCTTGGATCAACTTTGTATCTCATATAAACATCTCTACGCCCCCCACAGAAATCTGGAATAAGATTAGACGAATATCTGGTACTTACTCAAATTTCAATATCAACATGCTGACAGAACGAGGACAAGATCTAACGAGTACTCAGGAAATTTCCGATACATTAGCAAACACTTTTGAACAATTTTCTGGTAATGCCAATTATGACAGTAAATTCCTTGAGTTTAAACTCATCACTGAAAAACTTAATCCCATTCGTATCGCTTCCAACAATAATTCTCCCCTTAACACTCCAATTTCGTTGGAAGAGTTTTACGAAGCACTGAAAAAGGTCAAAGATAGTAGCCCAACAATTCCCCGATACTTGGAAGGAAGCAACAATAGTACCGATCTTAAAACCAAACTGTCCCAAAAATGCTGCTAATTCTTATAGGCCTATCTCCCTTACCTCTTGTGCCTGCAAATTATTAGAAAAAATAGTTAATAACCGACTTATTTGGTTCCTGGAGTCCAACTCCTTACTAAACAGGGAACAAAACGGTTTTAGAAAAGGACGTTCAACAATTGATAATATAATTGACTTAAAGTTAAAGTTCTAGCCGTATTTTTTGACATCAATCGTGCATACGATACAGCTTGGAAGCATAAAATTTTATTAAAATTAGACGACTGGGGAATAAATGGAAATATGCTTGCGTTTATTAAAAACTATTTATACAAACGATCCTTTCGTGTAAAACTGAACGGACATTTCTCGAATAGCAAAGAACCAGAAAATGGTACTCCTCAAGGTTCAATAATAAGCGTAACACTTTTTTTAATCGCAATGAACGATATTCTGAATAATCTTGATAAGCCACTGAAGGGGAAACTATATGCAGATGATTTAGTTTTATATATTAAGGGTAAAAATATAAACTACATGACGTCGGTCATGCAGCAACATATTCGACAACTTGAAATTTGGTCCGAGTCTACAGGATTCCAATTTTCCACAGAAAAAACGAAATGTATAATTTTTTCCAAAAATCCATTTTTCTTCAACCCTAAACTCAAGTTATACAACAATAATTTGAATTTTGGTGATCATATAAAATATCTAGGTATGATTTGGGATTACAAGCTGACTTGGACAACTCACATTAACGACCTAATTTGTAAAACTCATAAAAGTTCCAATCTGCTCAAAATGTTATCTACTAGGAATTGGGGCGCTGACTCAACGTCTTTAATACGTATATACAGATCACTAATTAGATCACGTCTTGATTACGGATGCGTAGCATACTCGTCAGCGAAAAAAACAGTACTGAATCTTTTAAATCCAGTCCAGAATACTGCGATCAGAATTTGCCTGGGTGCATTTCGATCAAGCCCTTCCGAGAGCCTTCTCAGTGAAGCCTCCGAAATTCCCCTCCACCTCCGACGGATTTACCTTAGTGTCTCTTACGCGATCAATATATCTGCAAATCCCAATCATCCAGTTTATGACAACACCCTCTCCTATCGTTATTCGGCTGATTATAAAAAAAGGAAGAGAACAGATCCACCATTTTATGAAAGAATTAACAGGTCCCTTAGCCTTCTACATATATCTATTCCTTCAAAGTTCCCCCAATTCATTCCCTCCCCTCCTCCATGGAAAATAAAATTACCAATATGTGATACATCCTTGACAAGCTTTGATAAGAACGAAACAAACCACACTCTAATTAGAGGAAAATTCCATGAGAAAATATCTTGTTTACAACAATATACCCATATCTACACAGATGCCTCCAAAACGTGTATACTGGAGTTGGAGCAGCACTTGTAACTCCAAATGTGATAATCAAATTTAAACTACCTTATATAACAAGCATTCTAACTGGAGAACTTTATGCGATATTTCAAGCTCTAGTCCATGCCAATAGAGAAAACTTAAAACATTTGCTCATAATAACTGATTCATTGAACTCAATTGAAAGTTTGCGCCAGACATATCTATCAAACCCATTACTGATACTTATTAAACAGGAACTATCCCAGCTGTACAATTCAGGAGCAGTTATACAGTTATTCTGGGTGCCTTCACACACAGGAATAGAGGGGAATGAGAAAGCTGATGTAGCAGCCAAAGCTGCAATTCAGAACCCTAGTGCCACCGAAGTCACGAGAGCTACGACGACAGATATAAAAATATTTATTAAGACATCGGTTAACAACGCTTGGCAACACCAGTGGTCCCAAACTCACAATAAACTTAGAGAAGTGAAGAGAACAGTTAAACCGTGGAGGGCCGTTCCAGAAACCAGGAAAGAACAAGTTATCCTGACCCGTCTTCGAATAGGTCACACCCGATTTTCCCATGAATACTTAATGTCGAAATCCGAACAATCCCACTGTACACTGTGTCAATGCCCTTTAACAGTCAAAAATGTGTTAATAGACTGTCCAAAGTTTTCACAGCGAAGAGTGACATTTAACATCCCACCTACTATGTACCACTTACTCGGAGAAGAATACAATATGGAAAACTTGGTAGCTTATCTACGTGCTTGTTTAAAAAAAAAAAAAAATTTAATAGTATTGGTAATGTATATATATATTCAATAACTAAGAATTAACGAATGTAACTTGCATTTAACAGCATTACTCAAGATATGTTGTGCAAGTCTTTACAAATTTATATGTAGGGTTAAACAAGTGTATTGATCAACAAGGACGGCACATTGAACATTTAATTAATTAAAACTATTACTTTTTAGTTTGTGTCTTGTTTTGAATAAAATTGAATTTTATTGTTGTTACGTTTTGTGATTAATAACTACTTTGCATCTCTCATTTTAAAAGTTAATTGCTCAGTCACACGTTAACCGATTTTAAAAAAATTTGCTCTGAAGAATAGGTAAAGGTCGGTTCTTTCACACTACAAAAACATATACTGGGTGTTCCATTAACAAAAGTCAATAAAAAAACTGTCAAACATCCGCCATTTTTGTTGTGACGTAGGCAAAACGAATACAAAATACTTAACTTTTTTAAACAAAACTTGTGCTAAAATGAAACATTTTAGTGAAAACCGCATGTTTCTATCTCAAACCGTTTAGAAGTTATGGGCAGTTGAAATTAGGAAAAAAAAGATGGACACCCGGTATATAAAAAAAGTTAAAACTAATAAAAAAAAATCAAAATATGAAAAGTTCCAAAATGAAAAAATTACGAATCCAAAAAAAAATTTTTTGGCAAGAGATACTCTATACCTCCACGTTGGTTCTTGCTTGGCAACAATTAATTTTGTCACTGAAGTATAGCTGGTACGGTCGCTGCGCAAAGGTTAAATTAATAGAATAGTGTATATTTTTACAAAAACGTTTTATGTCCAGCCTCCTCTCTTAAAAAGAAGGTATTGTGAAAATTATAGAAAGAAACCCGAGACACAGTCTGCTATTTGCTGAGATTCCTGCTAAAATAAACTTAATTCATGAACGAGACTTTCGAGTCTTCCAGTAATTACATATTATTTCTGAAAATCCGCAAATACTATTAGCAAATTGAATGAAAGGAATGAGAAATAAATTTCAACAAGACCCGAGACAGTCGGCGATTCGCTGAGATTCCTGCTTAAATAAATTTAATTCCTGAACGAGACTTTCGAGTCGTCCAGTAGTTAAATATTATTACTGAAAACCGGCAAATACTATTAGCAAATTAAATGAGCGGAAGGAGAAAGAAATTTCCACAAGAATCGATACAGTAGCCGATTCGCTGAAATTCCTGCCAGAATAAATTCACTTCCAAACGAGACTTTCGAGTCGTCCAGTAGTTAAATATTATGCCTGGAAACCTGTAAACACTATCAACAAAATTAAATGACAGAAAGAGTAATAAATCTCAACAAGACTCGAGACAGTCAACGAGTCGCCGAGATTCCTGTTAAAATAAGTTTAATCCCTAAACAAGACTTTCTAGCAATTAAATTTTATTTCTGAAAACCAAAAAATCCCTATAAAGAAAATCAACAGCGGAGAGAGAAAGAAATTTCAACAAGACCCGAGACAGACGCTAAAATTCCTGGCAGAATAAATTTAATTCCCTAAACTTTTTGAATCGTCCAATAATTAAATATTATCTCTGGAGACCGGAAAATACTATTGATGAACTAACTAAATGAAAAGAGAAATAAATTTCAATAAGACCCGAGACCTTAGTTTATACACTACTTTTTCCACTTCTAGAATATTTGATCAAGTCCATTTTTTATTATTGGCTGTAATACGTTTGTTTTTGAAAATATCAAAAAATTTTATTTGGTTTGACATTGGCTAGCTAAGTAGCTTCCTTTTTTCTGAGACGTTTCGTGTTTTCAAGCAAATCATCAACTTTTTATCTCAAATATGGACATTTTTATCCATGCATCTTGAATAAAAGTCATGAAAATGCTACAGGTTTTTTTTAAAATACTTACCTACACTATTTCTCTGAAGTTTTTAAAACATTTTATAAGTGGAATACAAGGATGTAGCATGGGTGAATGTTCAAAAATAAACATGTTGCAGCAAAATCAGCAAATAATTAAAAATTGTCGTTTTTTGTTTCCCTCGTTTAACTCTGAAAATAACACACATTTCGGAAATATTTCCATTTCCCTAAAAAGGCAACTTTTAGTCCTGCAACCACCGCCTGATTTTTTTAATGATTAATAACAGGCTAAATCTTCGTGAGCTCGTTCGGTTCGACGAGACGCCCAAGTTTTTACTGCGCAGGTGTCGAACATGTCGATTTGGTAGGGTGTAAAAATTGTCAGACTAACAGAAAATGTTTTATTGGAATGTTGAGATAATAGTAAAATGATTTCGGAAAAACAATTGTCAGACAAATTGAATGGTTTGAGTTGAGTCGAATATGTCAAAAAAATGACTAACAACCAGCTGATTTTTTGTGTGCAGCTTAGTATATATTTATATAATTGAATGGCCACCGAGTCCTACAAATTGAGCGGCATATAGCAAGCAACCGCGACAACTGTTCGCCGAGCTTAGCATGAATTTCGTTGGTATCGAGGTACAATTTTTTCTTTCCGTGCTGAGATCAACTATTATGTGAAGTGAATGTCCTTTTTCAAGTATTTAAAATTTGCCAACATTATTACAGGTATATCTGAATCCGTACAATGTACCCGCACGCGATATTTACTGTTCAACTGACAAATGTGGAAGACAATTTTGGTGTCGGCTTCTTCGTGATAGCAAGTGAGATTGTTGTCAACTACTTTTTTTATTTTCCCTTCACCGGACACCTCATAGAAGTAGCACTTGTCATAATTCAGTTTAACAGTTGTTTCTGTCATTAAAAGAACCATTTCATCCATCGTCCAATCGTCGATCAAAAATTCAAGAAATTTTTCTTTGAAATCTCTACTTACCAACAATTTAGTAAACTCAGCGGGACGTTTATTTTCTTTGCGCACATCATAATGTACGTTGTCTTCATCTATCACGTCATGCTCGCATAATCTTTGATACTGGGTGTTTCGTAGTTGTCGAATATAATATGTACTTCTTTTCGATTATATGTAATTATTTTTAATGTATATTTCGAGATTCTACCATAGCTTTCTGGATAGTTTTTCAAAGTATGTAATAAATAAAATCCATCAACTAAGTGAATGTCTGCTTCCGGAGGATCTTCGATTTCAGCCTGATGTTTAACTAATTCGTTAATAATCAAAGATTTTGTGGTCTTGCAAATGGTGCCATCGGTATGACAAAACGAAAACGAAATGTGAGCCAGAGGATAACTCAATGCTTTTTCTATGTCAATTTTTGTAATGACGCGTGTACAGTAGACGACCAAAAACATCTCTCTGAACCTTAAATGTATGGACACAATATATCGATTCCTGGTAATACATACCACTTTTTGTGTAGGACAGTGGTACAATTGTTTTGTACACTCTTTATTCCCGATAGGACAAAATCAAACCTAGGTTGTTATTAATGAAAAAAATGTCCCCATGGAATCGACAACATCCTTTCGTAGGACTGGGAAAACGTACCGGTCAATTTGTACGACTCGGTGGCCATTCAATTATATAAATATATACTAACCTGCACAGAAAAAATCAGCTGGTTATTAGTCATTTTTTTGACCTTGTTATTTCGACATATTCGAGGTGGAGGACCCTCCACTCAAACCATACAATTTGTAGGACAATTGTTTTTCCGAGATCATTTTACTATTATCTCAACATTCCAATAAAAAATTTTCTGTTAGTCTGACAATTTTTACACCCTACCAAATCGCCATGTTTGACGCCTGCGCAGTACATTACATACCTCCTTCAGATTTTCGGAGGAGTAAAAACTTTGGCGTCTCGTCGAACCGAACGAGCTCACGAAGATTTAGCCTGTTATTAATCATTAAAAAAATCAGGCGATTGGCTGCTGGACTATTTACTGTTATTTAACCTATCTCGTAACTTTTACAGTTTCCAAAATTGCAATGCTGGTACCATTTAAAATACCTAATTGCATTTTTATAAGATGTTGGTTGTTTCATCGTAATGGTGCACATTTTCATTTCATTTACAAAATAAAACTGTTTATTTTTTTTTATTTTTTTTTTATTTAAACATACATAACCCCGCATTAACTACTAAGAGTTATTAGCAGGGGAGACATTTACAGTGTAGTGTGGTACATTTATATCACAATTTAAATTTTTGATGTTAAGTTTATGTCTTTGAGATAGGATAGCACTTCGTTTCCGGTTGAAGAGAGAATTGATTTTAAAGAGTTTCCTAAATTGTGGCGTTTTCTTTGTTTTTCATATTCTGGGCATTCGAGTAATAAATGCTTTACTGTGAGTTGAGTTTTACAAATTTGACATAAAGGTGCGGCTTCTTTTGTCAAGTGATGTTGATGTGTTATGCGTGTATCTCCAATTCTTAAACGGTTTATTAGTACTTGTTCTTTTCTTTTAAAAGGCAGTGGGAGTTTGGTTCCAATTTTTGGCATTATTTGTTTCAAATTTGTTTCAGTGTCTTTCCAGATCGATTGCCATTTTTGGTAAATGAATTTTTTTAATGAGGATCTGTGATCGGTGTGGGGAAATTTTGTGAGGAGAGGTAAATCATCAGTGGAAGTTGATTTTAGGGCTAAGGTGTCAACTTCTTCGTTTCCTCTTATTCCCATGTGTGATGGTACCAATAAAAAAGAGATGTTTTTATCTCGCAAGTTGTAAAGTTCCTTTTTAATGAGTTCATGGATCGGGTGTGATGGATATACATTTTTCAGATCTATTAGGGTGCTTAATGAGTCAGAGATAATAAGAAAGTTGCTTTCATTAGCTGTTTTGCACATTTTGAGGGCATGGAGTATAGCAAACGCCTCTCCAGTATATATACTACAATTTTGTGGCAGACGCATAGCAAATTTTGTATCTTTACATATGTAAGCTGCAGCATGTCCAATCGTTGTTTTGGAAGCATCAGTGTAAATGAAAGAAAACTTGGAAAATTTCGATGCTAGTTCATTAAAGGAGTTTTGTATCTGGATTGGAGTGGTGGTCTGTTTTTGATAGAATGCTAGAGATGTTTCTATATGTGGTATTTGAATGATCCATGGAGGGATATTTAATTTTGATGTTAGAGAGAATTTAAATTTCTCATTGTCGTAACTCATATGTCTTACCGAAGATTTTTGACCATTTGCTCTAACTTGGAAGGTTCTATTATTTAAAAAGTTTTTTATGTATGATAATATGTGGCCCTGAATATTCCATTCTTTGAGAGTCTTTAGGATATGATATCTCCAAGTGGTGTCAAAAGCTTTATTCAAGTCTAGAAATACTGCTATTAATGTTTGATCCATTAGGAAAGCCTCATGAATTTCAGATTCGAGTGTTACTAGGTTGTCAGTAGTACTTCTTCCTCTTCGGAAGCCACTTTGGTTGGGTATAAGCATTTTCTCATTCTCCAAATGCCAGGTTAGTCTATAGTTGATAATTTTTTCCAGAAGCTTGCACATATTACATGTTAGTGAAATGAGACGATATGAAGTAGGGTCGATTTTCGGTTTGTTTAGTTTAGGAATAGGTATGACTATTGGGGAATTGTTCTTGTAAAAATATGTTATTGAAGAGCTCTAAAAGAATTTGTTTAGCTTTGTATGGAAGGTTTTTCAAAAATAACGATAGAATATCATCAGGGCCTGGGGCAGTATTTTTCAATTTTTTCAGACAAAAATCAAATTCTTGGTAAGTTATTGGAAAATTCAGGTGAGAGTTATCGTTTATTATTTTAAAGTTGCAGTCAACTGAGTTTTTGTATTCCAGGAAGGTGGAATTTAGATTGATATCATTCGAGTTTCTTTCAAAAGTGTCAGCTAAGATATTGGGGATTTCTGTTATTGAGGATACTAGTCTGTTGTTTTGAGATAGTGTCGATATGGATCTATAACTATTGTTTCCTTGAATTTTTCGAATTTTGCTCCAGATGACGTCTGTTGGAGTGGAGGAATTTATAGAGGATACATAACTTGCCCACGATTCTTTCTTGCTCTTCTTTATAAAATATCGGGTCTTGGCTCTAAGGTTTTTGAAATTGAGGAGATTTTCATTTGTCTTATGTCTTTTCCATGTATTAAACGCATATTTACTGGCTGTCAATGCTTGAGCTATATTTTGGTTCCACCAAGGTACTGGATGTTTTTTACATAATTTAGTTTTTCCGATGTGGGAACTTGCTGCTTTTAGAATTATACGATTTAGATTTTCGACATTTTCATTTACGTACAAAAGTTGCGATATTATTTTCTATTTCGTTTTGATATTGGCTCCAGTTTGCGGCTTTTATTTTCCATGTTTGATAAAGAAGGCTTGGTGGAGGTTCTTTTTCTACTAAGGATATTTTAATGGGGAAATGATGCAAGTATTTTAGGGTTTCCCATTTCATCCAGGATGTTATTGTGGGAGAACAAAAGGAAAGATCTATAGCTGATAGGGTGCCATTGAATGAATTAAATCTTGTGGGTTCTCCAGTGTATAATAGTGTTAAATTTGAAGCATTTATATTATTTTGCAGAATATTTCCATTTTTATCGGTTTTATTACTGCCCCATGCCACATTATGGCAATTCATGTCTCCAACAATAATTTTAGGAGGTGGAATCTGATTTATTAGGTCATTTAATTCAACTAGGTCGGTCTGATTTGGGTGAGGTAAGTATACATTACATATATTTATCTTTTTTTTGTGAATAACCGATACTGCAATCGCTTCCAAGTTTGTATTTATGACAATTTCCTTTGATTCAATGTTGTTTTTTACAAATATTGCTACTCCGCCGCTAGAAAAATCAGTGTTCCTGTTTTTTTTGGTAGGCCATATTATCTTTTAGGCGAACGTTTGTTTGATTTTTGATATGGGTTTCTTGAAGCAAAGTATTTGAGGAGATAATTTATTTATGAGTAGTTTCAATTGTTCATGGTGGCAGAAAAAACCGTTCAAATTCCACTGAAGAATAAATGAATCCATCACATTAATTTAATGTTGAGATAATGTGTCACTGTCGCTTAAATCTGTTGTTGAGATGCTAGTAGCAAATAATCTTTTCTTAAGTCGCGTGATATTATTTTTCAAGGTTTTATTTCTTATGTTTTTATAGATGTAATTTAGAATTTCGAGTAACTCGGATGGTTCATTTGAATAATCAGGGTTTGAAGCACCAATAGTGTTTTGTAGGAAGTCACAGATCTCATTGAAACTCAAAACAAAAGGTGGGCTTCGATTTTCAATTTGATCCTTAATTGTTTCTAGCATGAAGGAAAGTTCTTCACTAGTTGATTTGTATTTTTTCTTGCTATTTTTTGTTTTTGTTTTGGATGGATCTATAGGTTGAGCGAAAGTGATGGAAGGGCTTTCTAAACATTCAGGTGATGTTGAAATTTGTCTTTATGTGGTGAGGGAGGAAGTTGATTGTTGTGGATTCTGTTTCAATGTTGGTTTGGAAAGTTTTATGTCGTTTGAGAAAGCCATTGCCGTGGAAGTTTGAGGTGTGGTAGGATTGATTGGGGACGTTCTTGGTGATTCAGATAAGAAGCTCTCAGTTGCTGTCTTTGTTGTGGTTTCTGTTATGTTTTGTGTGCTGCTTGTTTCTTCTGTAGAGTTTGTTTTGGATGTTTTCATCTGCCTAGGGTTATTTTCGATATCCTTTTCTTCTATGGAGGTGTGTGTGTCTTTTTGTTTTAAACAAGTGGATTCTTCGTGACCTATGGTTTTGCATACGGAACAATTTAATCCATCGATTGAGAGAAATAATCGGTTGGTGGTGTTTTCGTTTGTTATCACCAAAGACTCTGGAATGGATTCGTTTTCAAGTGGAGATATGAAAATTTGTCTGCGGAAGCTCAATACGTGACTGTAATCTGCTTCAGGTATTCCTACTCTTAGAAATGTCATCCGTGATACTGTTTTTATTCCTATTTTTTGGATTTCCTCTTCGATTTGTGTATTGGGTATTGTTGGGCATACGTTAGATATTACTAGATTGATTTATGTTGAGCAATCAGATTATCAACTGTTGTTTTGGAAGAAAGGTAGATACAAATTCTGTTGTTTGTAATCCGAGATGCGTATAAAACATTTTTCGGTTGGACTATGGATCCAAAGCCCACGATGTAGTCGTGAATCTTGGCCCCATCAATTGATGTAAGGATAATGGCTTGTTCCTTCGTAGGGTATTTATGTGTAGCTAGTATGTTGGAGTAGGTTTGTTGTGATGGATTTATTCCATCGATTGAAGTTTTATCTGTCATCTTCACATGCTTTAGACAATATCCTTAGGCCGTCTCTGGTTAATTTACGGTAATTAGGACAGGTTCCGAAAAACCTGTCTGAAACTTCCCACAACAAAACCAGATTGAAGAGACGAAAAGTTTGTGTAATAAGTAGATCTAGAACGCACTGTGACTGTTTGAGATCAATGGATGGACACTAAGTGTGGATTTATGCAGACACATTTAACAATTATCAATTAGCATTTAACAATTAACATTTATCAATAAATTATAAGTTGAACTACTCATTTCACTATGACTCCATTTATGCACACAATTAACAATTATCATTTAACAATTACGAAGTTGGCCAACTTTTAACTTCTTAAATTAATTGTACCGAATTTTCATCTAGTGCGCAACTAGTACGCAGATCCTGAAGTTAACTTCACTTTTTTCATAGAAAAGTGGTTGACAGGTTATATTGTGTTTGTTTGTTTTGTTTATTTTTAATTTTCAAGTTCAATTCATCTTCAAAATTATTCCAATACACAAATGGACATGAAAATGTAGGGTTAATGGTTATTGTAAATAACTAGATTCTCGGGCTCGTGCGCATGCTTACTATTTTCTCCTAATTTATAATTGTGTCTGCATAAACGATGGCAGTTTTACTAATTGTTAATTGATAAATGTTAATTGTTAAATGTTAATTGATAATTGTTAAATGTGTCTGCATAAATCCACACTAATACTTTGTACTTAAGATACACTAGAGTATTTGTTGTAATTTTACTGAAAACTGCTTACTTCAATAACTTAAGCAGGACCGAGATAAACGTGGTATTTTCAACCAAATTCAGGACCGGTCTCCACTGTTTATTTTGTATCACATTTCTATACCGTTTTAGATAGAAAAATTGATGGAATTGTTGATCAATCATTTCAAGAAATACACTCATTTGGACTAATAAATTCACAAAATGATAAAATAGGTAATCATAGAAAAGAAAAAAATGCAATAAAGAAATCCAAAAGCATATTCGAAGAAATAAATCAGCTGTACGAAAAATCCAACCAAAATAATTCTACCAATATACAATATAAAAATGATAATTCTACTAAAGAATTGACTCTGAATTATTCGTTTTGTAATTCTTTAGTTCAACAAATTGATGTGAGATTCACTATCGGACAAAAGTCAATTTTGGTGTGTAAGTCAAAGTTGTGTACAGAAATTAAAAAAATTGAGAATTTGCTCTCAGGAAATATGAAAATGGAAATTAACCCAAAAGTATTTAAGATTAATAATTTTTATATTGATGAGGGAAATAAAAACGTCGACTGGAAAAATGTTCCACAATCCGAATGGGTTTATAATACCCCTCCTAGACAAAAAATCATATCTCCCAAATTGAATCATTCACAATTGCAGCCTGCGATTTTATGTAGTAACCAAAAACAACTTTTTGAATGGAAGTCTAATATAAAGATGGATATATGTGATTTGGATACCACCAAAAATAAAATTGTAGTCGATCATAAATATATGGACCATGCAGCTACCGTAAATGGTGTTATAAATATAGATGTGGATATGCAGCCAGACTTGAATGATGAAAAAACCGAAAATTATAATAGGGTAAGAATTTACTTAATTATATTTTAACAAAAACCAGTTCAATTCTACAATATAAAAGTATTAAATATCTTGCATCTATTGTTCTATTATGTTATTTTCTAAATATATTTGTTTCATTATGTTCTGTGGAAATAAGGTTGCTATTCTGTAATGCTACTGTTATAATACTGTAGAACAATTTTAGGCCATAGCGACGTGATAGCGAAATCTAGCACACAGGGTATGTGATATTTATTGAAAAGAATAAATGTCTTTATTTGGTATCCATATAGAATATATAGGTACATACAGTGTGGAACAGCCAATTGGAATAAATTCGATAACGAATAAATGAAGGCGTGTTGGGAAAAATGCTTGTATTGTATTTTTAAATGCGCATTTTTTTCAAAAAAAAATTATGTAGGGTATGTCATGTGACAGTGGCAACTACCAACTTTCTTGTTCCAAATGCAATCATCCGTATATTATTTATTTTTTTAATTCTCAAGAAAATTCTAGACATAATTCATGTACAATATCCTATACATATCTTCAACTGTTTCGGAAATATTAAGTGTTTTCAGATTTATTACAAAAATTAACATAAAAAAAGGAAAATTATTTTATTTCACAAACTCGCTAAATGCAAAAGCAAATAAAATGCTTGGCTTTATAATGAGAGCATCAAAATATTTTTCTTTGCAATCAATCAAAGTCCTCTACTTGTCTTAGGTACGTTCAAATCTGGAGTAGAATTATGTTGTATGGAATCCATACCAAATGACATGTTAATTTAATTGAAAATTTTCAACTAAAATTCTTACATTATGCAGTTTTTAAGCTGGGACTGACTAGAGGCAGTAAAAGTATTAAATTCAAACACGCTGATAAATCGTAGGTCTGTTAATTATTTAATTATTTTGCATAAATTAATTATTGGCTCAATTGATTGTCCTGAGTTACTAGCACTCATTAACTTCAATGTTAATGTTCGAAGTATTAGAAGTAGTGAAATATTTAATATTCCATGTTATCCAACAGATTACGGACTACAGTCAAAATGAAACCATTACGAGAGTTCTCAGAATTGCCAATGATCTTGATTTTAATCCTTTTGTTTTTTCTTTCAAAAATCAAACAAAAACTTTCCATTTTTAATTCTCATTATAGGTAATTGTAATATGTTGTATTTGTATTGTATGTTATCTGTTTTCTGATTTTTTTTATGTTATGTAATATTTACTTTTTTTTTTTTATTATTCTATTTTATATCTACACAATTTTAATTTCAAATCAAAATTATCCTGATGCGTCTGGCTGAATGACGAGAGTCTAAGCCATAAAAAAAACCAAAATATATAGATTCATGCTTAATGTTTGGGCAGGAATAGTTGGCAATAATTTGATAGGGCCACACTTTATTGACGGTTCTTTGACCGGTCAGAGATATTTGGAGTTTTTGCAAAATGAGTTATGGAACCTGTTTGATGATGTGCCACTATGAACTCGTAGGAATTGATGGTTCATGCATGATGGGGCCTCTCCTCATTTCAGTTTAGATGTACGACATCATTTACACACAAGGTTTCCTAAGAGATGGATTGGTCGTGGAGGCCCTTTTCAATGACCACCGTGATCAGGAGACGTTAATCCTATGGATTTCTTTCTCTGGGGTTATCTCAAAAGTAAGGTATACGCAACACCTGTGCAAGCAAGGTGAGATTTCATTGTTTTTTTTAACGTCGGTCTATTTATTGCGACTGAAGCTAATCACGCCGGCAGCACTCTACTCCTAACTGGTAGGGTTCTTGATCGAGCCCAACATCCATGGAATTGGGACCTCGGTTTTACGTCTCATCCGAAAGACGGTATATCTACATTATACCTCGTGCTCATTGGTATTGTATAATGCTACTCCACTGCAGGCTGTACGACCTATACAGGGTATCAATTTGAAAACGTACGGCATTTAATATTGCCTAAACTAATGACAGTATCAAAATTTGGCGAAACACGTCAATTTACTTCACAACTGTTGAGGCGTTTGTTGACGTATTACTTTCAACCCCCAGGGCACCCACCCTTAAAATTTTAAATGGCAACCCCTATTTCTTTTGCCATTTTTGAGTTCCTTTAGTAGTTCTTAGATAAATTTCATTATTTTTTTTTTCAAAATTGAAGTACTTGACCTCACGAGTGTGTGGAATGTATTTAATTTATAAATTGAATTAATGCAACTTTTACATTTATAATTACTTTATAAATTGTTCAACATGGGTTCCATTGTTTTCTAAACGCAAGTACAGTCGGTATTCAAACTGTTCGGTGACCTTTTGAAGAGTCTCGGGTGAAATAGCCCTACATTCCTGTACAATTTTTTGTTGCAGTTGTTCAATTGAGTCTGGTTGGGTTTTGACGGATTCCAAGTGACCCCCCTAGGAAGAAATCGAACGGAGTCAGATCTGGTGACCTAGGTGGCCATTCAATGGGTTCTCTCCTATCAATCCACTGCTTCGTATAATGATTATTCAACCACTCTCTTACTGGGCGTACATTATGAGGAGGTACTCCGTCCTGCGGGAAGTGCTGTAAATCTTCATCTAGAGCAAGATTTCCAATGTCGTCCCTTTGATTTTCAACCTCTATACCTTTGTCTAACATTTCGGGATAAATTTCACCATTCAGATTTCCATTTAAGAAGAGGGGACCAATGATAGTATTGGCTAATATACCTGCCAAAACATTTAATTTTCAAGTGTATTGTGTATGCCCCTCTCGAATAATGTGAGGATTGAAGTCGCTCCAATATCGGCAGTTATGTTTATTGACCTTGCTATATATCTAAAAAGTGCATTCATCACTGAAACAGATATTTTATATTAACAGGGGATGAACAATAATCCTGTTGGTCATAATTTCGCAAAACTCAATACATTTGTTCGGGTCATCAACCCCTAATTCATGGGTAATTTGTAGTTTGTATGGGTGAAATTTGTGAAGCTTCAATACTTTCCTGAGTAACTCATGCGACAATCCAGTTTGTTGTGCAACTTCACGAAGTGACGTAGTAGGAGCTATAGCAAGTTAACCAAGAACTTCAATCTGAGCGGCCTCATTGAGCAATCTTGGCCCAGCCCTTTTCTTATTGCCAGTAGATCCAGTTGCTTCAAATTTAGCTACTAACACTCCGATGTTTTTGTGTTTAACATTTTTTCCACGGTGTCTCGTTAAATTTGTCCACTGTTTTTGTAAAGCATCGTTCAGTTCCATAAATATAAATCATTTCTACGCGTTCAGCAATAGTGTAAACTATTTAAAAAAATGAATACAATGAGTCGGAAAATAAAGAACTATATAAGTAGACCTAAACCATATGATGACTGACAATAGTTATATATGTTTATTGCACGCTTCGTGAAATTGTTGGACAACACGTTGAGTGCAATAAACACTTTTTGCACGAGTTGCATACACTATTTTTTTTACGTTCATGCAAAAAACAAATAATGTCTTATTTAGGTTGCTCTAAATGGACTAAAAATAGCGTGGATTTGAATATTTGTGTTTGTCATTGGTGAAATTTATGAAGCTTCAATACTTTTCTGACTGATTCATGCGACAGTCCAGTTCACGAAGTGATGAAGTGGGAGCTATAGCAAGTAAAAAACTTTATTGCACTAGAGCAATAAATAACTAGTTTTTCCACTAAATACAGTTCAATAAAGTTTAAAAAATAACAAATATATATTATATATGTATAGAACAATTCATGCTATTATATTTTTCTTTCGCTTATACCTATGCAAATATACTTTGTGTAAACATAGCCCCAGGTAATGACATTCAACTCAGTTTGTGATATTTTTATCAATCATCCCAAAATCGGTTAATATAAGGTTCGTTCGGACCACCAGTAAATTACAGTGACATTACTAATACACATGCGCAGTTGAAAAAAATCGTTCCAACCACCAGGAATTACTGGTTCAGAACTCTCGATTACTATCAGTTCTTTGTTCCATTCCGTTTGCAGACCAGTAAAATTACCGTACAAACGGTTCTTGCTGGATAGCGAGTACCAAGAGTTCAGTTTATTTAAACCCTTTATGGACTTGTTCGAAGCAGTCATAACAAACACAAAACTCCGGAATGTTAAACAATTGTATCATTTAAAGAGTTTCCTGCAAGGTGAAGCGTTTAATTCAATAAGTAATTTACCTCTCAAAAATGATTCATATAAAGAAGCTTTTAAGTATTTTAAAACACACCTATAAAAATGAAATTGCTTTGTTAAACAACCATATTGACGCATTATTAAACATACCGTCCATCCAAAAAAGTAATCCTACCATTTTGAAATATTTTGTCTCAACTTTCAAACCGTATACAGGTGCTTTAAAAATTGCTAGGGCAGCCCATTGAAGGTTGGGGTGTCATATTGGTAAGAATTTTAACTAAAAAATTGGATCATTTCACCAATCAAGCATACCAACTGGATAGAAATAAAAATACTATACCTTCGTTAAATCGTTTCTTATATTTCTTACATGAAAGAATTCTCTTATTCCAGGAGCTCCCGGAATCTCAAAAAGTGTTGGTAAAAGAAAAAGCTCATGTTCATATTGCTACTAACAACGGATCATAAAAATGTATGTTTTGCTCATTAACTAATCACAAAATTCAGAATTGCGATAAATTCAAACAATTAAATCCCAAAAAGAAAGATTTTTTGCCAACAAAAATAAAATTTGTGAAAATTGTCTTAATAATCATTTTGGAAGTTGTAGATCATTTAATAAGTGCCAAAAATGTAACAAAAGTCACCATTCAAATACATGAGGAAGCATTTTCTGATGGTTCCAAAACTGAACCCTCTACTAGTGTTCAACTTTTCAACAAGGGTACAAGGCCTACTGAAAAACTTTGTTACCAATTGTAAAGGTAAAAGTAAAATCTGCTTCAGGTGATTTTGTTCATGCAAATTGCTTGCTTGATTCAGGGTTACAAACTTCATTTGTGACAAATCGATTAGTTTCAGTACTCAAATTAAAACCTTTTAATAATCATTTAACTGTTGTTGGAATTTCAGAAAATGCCACTCACATAAAAAACGCAGTAAACGTTACAATAGAGTCTTGTGTCAACAATTACAAACTCAATATTGATTGTTGTATTGTAGATCAAATAACATCTCAATTTCCTAATTTTGAAATTGATATCTCAAAAATAAAATTTCCAGAAATATTATTTTTTCTGATCCCGATTTCAATGTTCCAAAAGATATAGATTTGCTTCTCAGTTCTGATGTTTTCTTTAAAATATTATGTACTGGCAACTTTAAAGTTCCAAAATGCAATATTATTTTCCAAAATACATTATTTGGTTTCGCTGCGGGTGGAACTGTTTGTTCACAAGATGAAGATTTAATATGTGGTTTGGCTTTGCATGCATTTCATTCAACTTCTAAAATAGAGAATTTGATATCAAAATTTTGGGAAACACAAAAAATTCCCTAGCTATATAATTCACAACAAGAAACTTGTGAGAGCAGATTCTGTTTTTCTTTGTCTCGAATAGACAATAAATTCCAAGTCGAGCTTCCTTTGAATCAATATTAACACACACTGTATTCAGGAGATTCATACTCTGTAGCCTTAAAAAGGTTTCAAAATCATGAAAAAATATTTAAATTAGATCCCGCTCTCTTTGAGCAGTACAACACATTTATCAATGAATATATTGAACCAAGTTCATGCAAAAATAGTGATTATGATCTAAATAATGGAACGGTCTATTTCATGGCCCACCACCCTATTATTGGGGAAGATAAGATTAGTACCTACCAAACTTCGAATAGTATTTGATGGTAGTATGAAAACCAAGTCCAATAAATCTATTAATGACATGTTATTTAATGGTGCAGTAGTGCAGAAAGAACTTTTTGAGATTCTCATATGCGCTTTATTTCTTTTCAATTTACTCTCTTGTGTGACAAATGTATCGAATGATTTGGATTGATCCTAAGCATAGATGACTACGAAATATTTTATGGCGTTCAAATTCAAAACAGCTTGTGCAATGTCTGCACTTACAACTGTAACTTATGGCCTCAAAAGCAGTATCTTCCTCGCTACCAGATATTTACATGAACTTGCAATTAGCAACAATGCCACTTTTCCTTTAACATCACAAGCGTTGCTTGTGAATACATATTATGTTGATGACATCTTAGGAGGTGGTAATATCATAGGGGAAGTCCTGTTCAGTTAGTTTCCCTTTTAAAAACTTGTGGATTTGAGCTGCACAAGTGGATCACTAACAACTGTTTTATTGTACAAGATTTAACTTGCAAAAACGATCTTATTAAAAATTTCACCATTGACAAATATAGCTCAATAGTTAAAACTTTAGGTGTTCATTTCAATGTACAATTTTGGGTTTTATCTCCACGAAGTGCAATTTATAAATGTCTTTCAAGTTGCATCCGATGTTTTCGTTGCAAACCAAGATGTTATAACCCATATATGGCCGATTTACCCTCTATAAGAATTTCTCAAATCAGTTTGTATTGATTTTGCTGGTCCATTTTCACTTTCAATGAGTAAACATAGAGGTGGGAAAACCTACAAAGGTTATGTTTGTGTTTTTGTTTACACATCCACAAAGGCGATTCATTTAGAGGCTACTTCAGATTTAAGTTCCGAAACTTTCTTAGCCGTCTTTAGACGCTTTATCGCCCGACGTGGAAAATGTCTCACCATTACCAGTGATCAGGGCACAAATTTTAAGGGTGCCAACAATGAACTCCTTAACATGGCTAAAACTATCGCGCAGAAATTATCCATTTCTTGGAATTTCAACCCTCCAGGTAGCCCACATTTTAATGGACTAGCTGAAGCGGGAGTAAAATCCTTTAAAACACATTTTTATAGAGTCTTAGGTACTCAGAGACTATCATATGAAGAATTCTACACCCTGTTGTCCCAGATTGAAGCATTATTGCCCGTTATGTGCGATTAGTAGCGATCCAAATGATTTACAACCTCTGACTCCAGGACATTTTCTAATTCTTGAACCGGTCACCAGTCCTATTCCTGAGGTAAATCTAACACATTTATCTCTAAATAGACTTAATCGATGGCAATTGCTGCAACGTATGCGGAGTGATTTTTGGAAGCGTTGGTCACAAGAATATGTACATTCTCTCCAAGAGAGATATAAATGGACCGAACCTTCACCTCCTATCGTTAAAGGTGCTTTAGTTTTAATTAAAGATGAACAGACGTCTCCGCTAAATTGGGAACTTGCTCGAGTTACTGATGTATTCTCTGGTCGGGACAATGTGGTTCGTGTGGTATCATTGAAAACCAACCATGGGGATATGCAACGCCCTGTGGTTAAAATTTGCCCCTTACCGGTTAATTAATTTTTTCTTTTTCTTTAATTAGTTAGGTATCAATATTTATATATTAGTAGATTTAAGCATTAGAATATTATATATATCTTTTTTTTTATTTTTCATCACATTTTTTTTTCTTTCTTCTTTGCACTCTACTTGTTCAAAAACATTCGTTTTGGTGGGGTGAATGTTAAGGAAACTTAAGTTTTAAATTTTTGCCGCGTATCACACATCATTGGCGCATGTTTGAGGAAAAGGTCTACATGCCCAATGGCCAGTATATGAAGAAGCTTCGAACGGTAAACGAACGAATTCGAGACAAAACCGGTGAGATATCCAAAACCGAGTGAATAAAGTGTGCCAGAACATATCCTCAACCATCCCAGGCGCCTGGATACGGACAGCAAATGTAGCTTCACCAGGTAGGAATCTTTTATAGTTTTTTTTCCTCTATACTTTTTGCATTGATGATGTGTTACATTTTATTAAATTTATGAAACCAATATAGATACAGTCCACCAACATTTTTCATATTTCCTGCTTTAACAGTAAGGTATACGCAACACCTGGGCAAGCAAGGCAAGATTTAATTGACAGAATTGTGTTACACTTTCAAGTGCAAAGAAACAACCTTCGTAGACTTAGAATGTGCGTGGAAGTGGAAGGAGCTCATATTGAACATTTATTAGAATAACGTTAGTTTTTGTTGTTGTTTAGGAATTAGTTTTAGTCTAATGTTTTATAACTTGTGTTTCTTGAGTTTTTCTTAATGGTTTAATAATGTTGTGTTCGTAATTTTGATTAAAAGCAAATAAATTACGTTGTTTGTGTACCTATTTAATTCCCATGAAATAAGTTCTTAATGTTTTTATCATCTGCTATTATCAACCAGAAAATAATCTACCCAATGTAAATGACCTTAATCTGTAAACTAATTCCAATTTAAATTGAATGTGAATGTCGATGGCCCGTTCGACCTTAGACGTCAGTGTCGCCCACTGTGCTCGTGGGCGACACATGCCCTAACACATAGTATATAGTCGGAACCAACTATAATAAAAGGCTCTTGTACGTTTATGAAGTCTACTTTCTGTGTACATAGTTCAATAAATCTGATACCTTAAAATCATCTTCTTTTTTTAGTTTGATTTCCCCAAATCTACTTTATTGAAGCCTCACCGAAGAGCAATAGTGAATTGTAAGGTGACTAATAAAACTAAGAAATTTAAACACAAATTAGAGAACAAAAACAATCCTGATCACGACATGTTTCCTAACTATCCCGAGACTGAAGCCAAGATCATAAAAAATAACAGTTCATCCCACAAGAAAAGACTGTTTGACCCAAATTCTAGCACATTGAAATCGATATACGATTTAAAAATAGATTGCTCCAGTTCTTCAACCTCTGAAGAAGAAAATGATTTTCCATTTTTAAAACCTATGTACCAGAAATCTGCCTCAAAATTAAATTTTGATTTTAAAAATAGCCCAAGAAAGATTCAAAATTACAATGTGTTTCGGTTTGCTGACGACGAAAATGGTTCCATATAGCTTTATTTAGTTAAAAGGCTGCTGTGAATATTTGTTAAAATATTAGGTCCTAAGGCTGTTGTGAAAGTTAAAAATTGAAAAATATAGTTGAATTTGGGGCTGGAATCAAGTCCTAAGGTGAAAATATATTTTAAAATTTGTGATTTCAATCAAGTTCTTTTGTTCGTAAATGTTTTGAATATCAATTATATTTTGTATTCAATTTAATAAATTAATTTGGTACACTTGGTATCTTGAGTTTATTTCAAATGCTCATCAAATAAATTACTAATCTATGCAAGTTGTTTATTCCACGACGAGCTTACACAACTTACCTATGTATTGGAAACAACTTACGCGATGGAACAGTTTTTGGAATGTACAGGGTGATTCATTAATTGTGGCGACCGGCCGTATCTCCGAAACCGTATGTTCTAGAATACCTGTGTGACCAATCATTATCAACTTTAAAAATTACTGTTTTTATTCTACAACTTTTGCCGAAGTAAGTCATTTTTCTGTATCACCTATTCAGAAGTAGTGGGGGAAGTGTCCTTTCGTTGACATTAAAAAGACTGTAACTTCCATATGCCCGAACCGATTTTCATAAACGTAGACTCTAATGCAAAGAGCCTTGAAGGTGGATTTCAGAAACAAATAACAACACTTTTAATTTTTCCATCGGCAACTAGAAGGCGTTATGTAACGCCTACCTCTATTTATAATTTTTTCTGCGAAATTTCAAATAAAAAGCTATAACTCTAATCAGCTTACATAAAGGCGAATAAGAGGACTTATTAACCTGTCAAAACCGCGAACTAATATCTCTTGTAATTCCAAAGATATTGGCATTTTTTGGTGAGTGTTTATGATTATTGGCTCACCTAGTAAGTTGTAACCAAATGTACACCAAAAATTGGGCTTCAAATTATTTAATAATCCGCTAGCCTCGTGAACTAGTGAACTAAAATTCGTAATAAAAGAAAATTACTCTGTGGTCCAGTAGTTAGTTTGTTTTAATCTCTTTTATTTTTGTATAAAACAAATCTAAGATAAATATTACGTTCTAAGGATGTTTAATATTTCAATTTTCATTATAAATATAAATAATTTTCTATTTTTATGTTATATTCATGTAATCTATTACCATGCATAATTAAGTCAACTGAAAGAAAATAAATACCATGTGTCAGCTGGTCCTAAATTGCGAACCTAGGCTACCTAGACATGAGACGAGTGTGTAATTTTATAACCAAAAGTGTCAACTGAAAATAATTAGGCTTAAGAATATTTCTAAAAATTGGCAAAATTTAAGTATTTTCTTCCGGTTTTTTTTGTGAAACAGAATAATAACCTTTACAGTTGAAAGTGCGGTTCTGGTCGACTTCGCGACCCTCGGAATTTTATGTTAATTTTGATTTTGTTTGATAGCTTACTTTAAATAAAGCAGATTAGAACAAAAATTTCGCTGTATCATTCAGAAATTACTTCAAAAATCACGAATTTAGTTCAAAAAATGGTACTTTTTCAACACTAATTAATGCTATTTTACGATAAATATTGGCACTTTAAACTGTAAAGGTTATTATCTTGAACTAAATGTAAATCTGTTTCACAAAAAAAACCGGAAGAAAATACTTAAATTTTGCCAATTTTTAGAAATATTCTTAAGCATAATTATTTTCAGTTGACACTTTAGGTTATAACATTACACACTAGTCTGACACTAGAATCTCATCTCATATCTAGGCTTGTGTATACATAGGCTGCTATTTATATTTTGAGCCTAATAATGAAAAGACAGTAATTTATTATTAATAATGGCTTTATGGTTTTTCGAAGTATTCTCCATGATGAACAATACACTTTTGCATGCGCTCGAACCAATTTTCGTAACACTTTTTCCATTCCGATTGAGGTACCTCCAAAACATGGTTTTTGAATGCATCAACAGCTTCTTCAGGCGCCGAAAAAAGTTGGCCACGTAATTTATTCTTGATATGCGGAAATAAAAAGAAGTCATTTGGTGCCAAATCAGGGCGGATGACCCATCAATTCGATGTTTTGGCCAGTCAAATAGGTGGTTGTTTTAGCCGATGTGTGAGAACTGGCATTGTCATGGTGAAGAATGATCCTTCGTTGCCGGTTGTTTTTTCGTATTTCACGAATCACTTCTGGCAAACAAATGGTTGTGTACCATTCAGAATTCACCGTTCTACGTTGCTCTAACGGCACGACTGCCACATGTCCAGTTATTCCGAAGAAACAGGCGATCATTTGCTTCGAGGTGCTTCGCGCACGAACCACTTTTGTCGGATTTGGTTCGTCTTGGAAGACCCATACAGTGGATTGCTGTTTTGTTTTGGGCTCATATGCATAGATCCAAGATTCGTCACCTGTGTAGATGTTATACACAGCTTTTGATGCACCGCGATTGTATTTATTGAGCATTTTTTGCACCAACTGACACGAGCATCCTTTTGAGCTTTTGTCAAATTATGCGGGATATAACGCGAACAAATTTAACAGCTAAATGTTCATGCAATATCTTATTGATGCTTGTCATACTAATGCCCAAAGATGCCTCTATCTCGCGATATGTCACATGTCGATCTTGCTTTATCAGTTCGTGCACAGCATCGATGTTTTGTGGCAGAACAACTGATTTTGGACGACCTTCACGACTTTGGTACCCGAGCGAACTGCGGCCACGATTAAATTCGTTATACCAGCGTTTAACAGTGGCCGAGGAGGGGCTTCATCGCCAAAAGTCGAAGTGAGTTGATCGATGCACTCTTGTCTTGATAAGCCACGTCGAAAGTCGTAAAAAATCATCGCACGAAAATGTTCACAAGTTAATTCCATTTTTTCGCTGAAACAAAATTTTCAAGTCGCCGTAGATAACACAAGTTATACTTAAATGACAAAAAGTTCTGAAGAAGGTTATGGTTAAAAAGATCAAACTTTCAATTGGAAACATCAGATGGCGCCTGTAAACACTTGGTAAGCCAAGGCTCAAAATATAAATAGCAGCCCTCGTATTATCTCTGTGTCTAGGTTAGGTTAGGTTCACAATTTAGGACCAGCTGACACATTTAGCGGCGTTGTCGAATGGTATTTATTTTCTTTCAGTTGAATTAAATATGCATTGTAATAGATTACATAATATAACATAAAAATAAAAAATTATTTACATTTATAATGAAAATTGAAATATTAAACATCCTTAGAACGTAATGTTTATCTTAGATTTGGTAGGTGTCTGAGAGGTGTGTACTGACCCAGCATTCGCCTATTGCTACGAGAAAACCTCTGAAAAAACTCATAGCAGGTCAGGCGGACCTGGGATTTGAACCCCGGTCCTTCCGAATGCAAGTCGAGAGCGTAACCACTCTACCACTTCGGTACGCGATGGGAAAGTCGAGTCAACTCTTTAAAAGCACTGCGGTTTCAAATTGGTTCAGTTCACGATGCTTTGTACAGCATATTATGAAGATTCAGAAATCGATAATATGATCAGAGACGAGGCTAGGGGATTATTGAATAATTTGAAGCAGTTCAAATTTATATGCTCTGTTGTGATCTGGTACAAAATTTTGAGTCATATTAACCCCATCAGCAAACTTTTGCAAACTGTAAATTTTGATATGTCACAAGCTATTGCTTGGCAGCAACTGCAAACGCGAATTGCGAAACGTCGACCAGGCGCGCTCGCGATATTAGTCTGCTTTAGTATTTTAAACCAAAATCCAATCTTATCTAGATTCCTGAATTAGAAAATTTATTCATAAACATACTGGCTTCCCTTCCCTTTTTTGGAAAACTTCATGTGGAATACAAATTATTTTATATTTCTGTCTATCTATATACATACATATTTATTCCCTTCCCTTTCTCGAAAAAATGTAAAATAATTTGTATTCCACAAGAAGTTTTCCAAAAATAATTCACATGATTATCCACATTATTCTGAAATAATACGAGCTCAAATAAGTATGCTATCAGGAATACATACACAATTTGCAAATGGAAAAATCGAATGAACCGCCATCAGCAGATTATGAGAAATACGTGCCTAGTCGACGTTTCGCAATTCGCTCGCGATATTAGTCAGCTTCAGTATTTCAAACGGAAATCTAATCTCATCTAGATCTTTGAATTAGAAAATATATTCATAAACATATCGACTTTTCAAATTAACGAGTCAAAATTGAATGAACAGCCATCAACAGATTGTGAAAAATACTCGCCGGGTCGCTTTTAATTATCAGCAATATGTTCGTGATAGGACGAATATTTATTATACTTATCGGGACATTATTTAACGTTTAAGTATTTCCGTGTTATATGGGAAAGATCTAAAATCTTGTGTAAAGTATTTCCAAGCCGTAATGAGTTACGGAAATGGAAACTGGTAACATTGCCCATCAACCGCTCCTTCTAAAATTTGTGACCATCTGCTATCTAGACATAATTGTCAAAAATTTAAAAAAAATGGCGGATTTTTAGTACTCTCAATTGCGATTTTCTCTTTCAAAAGTGAATGATCCAAGAATTTTTTTCTATTAAAATGTTCTATAGCAATAGGTCTTTCTAATAAAAAAAAAATCAATGCAAAATTCCAAGGGTCGCGAACCTTACCGGACCCAGTTCAAAGTGCAAATATTTATCGTAAAATGGCATTAATTAGTGTTCAAAAAGTACCATTTTTTGAACTAAATTCGTGATTTTTGAAGTAATTTCTGAATGATCCAGCGAAATTTTTGTTCTAATCTGGTTTATTTAAGGTAAGCTATCAAACAAAATCAAAATTAACATAAAATTCCGAGGGTCGCGAAGTCGACCAGAATCCCAAAGCGGATTAGGGGCCCATATTATACAGAACAAAATAAAGAACTGCTCTTAAATATAGTTTCAGAATTCGAGAGTATTGTTGAAAATAAGAAAGCAGATCAAAATACCAACCAAGACAAAAAAGAAGCTTGGATTAAAATTGCAGAAAAATTTAATGCTTTATCTTCAAACTTGGTTTACAGATCAGTTGAATCCCTAAAAAAATATTATGAGCATCTTAAAGAAGATCTACGAGTTGAAATTATTTATTTTTAACTATGAAATAAATCAATAAAATTTTTTGTTTAAACCTTCATTACAATATTGAACTATGTTCAAATACAACTTGTGACGCGTTTCGCTACACAGTAGCTTTCTCAAACGAATGGAGGTATCATGAAAAGTTTTTAATTTATATACAGTGCATTGATAAGGAATTTTACGGATAAAAGTATTATAATCTATTTACTTGGAAATAAAAAGCAAAAAATATGGGATTAACTAAAGTATTAAACAGGTTTACCTGGAAATTCATTCACAACAATCGTACAGGAAGTTTCTAAGTAAAAAGGTTTAATAAGGGAGAATTGTTGATATCTATTTGGTCGTTAAGAAGGTTATCTGAATATTTGTTTTTATTTATCTCAAGAGCTTCTAAAAGATTTAATTTCAAGGATTTAGGCTCTAAATGATTGAGTAGTTGGAATCTAATTTTTGGTTATCATAGCCACGTTTGTGTTCTAAAATTCTAGTTTTAAAATTCCTAAAAGTTCTACCTATATAAATTTTATCACAGTTGTCATTACCACATTTTAATTTATAAACTCCTGATTTGTTTAATTTTGAAGATTTAGATTTGTTGTTTTTAATGAATTTGGATAATTTGTTATCGGTTTTGAAGCAAATATTTAAGTCTAAAGTTTCTAAAAATGATTTGGTTTTTAAGGATGATATTCCAAAATATGTTAAGAGGGGCCTCACAATTTAGACAGCTCAAAACAGTTGGCATTCCTGACTTGCAGAAAAATTTAGGTCATTTTGTATGCAACAAATCTAAAGAATGCAGTAAAATTAAGAGTTGAGATTCAAACATAATATAACTTGGACCTTTGTCTTGGGGATAAGGTATTTTGGTCAAGTTTAGGATTGTTATAAAAAAGATATAAGCCATTAAGTGATGGTGTGATTTTGACAGTTTTGACAATTTGTGGTCACCAATTTGAACGCCAAGACCTTATCCCCAAAAGAAAGCCTAGAGAATTCGATTCTGGAAATATGAAATCTCAATTCATTGTATTTTTTGAGATTTGTTGCACGGAAGTTTCTGTAAACGAACGCTTCTGTACATTAGTTCAGCTGTTCCACCGTTTTGATGGATGCGCTGTAAGGAACTTCAATGACAGATGACGACGGAAAAATGTCGTTGTCATGTCATGTGTTTTGTATTGTATACATTAAAATATGTATTTACTGTTTATAGCTTGTTAGTATTTGTAGGCGGTTATAATAAAATAATTTTCATGCTAGAAAAGTAAATTTGGTTCCTCCGGGGACCTGTACGTAGCCATAGATTGCATCAGCCTAAACATAGTAATATACATTATTGAGTGAAACTACATTGGTAATAGTAATAAAAATGATTGCATTCTACTAATTGACCAAAATAGACATTTCTTATTCTATTGTACACTATTATTTTCGAAACACAGGAATATAAATGTTATATATATATATATATATATATATATATATATATACCTCAAGCCGGACTTTTGAGTCCTTGCAAAAGTGGGCGGAGTTATAAATTTCTTTATTCCTAATATCTACAGATTCGGTCCACGCGCTGTTGCCGCATGTCAGTGGTCTCAATGTGCCTATTGCATATCTCAATGATAAACACAACTCACGAAAACAAGTATAGTTCTTAGACAGTTCTTTCCACGAAGATAACTCTACAATTAGTTTTGGGATTATAGAAATGTGTCTACTTGTCTCTTGAAACGTGAAAATATTCACGCGGAATTCTGCTATAATTCGTGGTACGGTGGAAATTCTATTCGTTGACCGACTTGCACAAAAAATGGTTGAATGGATATTCCTAATTTTTAGATTGAAATTTAACGTTTATGGAATTATGTAAACTATTTAGGCAGCTTGACTGAGAATAAATCCTTATCTGAGTTTAATGTGACTACAAAAAGGAAGTATGTTTCGCATTAAACAAGATTAAATATGCCGAAATAAATGGTTTACAAGTTGTTTTGTATTGGAAATTTATAAAAAATCATATTTCGGCTAATCACAAAAATGCAAACAGTCGTAACGTTACTATGAAAAGTTGTTAACCTGATGACCTATCGTTAATCTTTGAACGGACGACACCACAATCTCCTGATGTTTATTCACAAGATATTTTACCCTTGAGCGTTTTGGGTGCCCAAATCAAATAGAATGCCAGCCATACCTAGGAAACTGTTTTCAATGATGAATTTATTGAGAAAAGTGACCAGAAGCAATTAATGGAAATACTTTTCAATCTCTAAACCTTATCACCATGATCTCAACCTTAGCTTAGCAATGGAAAAGTGTTACGTAGAACAGCAGAAAAATATACATTATATAATTATCATGATGTTTTTATAAATTTATTTTAGTTGCGATTGAGGCGTGAATTTCAATTGTACGGCCCAGTTATGAAAATGTTTGCAAGAACATTGACTCCTTTCAAAAGTTTCATCGAATAGCGTTGATGGAAGGAAACTTTTACAAACAAATCACGTCCTTTATAAATTTTATTGTATCCCCATATGTTATAAAAGGAACACATACAAAGTCTAGATACACATAGTCTGACGATGACGCAAAATCAATTTTTCCCCCCCAAAAAAGTGCTTAACGCGCCCAAATAAGTTTTCACTACGAAATTTCATGCTAGTTTGAATTTACTGTTTGGACCCTTACGCTTACTTTGTGGAATCTACTCATAAGACTTTTTTTTACTATTTTTTTACTATTCTACTGTTAACTATAATTTTAAATAAATCCAGGTGTCTGTCAAAAACATACGGGCCGATAACATATTTGCCCACAATCCCTCCCCAAACGTTTACACTCCATCGGTGTTGGGGCTATTATAGTATTTTTTCATTTTTTGCTTTTAATAATTTGATGTTAAATTTGTAGTATTAATGTATTTGCTATATTAAAAATGTGTTTTTATTTTATGATGTACTCAAATACTTATCGGTAAATAAGAGTTGGTGTACCCAGCAATTACAAGTATGCATATTTATCAGCAACTTCACTATTTTTCTACACCAACTAGGTATGTCAAGATGATTAGTATACAATTTATAGAAAATTACAGATGTTTTGAAATCAATGGGCTTGTTCAAGAAAAAAATATTAATTTAAAAATCGAAACTAAAACTCATTTTAAACGGATTGCCAAAATTTTAGATTTTTCCGCGAACGTTTAAGCCCTCAAATTAATGAAAGAAATTGGATTGAACGAAAACGGGGCGTGGTTACCTGTGACGTCACACTGCATATGCTATACCTAACGTTTGAAACGCCGCGAGTCGAGAGCTGTGTACTGTGTATATTGTAAGTACCTATCGTGTTGTGAGAGAAACGAAACGCTGGACTGTTGATTGTACTGTTTCGTTATTTTATTTTATAATGAGTGAGAAAAAAGTGGTAAATAAATACTATTTGGTTCCTGACTGACATCCAAGAATGCACCAGAAATATCTATTTGTGTAACAAGGGAGCAAAATGCTACTTTTCCTCCCGAGGATGAAGTTTACTGCCCGACGAGTAGCAGAGGGCAGTAATCATTCAAGGGAGGAAAAGACATTTTACTCCCATGTTATACATATGATTTTTCCGCCTCTCTCAAATAACAACTCATTTTTTTGAGTAAATACGAATATGCTTTTCTTCGGCCCATTGCTTGAAATGTAAATACTGTTTTTCGAATTTTTCTTTAGACTTTTGGGGCAATAGAGATTGTAATGTAACATCAACTTGTTCCAAAATATCCAGTGGTGTATTATTTATATCTTCAAATTCGCTTGAATCACTAATTTTTTAAATATTATTTTATATTTTGTTGATATATTATAGAGTACCTAACTCACTTTGAAACTTAATCTGTCAATGGACCATAGCATGCTATATAATATTTCTGTCCTAAATTCGAAAACCGGATGTATAGATGAATTGAAGTAAAATGAAGATATTCTACCAAAATCCTTATTATGAGAAAGCTCGTGATTAGCTAAAACAATAATCCCTTTTTATAAATAATAACCTAAACATATTTTTAAAAAAATTTCATTGGAGCTAAAAAAAATTCAAATGAAAAAAAAATATCTACTTTCTGCTATTTTGAATTACAAAAGTAGATTTTTGAAATTAGTGATAACTTATAAGCTTTATATAGCGTTTAACACAAATCATTTGTATTAGGTAGAGGAAGATATAGAAAATTATATATACATTAAAACAATGAACAGTGGAAAAGTTAAACTAAAACCTGGAGTTGTACCGAGATTTTTTGATTGTCAAAAAAATAGAATTACAACGCATAGTTCAAAGCCATGGTCACAGTTTTTATTAAAGTAGTCCATCACCATAAAGATATCGACTTCAGGTAAATTTGCAGAATCTGCTTTAATAAACCCAGTATCTACTGAATACATTTTTAATAGCAAAAACCACTAACACTTTTGAAATTTAATGATATTGCAGCTGGAACCAACTTTCCTATGTGAAACGCAGCGGTGTACTGCCGAATATCAGACCACAATATGCAATGTGACGTCATAGTCGGTTCTGCCGCTTTTTAACGGAGCTCCATTTTCAACCTTTAATATCTAAGTAGTGGGGAAAGTTAAAGAGCTAAAAATTTCATCTGTTATTTTGATGATTCAGTTTTACAAAATCACGGAAAAAAAAACCGAGAAAATATTTCATTGATAACAAGCCCATTTAGCATACAATTTAAGAAGATTGTAAATTGCACGAAAAGTATAATACCTAGGTATAGGACACACTTATACCGTTTGGAAGGAGACATTTTTTGAACATGATGAACTATTCAAATGTAGGGTGTTCCATTCAAAATAAGCCCGATATTACACATTGATTGATCTAATAAACTGAGAATTCTGAGAACCCTGTGAATACATGTTTAGTACTCAACCATGAAATACATTCAACGAATGTCTAACTATTGAGATGTAAGAGAAAATTTGCTAGAATTTGTTATATCAATGAATTATTAATTTTTTCTCGAAATGTTCATATATTTTTAAAAAAGTTAGCATAACTTGGAACCCTCTGTATTTAGGTATAGGGAACCATTATAAAGGAGTACTTTATTTCTTGGGGGCAATCAGGAAATGTAATAAAATATAGGGTGTTCCGTTAAGAAAAATATAACTTTGATACGCCACACTTTATTGGAACATCCTGTTTATTTCGAGATAATCTTAAAATGTAGCCTATATGAATGTTCAAACTACTAGAGGGAAAATCATTTTAAAACTTTCACCGTTCTGCTATAAACCTCCATCCTGTTGGTCTTGATTCACCCTGTATATGTCATCACTGTCAATACTAAAAAATGCTATTATTTGAGACTGGGTATAATCTGATAATAATTTCTAACGTAAATTCAAATTACTCTTCCTGGTTTTTAAATGAGGCATTAATTCTTAATGAAGTGTGTTCTATTATAGTCTAGATTCATTGATTGACGAATGTAGTGCTATTAAATAGAGACTGAAAATACTTCAGCTTATTTCATAAGTATCTTCAGGTCCATGGACTCGAAAGTCACAAAAATGGACTGGAAGTGTCGATACAATATATTTATGTCTTATATATATGTAACAGAGTACACATATGTTTTATGAGATAAGAAGTATCTTCAGGTCCATGGACTCGAAAGTCACAAATAATGTACCTACTTAAAAAAAATAATTGACCGAAAGTGTCGATATAAGATATGCAAGTCTCATATACAGAACATTTCAATAAAAACCATCCACCTCACATATTTCTAAATGCGTCACGTTAATGAAAAAACACGACAAAAATCATCATCGTTTTTTTGCTAATATGTAGACGTTATAGCTTCAACCCCCTTACCCCTATGGTCACCCATCCGGATTTTTCAAGGGTCACACCCTACATTTTACTTAAAAAATGAAATCTGCTTCACCTCGCCATTAGAACAATATAAGATTGCGATCTGTTATACGGGATATTTCCAAAGTTATTACCAATTTTCTGTCAAATTCGTAACAAGTTCAACGCCCTGTATAATTGTATGGTGGATCAGGATCACATTGTATTTTATATCATTGTCTAAAATTACTATTACAATACTTTCATTTTTATCAAGCATTCCTCATATCTAAAGATATTGGATTTCAAGATATTTTAATTTTTCCAAGCAAAGTAGTAATTAGGTACCTATGAAATAGTTTACCAGATGTTAGTTTACAAAAAAATATAATCATAGGGAAATAAGAAGCAACACGCAAAAAAAACAACACTATTTTCTTTTAAACTTAGTACCTATGTCTTAATTACATCACATCTGGTGAATATTTCATACCTAATGATAGAATTATCGATTTGTAGGTTTTAATATAGTTATTCACTTTTGTCATCGTTCTTATAAAATAATTTACTGGGAATTTGTTATGGTGATGTTACTGTTTTATTTTATTTTTGAGACATTCTTCCGATATATCCGTTTATACAGGGTGCGCCAATTATTTCCACTCGATCTCTAGCACCGAAACTAAAAGAGGTATCAACAAGATTTCTTGTAGGTTTATACGGTGTCACTCGGACTACAATTGTAAAATATTTTGATGTATACAGGGTGGCTAATTTTTGTGGAATGAAAATTAATTTGGTTTTTTTAAATTGAACACCCTGTATACGATTATGTCTTCTGATTCTACTTAATATTAGCTTTACGGTAGTTTTTTGAATTTGTAAATCCGACGCGGCGTTGACAAGTTATTCCTATTATAAGCAGATTTAATGAAAAAACAGCACTTCAGAAATATTAGCACAATAAACACATTTTTTCAAAAATTCCTCCAAAAGGCTACTATGATGTAAATGAAACATACACCTACCACAATAATTACCCAACATCTTCACCTGTTGCACAGGGTGTTTGCCGATGGCGTGCAAATAGTCTAGTTTTCAAATTGCAATAACTTAATTTTTTCAAATGGGACACCCTGTATATTTTTCTTCAGTTAGAAGCTCTCTTTAATACACATTAAAAAAATATAGGGTTTTGAACATATAACTTTACTATTTACTTTAATAATTGACGTTAAATGAGAAATAACATATTTTACACAATTTTTAATAAGAAAACAAGTTATCTATGAAAATGACAGTAGGTATATTTTGTTGTAGCATTAATTGTCAACATAAAATTTTGTATTATATCACGTCTACTATATTTAATCGGTATTAGGTATAAAAAATGGATTATAATAAGAATTATAGTGTTCAAGAAAATATTGATATGATATGGATACTGGGTGAATGTCAAAAAAATGCGTTTCTTGCTAGTAGGGTCTATCGTCAAAGATACCCAGAAAGACGTCATCCACAAAAGGATACTTTTGAGAATTTAAAGAATATATTTGATAGAACGGGAACCGTCATGTATGAAAAACATTCACGTGATGCTACAGCTGTTACTGTTGACAACGAATATAAAGTAATGATCAGTATAGTTGAAGATCCCAATGTAAGCACAAGGCAATTAAGCAATCAGTTAGATATTTCCAATACCACAATTAGACGCATAATAAAGAAGAATAAATATCACCCTTACCATATCCAGCTTCACCAAGAATTGTTACCGCGTGATTTCGCGCGTAGAGAAGAATACTGTAGATGGTTAATAAACAAGATAAATACAGAGCGTAACTTTTTAAACAAAGTTTTATTCTCCGACGAAGCCACATTTCATAAGAACGGTTGTGTAAATAGACACAGCTTCCATTATTATTCGGACCACAATGAACATTTATTTAGAACCACATCACAGTATCGATGGTCTTTGAATGTGTGGGCGGGAATAATAGGTGATTATGTAATTGGTCCCTATTTCTTTGATGGGACTGTAAATGGAGCTGCTTTTTTAAATTTTTTAGAACTTGATTTTAGAAACCTTTTACAAAATGTGCCTCAAAATTATCGCAACGGAATGTGGTTTCAATTAGATGGTGCCACACCACACTACCAATTAAATGTTCGCAATTGGTTAAATAGGGAATTTCAGGATCGTTGGATAGGAAGGGCAGGACCTACAAATTGGCCTGCTAGATCGCCGGGCCTTACACCTTGCGATTTTTTCTTGTGAAAGACAGAATTACTGCAGCATTTAGACAGGTGACCCCTGCAATGCTAAGAGATGTGCGTAAATCAATTAAAGAAAGGGCAAGAAAATGTATAAATGAAAATGGAAGACATTTTGAACACCTATTATAAATTTTAACTTTCAATATTGTAGTTTTCTTACGATTAAACTTTGTAAAATTTTGTACTTATTAAAAATTGTGTAAAATATGTTATTTCTCATTTAACGTCAATTATTAAAGTAAATAGTAAAGTTAGATGTCCAAAACCCTATATTTTTTTAATGTGTATTAAGGAGAGCTTCTAACTGAAGAAAAATATACAGGGTGTCCCATTTGAAAAAATTAAGTTATTGCAATTTGAAAACTAGACTATTTGCACGCCATCGGCAAACACCCTGTGCAACAGGTGAAGATGTTGGGCAATTATTGTGGTAGGTGTATGTTTCATTTACATCATAGTAGCCTTTTGGAGGAATTTTTGAAAAAATGTGTTTATTGAGCTAATATTACCGAAGTGCTGTTTTTTCATTAAATCTGCTTATAATAGGAATAACTTGTCAACGCCGCGTCAGATTTACAAATTCAAAAAACTACCGTAAAGCTAATATTAAGTAGAATCAGAAGACATAATCGTATACAGGGTGCTCAATTTAAAAAAACCAAATTAATTTTCATTCCACAAAAATTAGCCACCCTGTATACATCAAAATATTTTACAATTGTAGTCCGAGTGACACCGTATAAACCTACAAGAAATCTTGTTGATACCTCTTTTAGTTTCGGTGCTAGAGATCGAGTGGAAATAATTGGCGCACCCTGTATATCTCTTATTACACCTAATTTGAACAGTTAAAATTTTGTAATGTATGCTAGTAATTTAATTTGCTTAATCAATTTGGAATTAATTAGAGAATTAGCGCTCACAGAGTGTGTCTTAAAAGTGACTGACTGGATTGTGCCCTGCCAAATAATTTTTTTTTTCTTCAACCGTATAATAATATCTATATTATTTTCGGCAACACAGATCTTAGAAATAACCTATTCTTTTACTAGTAAAATAATGAACGCTCATTATTGTACTAGTAACAAAATAATGAGAAACGTTAGCAACGTCTTATTATGGGCGTTGTAACCAAGTAGGCAGGAACTGTCATTTAATTTTTATTTAATTTGATGTTTGTCAGTTTTGAAAAGTGTATTGTAAAAATGTCTCAAGAACAAGAATTTCAATGTAGGCACACCTCCGGAATTAGTCGAAATAGTTAATTTCACTATTGAAACACTAATTCCGACGCAGTCACGAAAAGTGTATGATTTTGCTTATAAAAAATTTATAAAATGGTGCAAAGAAAATATTGTACGAAGATACACAGAAAATGTTATGCCTGCTTATTATACGTATTTGTCAAGAAAATTAAAAAAGTTCGAAACTATGGGCACAATATTCAATGATTAAAACTCAATTAAACATCGAACGTAATGTAAAAATGGAAAATTATACCAAATTAGCTGCATTTTTAAAGCGACAAGGAGAAAATTATACCGCGAAAAAATCAAAAGTATTAACAAAAGACCAATTTGATAAATTTCTTCAGGATGCACCGAATAATGTTTATTTAGCAACAAAAGTAGGTAGGTACTTTCTTATTTTTTTTTATTATTATGATATCCTTTAGAAGATTAATATTTAAATTAACGTATTTCGAATTTAAAACGTTTATACCACGATAGCTCAGCGGTGGAGCTTTTGTGTTCCGTCTCGGAGGTCTGCGGTTCGAATCTCAGCGCCGGCCGATTCTTTTTTTACTTATTTCAACGTTTGCATTATTTTTACGCTTGAAGAAAAAATAGTATATGTCACTTGGAGCAGAAGACCCATTATATGTTTCGCCCAGTTTGCACAGCCTCGGCTAACGCCTCGGCAGTGCAAGAGTCTGGGCTCAATAATAATGATAGTCTTCTACTCCTAGTAACATAATGTACTATTATTTTGATAATCCATTTCTGTTTGTATATTATATAATGTTTCGACTACTTCTACTGCCTTAAATTTACCGGACAGATTAATATCGACATTTTCTATATAAATGTAGAATGGTCCTAAATCAGTTTTATCGTAAGTAATTAGGTGTACTTTTTTGTCTCAATATTTATTAAAATAATTAGTTGTGACGTTTTTGTGATATCATTCCCTGATTGCATATTCGATTGCTCTTTATTTTGTTGTTGATTGACTGAAAAATCTTGGAAGGTATTCGCTTCATCCGATTCTGCATTCCAACGTCTAGGTAGTTCCCTTTATTCTTTGCCGGGGTATCACTCCCGCTGGAGAACTCCATATATATCACTAACTAAATAA
Source organism: Lochmaea capreae (assembly GCA_949126875.1). NCBI lineage: Eukaryota > Metazoa > Arthropoda > Insecta > Coleoptera > Chrysomelidae > Lochmaea > Lochmaea capreae. The sequence continues at coordinate 36,499,003 of OX421395.1, forward strand.
TTTTTTACTCAACTCTACTAGATACTATAATTAATAATATAACTGTGAAGAGGAACGGGAAAGCAATAAACTTCTTTGTATTAACTAGCCCCCTTTTTTGTTTTCGAACCGATCCCTTCGACGACCTGAAAGGAACTCACCCAATTTAAAATTGGAAATTCGAAATAACTATCAATAGTTTCCGATATACAGGGTATTAAAGTTGAAAAATCTTTGTTTTTCGTGACCACGTAATTTTACTATTAACAAATAAATATGCATTCTTAATTGATAGTATCATTTATATGTTCTAGTTTATCGTAAACTTACATATAAATAGTTCAAAATGTCAACATATACAGGGTTTGACTCAATTATACAATGACGAATCTTTGTAATTCTATGAAATTCTTATATTGAATGAAAACAACGTCAGAAATAAAAAGTCACTTCACATTCAATGTTCTGGAATCAAATACTAATTCTAGAGGTATTCCATAGAGGGTGATTCTTAATGCAACATGCAACCTCAAATTAGTTTTTTTCTATATGAAATAAATAAGTTTCACCATGTACCTATTTCAAAATTAGTTTTTGATGTTGAAAACGTATTGGTTACCTAGATATTAGTACTTTTCTTAAAAATTAGAGAAAATACACTTTTTCTGAATTTTATAATTCGATCCGTCAAAATGATTTATTATTTTTTTTTTTTGTAATAAGCTTGAAATAGTTAATAAACGGAAAAAATTTCATTATTTTACTATGACCAGGTTTTCAGAAACAGGGTCCTGTGGGTAGAGCACTAAGCAAAATAGGCATAATGAACGAAATAATAATCACATTTCTATGGATACATATCGAAGTGTACCGAACCATTGATAAAAAGATGAATAAATTAAAGTATTTTATCATCCTGTAGGTACTTATGTACCATAGTAAATTAATAATTAATTGAATAAAATGCTGACATTTTTTGTTAGGTGAAAACTATTTTGCCTATTTTAGTATTTTATTACAACAATAAATTCTAAATTGATGAATTGTCAGAAATAAGATGTAAACAAACTGACATTTCTAGCATACTTCATTTGTTTTCAAAGTACACTTTAAAAATGGTTTGGAAACACAATAGGCAAAATAGTTTATACCCAACATTTTATTTGATTATTTATTAATTTACTGTGGTACATACCTACAGGATGATAAAATACTTCAATTTATTTATATTTTTATCAATGGTTTGGTACACTTCGGTATGTATCCATAGAAATGTGATTATTATTTGGTTCATTATGCCTATTTTGCTGGTGTAACTTATTTATTTCATATTATACTTAGAAAAAAAACTAATTTCAGGTTGCATTAAGAATCACCCTGTAGGAATACCTCTATAATTAGTATATTTGATTCCAGAACATTGAATATGAAATAACTTTTTATTTCTGACGTTGTTTTAATTCAATATAAGAATTTCATAGAATTACAAAGATTCGTCCTTGTATAATTGAGTCAAACCCTGTATATGTTGACATTTTGAACTATTTATATGTAAGTTTACGATAAATTAGAACATATAAATGATACTATCAATTAAGAATGCATATTTATTTGTTAATAGTAAAATTACGTGGTCACGAAAAACAAGGAATTTCCAACTTAAATACCCTGTATATCGGAAACTAGTCATAGGATTGAATTGGTCCCATGGACACTGTTGGTCAGGAAGTCAAGTACAACATCATATCCAAAATTTATAACATTTGACGGAACGCCACTTTGTGATAAGAAAAGCGCGGGGTCCTTTGACTCAAATTATAATCAGTTTACAGGTAGGCTAATTTTATTGGCAAAACAAATTATTGTTTGACACTTTGGCACCAAAATATACTTGCTTCTCAAGTTCGGTAGCACTGATGATCTTTTTTTGAACAAATGGCATTCTTTCACGAATCAATAGATGTAATTTCGTTTATACATCTCCCGAGTACCAAAATGTACAGCAAGCAAGCCATATTAACGGAGAAAGTGAAACAAGATAATATGTGATGTATCAAATGTCAAGCGCTACAATTAACTGACCATTGCCATTGCCTGGTCGAAAGTAAGATCTTTCCACCCGGGTCGAAATTAAAAGTCAATAATTGTATACTTCTCAACCTCAAAACCAGTCAAAAATTACGTTTTTACATATATGGTTGTAAGTAAAAAAACAATTTCGTGTATTTGGCAACACAGCAATTGATGGACTTGATGTGTATATTAATCACAAATTAACGCCACGCCCCATTTTCCCCTTCTGACCAATCCTATTGCAGTAGTGGACCCAATGAACTGATAAAAGGAAATGTCCCTTTGGGTCCATGGACTCAAAAGTCACAAATGGACCCAATCATCTGGTGAGAGGACAATTATTGGACTCAAAGTGCCGATATGAGGTATATATATATATATATATATATATATATATATATATATATATATATATATATATATATATATAAATCAAAAATGGAGTCGAATTAATTTTTAATCAATCGGTTCGCATCCTGGGACAGCTGTTTCGGCCTTTAGGCCTCATCAGCCAGGCTATCGAACCGATTGAACCAAAAATCAACTCGACTATAATGATCAAAGATCAAGGTGAAACAACTAACGCATTAGTGTCGCCATCTACGAATGCAAAGTAGAAAATGGATGTGGAGAAGGTATAGGTATTACAGCCACTACGCAAGAGGTATCTCTTGATATACATAGTGGCCGACCAAACTATGTTGGTATTTCTACCACCAACTCCACTCATGTCTAGTAGACAAAAGGAACAAATCAAAAATGGAGTCGAATTAATTTTTAATCAATCGGTTCGCATCCTGGGACAGCTGTTTCGGCCTTTAGGCCTCATCAGCCAGGCTATCGAACCGATTGAACCAAAAATCAACTCGACTATAATGATCAAAGATCAAGGTGAAACAACTAACGCATTCGTAGATGGCGACACTAATGCGTTAGTTGTTTCACCTTGATCTTTGATCATTATAGTCGAGTTGATTTTTGGTTCAATCGGTTCGATAGCCTGGCTGATGAGGCCTAAAGGCCGAAACAGCTGTCCCAGGATGCGAACCGATTGATTAAAAATTAATTCGACTCCATTTTTGATTTGTTCCTTTTGTCTACTAGACATGAGTGGAGTTGGTGGTAGAAATACCAACATAGTTTGGTCGGCCACTATGTATATCAAGAGATACCTCTTGCGTAGTGGCTGTAATACCTATACCTTCTCCACATCCATTTTCTACTTTGCATTCGTAGATGGCGACACTAATGCGTTAGTTGTTTCACCTTGATATTTGATCATTATAGTCGAGTTGATTTTTGGTTCAATCGGTTCGATAGCCTGGCTGATGAGGCCTAAAGGCCGAAACAGCTGTCCCAGGATGCGAACCGATTGATTAAAAATTAATTCGACTCCATTTTTGATTTGTTCCTTTTGTCTACTAGACATGAGTGGAGTTGGTGGTAGAAATACCAACATAGTTTGGTCGGCCACTATGTATATCAAGAGATACCTCTTGCGTAGTGGCTGTAATACCTATACCTTCTCCACATCCATTTTCTACTTTATATATATATATATATATATGTTTGATCTTTAATTTTTCCAGGTTATGTAGGTATCCAAATGTTATTATAAAATATGTTTTGCAGTTTTCCTCCAGTTTGTAATAATCGGACATGCCTGTTTTTCCATTGGCTCTTCTTAATTATTCAAGTAAATTATAGCAAAAATGTTTCATTTTATTGAATACGGAAACAAATCATTTAAGGACTGTTCAGAGTAGGAGCGACGAGCGTCGCGTCGACGGTTAAATAACCCAGTGTTATGAAATCCAAGCATTCACCCCTGATTTATAGATTCCGTAACGCAACGTAACGCAAGGATTTCCGTGAAACGATAAAAGATAAATCATAGGACGACTCCACTACCATTCATAGATTGCCCTTACGCATGACGCTGATCGCGGCTGTAACGCGAGAGATACCCATCTCCATATTTTTGAAGTTGCGTTGTGGTACGATGACAGAAGTAATCTATGAAAGGTAGTGGAGTCGTCCTATGATTTATCTTTTATCGTCTCACGGAAATCCTTGCGCTACGTTACGTTACGGAATCTATAAATCAGGGGTCAGAGTAAGAGCGACCAGCGCGGCGACGCGTTGCGATTACTTCCCGCGACAGCGACGGATACAAATCGAATTGATTTTTTGTGGCGACGTACCAGCGACCAGGCGTTAAAATGAGTTCCACTGAGGATGTTGCCGAAATATTAATTTCAGAAATTCAGTCAAGACCCCCGTTATGGAACACAAAGTTGCCTTCGTATAAAAATAAAAATTTAAGAGATAGGCTCTATTCTGAAGTGGGAGTAATATTAGGAATATCGAGTAAGTTTCTTTTTTATATTAAATTACAGTATATTAAATTAGGTAAAAAACACGAAGTATAACCTAAAAATTTTTTATTTATAATTATTTAGTATTGAAAAATTTATATATTCTGGTCGATAAAATATTGTTTAAATGTATTTCGTATCTCTATAGCTCTATTAGTTGCTCTATTGTTCCGAACTGCTCTTGCGTTTAAATTTATGTTGTTTTGTCTATTTTCCATAATATTATTGTAATCTGTATCAGACTCTCCATCAAAGTCCCTGATTAAATTGTGGAGTATACATGCGCATTTGATGACATTTATAGCAGTTGATTGTTTAAGTAAAATACTTGTATCCAATATTCTGAATTTTTGATATAATATGCCAAATGCATTTTCAATGCATTTTCGAGTACGTGAAAGACGGTCGTTGAAAAGTTGCTTTTCATCATGTAACATTCCATTTCTTGGTCGTGGATATGGCCTCATTAGATACGTTTTTAGCGGGTAGGCCTCATCCCCTATCATGACATTTGGCAGAATAGTATTAGAATTTGGTAATGCGCTATCAGGAGGTACATTCAGTCGATTTGTCTCTAACAAGTTATAAAGTGCCGAAGACTGAAAAACTCCACCGTCACTTTCAGATCCTTTTGAACCCACTTCTATAGTGTTAAATTTCTTGTTAGCATCGGCAGCCCCTTGTAGTCCGATAGAATAATATTTCAAGTAATTAAAATATAATGTTCCACTTTTGGGGGGACATTTTATTTGGCAATGCTTTCCATCAATTGATCCGAAACAATTTGGAAAATTCCATAGTGTGTTGTATTCTTCAATTATTGCTTCTAACTGTTGTTGGTTAGGAAATGGCATATATTCATCCTGTAATTTTTCCCAAATAATGAGTCATGTTTCCTTTACGATCTCAGAAACTGTGGAATATCCCATTCTGAATTCGTGTCCCAAATGTTTATAGGTGGTTCCGGTGACAAGGAATCTGTAAATAAGTTGAGTGAGTTGCAAAAGAAATGTATAAAACAATAATTTTTTAATTAAATTTTGTAAATGGTTAAGAAATATATCGATATTAAATAAAGTATAGTATTGCTTAAAACTAAGACATTTAAAATTATTTCAGAGGAAGCCGTAGCAGCTCGGTGGAAAAATAAAAAGGACACATATCGCCGTGAGTTGAAAAAACTTCCAGTGTCCCGTTCTGGAGATGGAGCCAACAGCAATTCATCTTCTTGGCCATATTTTGAAATGATGTCTTTTTTAAAAGATCTAATGACTCCGGCCAGCAAATATGGAAATCTATCTTCCTCTCAGCAACATGATAATGCTGAAGTAGAAGAAGACTTAGAGACGCAATCAAATATTGATCCAACATCTCCGGGACCGGCATTTTCATCAGAATCATCAGCGTCACAATCTGTGCTCAGACCACCATCCGCGACTTCTTCCACTACAAGCAAGGCCAACAGAAAAAGACTGTGTGACACGAGGGACGATAAATTTCTTGAAATAGAAAACAAAAAGTTGAAGATATTATCCCAAACATTAGCACAAGATGCACCTGCGCCAGAATGTGAGGATCTGAAATTTTTTTAAAAGTCTCATTCCATATATGAACAAGTTCCAACCCATTCAGAAATTAAAGATTCGAAATAAAATACAACAAGTTATTATAGACGAAATGTCGCAAAACGAAACTGTGAGACCTGCAGCACCTGAAAACCAACCAACACCACTACACCACTCATCATATTCAGAGAGTCCATCATTCCCAATCTCATCGTTTTCTCATTTTCAATACTAAATATATTACATTCTCTACATTTTTAGGAATTTATTATGTTTGATTTTTTATATAAATAGGTATGTAAAAATGTATGTTTTCTTTTCTTACCTTATAGTAACAACAAGTCGCTCTGCAGGTGAAATGTAGCGTTTTTGTACAAAGTTTGTTACTGTTTTCTCCAAGTGAGGACCAACCTTTTCCAGTAAGTAATCAAAAGTTCGGATGGACATTCTCAGGTAGTTCCAAAATCGGTCTGGATACATTCTTAATTTATAGTATAAATGGTGGAATTCACCAAACAAATGCCTTTCTTTATTTATGGGGTGAATTCCGACTTTTCTGTTTAATCGGCCTATATGATATGGCATGTCCAGTAAAAGAAACAAACGAACTGACCGAACTGTTCTTGTTGGAGCCATTTTATGAACTGAAAAAAAGCGTGTTGTTGAATATTTGACGCGTCGCAGACGCGAATGCAACGCTCCAACTCTGAAACAGCATCGCGTCGCCCGCCGCTACGCTATCGCGACGTGACGCTCGTCGCTCCTACTCTGAACAGTCCTTTAGGCAATCTGCTAGTAGTATTACAAATTTGAAGTACTAAGTGAGTAGGTAGTTTTTATATTTATTATAAAACAGATTGTCTGATTTTCCACTGACCCCTCTCGTGAATTATAGCAAAGAAATGCTAATTAGGTTGCCACGTTTTTTTTGTAGTTCCCTATTTAGACCCCACTAGCGGTCTCTCTACTGGCAAATTATGCCCGAGCTCAGCCGTAGAGGGTAGAAAGAAAAGTGAGCCGCGCCACCGGCTTAGACGGTTCAAGCCGGAAACCCCTAGGTCTTGTAGGCACTAGCAGAGCCACAAGATAAGTTACCAAAAAAAAAAAAAAATATAAAAATATATGGTGAACCAAATAAATAAAACTATGATTGAAATACGTTAAATTACTTTACTTAACAAAACAAATTGATCAAGTGAAGTTGAACTGGTCTAACAAATTTAGAACAAAATTATGTCAACATAAATACAATATTACGCACAAAGAGATAATACTATAGGATAGAAGAAAAAAAAATAATTCGTATATAGGGTACGTGTGATCACACTAAATTTAGTTTACCAAATAAATAAAACTATAGTTAGATAAGCTTATCTGATTCTGAAGTCACTTCGGAGTGTGAACCTTTTCTTTTCCTTTTCCTTTTCAGATGAAACTGCTGAAGTTGGGATTCTCCAATAACTAGGAAAAGGTAGATCTTCCTGATGAATACAGGGATGGATCCTCCAGGATAAAAAAAAACCCTAGATAATTCAATTTAATTAGAAGAGAAAATTACAAAAAAAAAAATCAATAAGAAAGTAACTTCAACAACACTTAAGAGCCAAAGTTAAATTAAAATTCACAATTTGATTAGAAAGGAAAATTACAAAAAGTCTATTTTTAAAGTGGCTTTAGCAACAATCAAAAGTCAAAATTGAATTAAAATTCAGTTACCAAAATAATATACCAAAGTAGAAGTTACTACTAAAATTACATACAGATCAAATCACAGTAAAGTAATATAACAGTGTTCAAAGCGAATAACGTTGCAAATTTCCAATAAAATAAAGTACCTTAAGTTTTACTTATAAACTGAAGAGCTTACGGAAGTTACTAGTAAATACTTACATCTCCAATTCAAAGTAAGTAAGAGTGAGTTACAGTGAAAATTGATAGAATAAAATATACTAAACGTTTTACTTAAAAAAAATGAAAATTTAAAGAGAGTTATAGTAGACACGAATTTATAGTTTAAAATGATCGAAATTAATTGATTCACAGCAATTACGTTGATAGTACACATGAAATATAGACAAAATAATCGACTCACCTAGATGTTATAGGGTTTTAAGTCAAACACTGTTCGGTTATGGAACGGCACCTGCTAATCGACAATGGCTTCCCTCAAATAAATCCCGCAAGCGGTAATTCTAACTTGACACCAAAATCCAAAAATATCAACCACTGAGGTAAGACAGAATGGTCAAGTTAAAAATAAAATGGTTTTGCTTCAAAATCCAATTAAGATGGCCCAAATACAGCCAGATATGATAGTAAAACCGTGGAGTTCAGCTCACTTGTTAACATCACCTCCAAAAACCAACAACCTCTTCCAATGCCGGAAATCACAAAATGACACCGAACTGACTTCCCACAAGAATATTCGCGAGTCTACATTCAACACTAAAAATCGCGTTCGTCCGTGTTGATAGTTAGCCTCACCTTACTCAATCTCCAGTCATCAATAAAAATGCCTTAGACAATAACGAACGAATCTTGCCAAAATAAGGTATGCGACACTATTTACAGCAACCAATAGACTTGGAACTTAAGGTATGCAACACTATTTACGAGTACTTGAGAAATAGAATATTATCAGACGTATAATTATAATGGAACTGTAAAAGAATAAAAAGAGCACGTTACAACATCCCCCCTCCAAAGAAAGGAGGAAATCTTCCTAAAGATTTGCGACGATGACTCAAAATATCAATGAGTGCTTCCTAAAAAGAAGTTCCTGGGAAAGAGAGGTTATAATAATAAAAAAAATAAAACGATAGGCAAGTTAAACTACACGTAATTTTGAAGAAATAACGGTAGATGCAAAATACGTGACCAGATTTCTACACAGGGTACCGGACAACCCGAACAACATACATGACCAGATTTCTACACAGGGTACCGGACAACCCGAACAACATACATGACCAGATTTCTACAAAGGGTACCGGACAACCCGAACAACATACATGACCAGATTTCTACAAAGGGTACTGGACAACCCGAACAACATACATGACCAGATTTCTACAAAGGGTACTGGACAACCCGAACAACATACATGACCAGATTTCTACAAAGGGTACTGGACAACCCGAACAACATACATGACCTACTGGCGTTCTATAGGGTGGGTGCTGGAAGCTAAGAAGGTATTCAACGAAACAACACATAATTCAGCCATTCTGCAGATTGCAGATGCGGTTTAAAAGAACAGCCCAGAGCCTCGTACTCACACAAGGTGGTCCCTAAGGCACGAGCAACCCTGGCTGCACTCACCTACAAATCTGACAGAGCGAAAGAACTAAGAAACGTATACTGGAACAAAACCAACTGCACCAATCCCAACCAAATGATAGTGTGGCCAAAATGTGGTTAGGTTGGAGGGCTCCTACCTCCCCGCCTGGACAATCCCCGGGTGATTGAATTCTCAAGCCCCAATCACAGGGCACAAACACCAAAAAAAAAGAAACGAGAAGTTAAGAAAAGAAAAGATACAAAGAGACAATACAACTAGCAAAAGTACAAAGTAATATACTAAGCGAACTGGGTGTGTTATTCCTCATCTGAGGATGGAGACTCATAGAACGGTTTTAGATCTTGCACATGCCAAACACCTTTAGAATTACCCGAATCGTCTTGGAGTTCATATGACCAAGTACCACACTTACGTTTGATAATGAAAGGACCTAAATATACCGGAGCTAATTTCGCACTATAATAATTTAGCGCATCAGATAAAGATTTATTTCTTCGCCAGACTTTGTCGCCACAATTAAAAGAAAGTGGGCGTCGACGTAAATTATAGCGATTAGCATTATTCTTTTGTGTAGTCTCGATGCGCCCCTGTATTTGACGATATAATTTAACAAATCCTTCACAGCGATTTTTAACGAAAGTATCTAAAGGGATTGACTTGGAAGGAAATTTAGTTTGATGGTCAGTACCATAAAGTTTATGCTCTCTACCAAATAAAACGAAATACGGACTATACTTAGTAGTTTCACTAGGCGAAGTTCGAATAGCACAACCTATCTCATTCAGATGTTCATCCCACGTTCGATGATTATCCTGTTTTACGAAGGTACGCAACATCGTTTTGATTACCCTATTATGACGTTCGGTGGGGTTAGCTCGAGGGTTATAAGAAGCTGTGAAAAATATCTGAGTGTTAAACCTCTCACACAATTTACGAAATTCGTTGGATTTCATTTGAGCTCCGTTATCACAAGTCAACGTCATCGGGGTACCGTACAAAAGAAAGAAACTCTCCATAATTTCTACCAAAGATTTAGCTGTAGCTGTTCGGCAAGGGTATAAAAAGACTGCTTTTCTAAAATAATCCGACACGACAAGAATATATTGGTAACCCCGCTTCGACCGTGGAAGTGGTCCTATATAATCAAGACTAATGGCTTGGAATGGTTCGGTTACTTCTGGTCGTTCCCCCATCAACCCTGTAGGCAACTTCTGTTCTACCTTATTCTGAGCACAACTCTTGCAAGACTTCACATATTTAGCCACATCCATTCTCATCTTAGGCCAGTAAAAGCTTTGGCGAACTTTCCCAAAAGTCTTAAAGACACCTAAATGACCAGCAGAGGGTAAATTATAACAACGTTGAAGGATAGACAACCGTTTGTCCTTGGGAACTACTATTTTCCAGTCATCAGCAGGTGACGAGAGATCAGGAATCGATGGTTTTACGAGTTTATATAAAGTTTCATTGTTTACTCGCCACAAGGGATATTTCAATGGATTTGCTTGAACCGATCGAAGCATTGATGAGTACCATTTGTCGTTGGTGGTCATGGGAGGATCTAAAACGGATATAGAATCGACAGAAACAGGTACTGATCGAGAAAGAAAGTCAGGAACTATATGATCTTTACCTTTACGGTGAATCAACTCAAAATCATATTGCTGCAAGCGCAACTGCCAACGTGCAAGCCTACCTTGGGGATCTTTTAATCGATGGAGCCACAGCAAAGACGCATGGTCGGTGATAACAATAAAATGTACATGATCTAAGTAATGACGTAGTTTTTCAACCGCCCAAATAACAGCAAGACACTCTTTTTCAGTCACTGACAACTTCATTTCCTGTTTAGATAAAGACCTAGACAAATAACAGATAACCTTTTCGCCTTCTTCATACTGCTGGGTTAGAACAGCACCAAGACCATAATTGGAGGCATCAGTTTGCAAATAAAAAGTTTTTTCAAAGTCAGGAGAAGTTAGAATAGGAGCAGACACTAAGCATTCCTTAAGGTTGGTAAACGAACGTTGACAATCTGCTGTCCAATGCCACCTGGCATTTTTCTTGGTCAATTTAAGGATCGGAGCTAATAGAGAGGAAAAGTTGGGTACAAATCGTCTGTACCAAGAAGCTGTCCCTACAAACCTACGTATTTCGTTAACATTACGAGGTGGCGGAATATTCACTATAGCCTCTACCTTCTCAGAATCCGGTCGCAGACCTTTATCATCAACTACGTAGCCAAGATATTTTAATTGCGGCTTACAAAAATTACACTTCTCCTTCGACACAACTAAACCGGCCTTACACAAACGATCAAGAACTTCCCCCAAGAGTCGTAAGTGGTCAGAAAAGTTATTCGTAATAATAATGATGTCATCAAGGTATACCATGACGTTTGGTTCGAGTTCAGGACCTAAAATGGTGTCTACGATTCTCTGCCAGGTTGCAGGAGCATTTGAAAGTCCAAAGGGCATTCGACGGAACTGGAAAAGACCTCTACCAGGAACAGTAAAAGCTGTATACTCCCGAGATGACTCACTAAGCGGTACTTGCCAAAAAGCGGATTTGATATCGATGGAACTAATGTAACGAGTATCTCTCAAGCGATCTAGGATGGTGGAGATATAAGGAATTGGATATGCATCTTTTTTAGTCACTGAATTCACCTTACGGAAATCGATACAGAATCTATACGAACCATCTTTCTTACGAACAAGACACACTGGACTAGACCATGGACTATTCGACCTTTCAATAACACCTAAATTCAGCATTTCAGTAACCTCGTCGTCGATAATCTTCTGTTTAAAAGGGGATACCGGATAATAACGTTGCTTAATCGGCTTGGTTCCAGGTTCTAAAATAATGTCATGCTCTGCTACTTTACAACAACCAAGACCAGTGCCTATTTCCGAGATTTTACGGGTAACCATTTCGTCTAAGGCACGCCTTTCTGATTGGTTTAAGCTATCAGCACTCTTAATAAACGACACATCGATGTTAGCTGAAGGTTCCGAAAAACGCCACACATCCTGCTTAAGGTCCGGAATAATCTCCATTGCCCTCCAAAAGTCTATTCCCAAAATGATGTTATGCGAAAGTTCAGGAAGTACTAAAATATCTATAATCCTAGTTTTGTTCAATAAAGTGACAGGTGTTTGTATATAACCAATACTGTGACAAGTCTCCCCATTCGCAACTGTACAGGTAAAAGAGTGCTTAATGAGTTTAAGACCTAAACTTAAAAGTATTTCGTACCCTGGCAATCCTACTATAGTTCGGCTAGCACCAGAATCAAGAAGACCTAACATAGAATAGCCCAATACATCAACTTGAAGATAGGGACGCTGATCATCTTGAGCGTGTGAGATAACGAAATCTAAAAGTACTTTATTAGGAAAAACATAGTCGGTCGTTGATGTTGTTAGGGAAAGAAAGTCACGACCTAACGATTCTCCCTTGTTCCGTTTCCCGAATTACTACATTTCGGACAAGCCCTGACTGTAACATTAGGCGTTCCACAACGAAAACAATGTATTTTCCGGGGATTTGGACAGTTCCGGTTTATGTGTCCCGTATTCTGACAATTCCAACAAACGATATTCCTGTTCGGACGACTACTATCAGGTGTATCGATCCTATTAACGCCGACAGAGCTATTGTCAAGATTTGAAAGGTGTTGCGGATCTGCTGCCGTGGGTAATACGTCTACGAAAGCGAAGTCAGGTTCCACAAACTGATTTTTCCTACGCGAAGGGGGAACATAGTTCTCGACACGATACTTTTTAGTCTCTAACTTAAGACATTCTGCTTCAAGCTCCTCAATGGTTTGGACGACAGGAAGTTGCGTGGTATAAAAGGGTGACAAATTACGAATCAAAAGATCTAATTGGACTTCTCCAGTGAGACCACCATGGCGTCTAAACATTGCCTGCATACAAGAAAGATATTCAATTATGCCTTCCGAAGTGTCTTGAGTTCGTTCAATGATTTCTTTAAAAAGACGAGATCTATAATCAGGAGGTTCGAAATGACGACGAAGTAAATCAGACAAACTAGGCCAATCGTTAAACCTATCGATATTGGCTCGATACCAATTCAAAGCCTTACCAGTAAATAAATCTATCGCGCTATCGAATAACTGACTTTCCGAAATATTACGAGCCCTACTCAGTTCTCTAACTCTCTCAAGAAAATTATGTACAGACGATTTAGCATCTCCCGTAAATTTGAGATTCCACTTCTCCAGGTTTGGTGGTTTATAACTGGACTGTAACGACGTAGCCTGAGGACGAGGGTTACATCGCGAAACATTGGGTGAGGAATGGAGCTCCTCATCAGATTCATGAAGGATTACACTAAGTTCGGGATTACCTCTAGCGGCGGTTTCTAAAGAATCCAATGTACTCAGCACGTCCATCTGCAGATTAGCTCTCTCCGAAATCTCTTGAGGGGTCAACCCCGATTCAGGAATCCGTTGGACACGGTGATTAAGATGTACCAACTTAGAGAGAGAAGAATGATATTTTTGCTGCGAATTGCCAGCATCAATGGTGGAAATAGTTTCCCTAACCTGATCTAAAAGAGACTTAATTTGAACTTTTTCATCGCTAAATTTTAAAGTATACGGGGGTAGAGTGAAGGATCCCCTCTTCTCCATCTGTAAGACGGGTCTCAGAGCTGCTCTCAACCGATCAACTGTTAGATTGGAATCAGCCGCAATACCTCGGACAACAAGTTCATAGATGAGCATTTCCTTTTTCAAATAACTAACGTCCATCTTGTAATCCATCTCGATGTGCAAAGAAGAACTGTTCAAAATTACGACGAAACAAAAATGCAAACAAAACAAAACCAGTACGAATAACCCTACTACGAAGAGAAATAAAAAAAATATTTATATAAGGAAAGAGAATGTACTAAACCCAACGCAATAGGTAAATATATAAATCGACAATAAGTTAGCAATAAGTAAATAAGTTATCAAATGTGATCCGAAAAATAATATTATATATGAATAAATGCGCTACTAAATTGATAGATCTTTATAAAATTTACTTAGTTCACCATAAATGATAATAAAATGAAATTTACATAAATCCGCAAAAAAAAATACCCGGCCCCACGTTGGGCGCCAAAAATTTGCCACGTTTTTTTTGTAGTTCCCTATTTAGACCCCACTAGCGGTCTCTCTACTGGCAAATTATGCCCGAGCTCAGCCGTAGAGGGTAGAAAGAAAAGTGAGCCGCGCCACCGGCTTAGACGGTTCAAGCCGGAAACCCCTAGGTCTTGTAGGCACTAGCAGAGCCACAAGATAAGTTACCCAAAAAAAAAAAAAATATAAAAATATATGGTGAACCAAATAAATAAAACTATGATTGAAATACGTTAAATTACTTTACTTAACAAAACAAATTGATCAAGTGAAGTTGAACTGGTCTAACAAATTTAGAACAAAATTATGTCAACATAAATACAATATTACGCACAAAGAGATAATACTATAGGATAGAAGAAAAAAAAATAATTCGTATATACCCTATATACGAATTCACTTCGGAGTGTGAACCTTTTCTTTTCCTTTTCCTTTTCAGATGAAACTGCTGAAGTTGGGATTCTCCAATAACTGGGAAAAGGTAGATCTTCCTGATGAATACAGGGATGGATCCTCCAGGATAAAAAAAAACCCTAGATAATTCAATTTAATTAGAAGAGAAAATTACAAAAAAAAAATCAATAAGAAAGTAACTTCAACAACACTTAAGAGCCAAAGTTAAATTAAAATTCACAATTTGATTAGAAAGGAAAATTACAAAAAGTCTATTTTTAAAGTGGCTTTAACAACAATCAAAAGTCAAAATTGAATTAAAATTCAGTTACCAAAATAATATACCAAAGTAGAAGTTACTACTAAAATTACATACAGATCAAATCACAGTAAAGTAATATAACAGTGTTCAAAGCAAATAACGTTGCAAATTTCCAATAAAATAAAGTACCTTAAGTTTTACTTATAAACTGAAGAGCTTACGGAAGTTACTAGTAAATACTTACATCTCCAATTCAAAGTAAGTAAGAGTGAGTTACAGTGAAAATTGATAGAATAAAATATACTAAACGTTTTACTTAAAAAAAATGAAAATTTAAAGAGAGTTATAGTAGACACGAATTTATAGTTTAAAATGATCGAAATTAATTGATTCACAGCAATTACGTTGATAGTACACATGAAATATAGACAAAATAATCGACTCACCTAGATGTTATAGGGTTTTAAGTCAAACACTGTTCGGTTATGGAACGGCACCTGCTAATCGACAATGGCTTCCCTCAAATAAATCCCGCAAGCGGTAATTCTAACTTGACACCAAAATCCAAAAATATCAACCACTGAGGTAAGACAGAATGGTCAAGTTAAAAATAAAATGGTTTTGCTTCAAAATCCAATTAAGATGGCCCAAATACAGCCAGATATGATAGTAAAACCGTGGAGTTCAGCTCACTTGTTAACATCACCTCCAAAAACCAGGAGCGTCTAAATGTAGTACTGTACCAACGTTGCCAAGTGTAGTCCTAAACTAAAACGTTTGTGTTTTGGAAAGTAAAAATATTTTAATAATGATATTTATCACGAATGCATAGATACATTTTCCCTAATCGAAAAATTGAATTGTGTAATTGACAGATTATTATAATAATTTTCAATAATAACCTAACTAAAACCACCCTACCTTACCCCCTACCCTAATCCGAATCGAAAAATTGAATTGTGTAATTGACAGATTATTATAATAATTTTCAATAATAACCTAACTAAAACCACCCTACCTTACCCCCTACCCTAATCCGAATCGAAAAATTGAATTGTGTAATTGACAGATTATTATAATAATTTTCAATAATAACCTAACCAAAACCACCCTACCTTACCCCCTACCCTAATCCGAATCGAAAAATTCTTCGTATTTTTAGTCAATTTTTGAAAAAAACAATAAGAAAATAAAAATAAAAATATCTTGACTCGGACACGACTCGAACCTGGTACCTCTGTGTTAGAAGCCCAGCACACTTACGCTGGGCTAATCTCCGCACACATTAATGATATCGTATAGAAGGTTAAAAACCGTGCGCGCTTCGCATGAAAGCCGAGCGCCACCGGAGATACTCGATGGCGCCCTTTCAGTTTAGGACTACACTTGGCAACGTTGGTACAGTACTACATTTAGACGCTCCTCAAAAACCAACAACCTCTTCCAATGCCGGAAATCACAAAATGACACCGAACTGACTTCCCACAAGAATATTCGCGAGTCTACATTCAACACTAAAAATCGCGTTCGTCCGTGTTGATAGTTAGCCTCACCTTACTCAATCTCCAGTCATCAATAAAAATGCCTTAGACAATAACGAACGAATCTTGCCAAAATAAGGTATGCGACACTATTTACAGCAACCAATAGACTTGGAACTTAAGGTATGCAACACTATTTACGAGTACTTGAGAAATAGAATATTATCAGACGTATAATTATAATGGAACTGTAAAAGAATAAAAAGAGCACGTTACAAGGTAAACTATAAAAAATTTTATTATAGCAATAAACAGACATGTCTGCTTTTTCATTGACCCTTATTAATTATTAGAAAAAACCACAGCAAAAGTGGGTTTATGTTTTTATTGAAAAGAAACAAATCAAAAATATTCTATAAAAATATAAATGAAATTATTATTATTATTATTACAAATTTAATGTAATTGTCTTCATATTTATGATTACATGGTAACTGAAGTTCATCTTCCATTTTTCTCTTAAATTTCTCCTGAGAACAAAAAGAAAAGAAAAAGTTTACAAAAATATCAATTTTTCACAATTCTAAATATGTCATTTTTCTACTTACAGTTTGAGCGAACACTTCTATATGAAAATTATTTGGATCTGTGTGGGCAGTTACATCAGACTTCATTTTAGATACATAATCCGAACTGTAAATGGAATAAAACAATTAGATGTTTCTTCTAGGTAGGTGTTGTCATTTTTCTACTTACTGAATAGTTTTAGCGAACCCTTCTATATGGAAATAATTTGGATCTGTGTGGGCATCAGTTACATCAGACTTCATTTTAGTTTTGTAATTAGAACTGTAAATGGAATAAAAGAATTAGATGTTTCTTTTAAATAGGTGTTAGATAATGAAAAAATGTATTTTATTCTCTTCAGCACCTGAAACCCAAGAAATCAAAATTTTGTACCATCAAAAAGACCTCTTAGGTATAATCATATCGTTTTACCAATTGCTGCATCACTACTTCAACTCTTAGATAATAAACTCAGAGCACGTGAACCCTCCATCTCATACATATTTAAAAATATCTACTTCCGCCCTAAGGGCACTTTACTTATGGAAATTTAGTTTTTTTTTTGCACACTGAGGGTCAAAGTCAAAAAATTGTTTGTGGGATTATTTATAATATATCAGCAATATTTAGTCCACAACACAGTTCAAAACAGTTGGCACCCCTGACTTGCAGAAAAATTTAGGTCATTTTGTATGCAACAAATCTAAAGAATGCAGTAAAATTAAGAGTTGAAACTTGAACATAATATTACTTGGACCTTTGTCATGGGGATGAGGTATTTTGGTCAAGTTTTAGATTGTTATGTGTTGTGATTTAGACAGCTCAAAACAGTTGGCACTCCTGACTTGCAGCAAAATTTAGGTCATTTTGTATGCAACAAATCTAAAGAATGCAGTAAAATTAAAAGTTGAAACTTGAACATAATATTACTTGGACCTTTGTCTTGGGGATGAGGTATTTTGGTCAAGTTTTAGATTGTTATAATGTGTTGTGATTTAGACAGCTCAAAACAGTTGGCACTCCTGACTTGCAGCAAAATTTAGGTCATTTTGTATGCAACAAATCTAAAGAATGCAGTAAAATTAAGAGTTGAAACTTGAACATAATATTACTTGGACCTTTGTCTTGGGGATGAGGTATTTTGGTCAAGTTTTAGATTGTTATAATGTGTTGTGATTTAGACAGCTCAAAACAGTTGGCACTCCTGACTTGCAGCAAAATTTTGGTCATTTTGTATGCAACAAATCTAAAGAATGCAGTAAAATTAAGAGTTGAAACTTGAACATAATATTACTTGGACCTTTGTCTTGGGGATGAGGTATTTTGGTCAAGTTTAAGATTGTTATAATGTGTTGTGATTTAGACAGCTCAAAACAGTTGGCACTCTTGACTTGCAGCAAAATTTTGGTCATTTTGTATGCAACAAATCTAAAGAATGCAGTAAAATTAAGAGTTGAAACTTGAACATAATATTACTTGGACCTTTGTCTTGGGGATTAGGTATTTTGGTCAAGTTTTAGATTGTTATAAAAAAGATATAAGCCATCAAGTGATGGTGTGATTTTGACAATTTGTGGTCACTAATTTGAACGCCAAGACCTTATCCCGAAAAGATTGCCTAGAGAATTCGATTCTGAAATTATGAAATCTCAATTCATTGTATTTTTTGAGATTTGTTGCACGGAAGATTCTGCAAGTACATTAGTATTAGCTCAGCTGTTCCACTGTCTTGATGGATATGGATGGAACTTCAATGACAGATGACGAAGGTCAAATAACAGATAAGGTCAAATGTCGTTGTCTTGTCATGTGTTTTGTGTAAATAAAAATACTTCAAATTATTTATTGTTTATAGTTTGTTAGTATTTGTAGGCGGTTATAATAATAGTTATTTATGTATCAAGGGCGTAAAACAGGCGTTTATGGACCGCAACGTGTAAGTAAGAGCCCGAGCCGCAAGGCGAGGGCTATTAACACGTAAGGTCCATAAACGCTGTTTACGCCTGAAATACATACAATATTTTATGCACGACCGTTTTAATAGTCATTTATTAATAAATATACAAAATTTTATGCACGACCGTATTAATGATAGTTTATTAATAAATATGTTTTATTTTCTATTTTTCACCTTTTGTGAGTAGGTTATTATAAATGTTTCAAGTTGGATAAATTTTATACCTCGATATTATTATAACTCACCCTGAATAATAATCTACCAAATCATTTGTATAGTTAAATAAAAATAAGTCTTATTGAAACTAATAAGATGATAAAACAATAATCTATATACCTATACGCGTTACCATAGCAACCAAGTGAATAGGACAAGAATAGGTAGACGTCATTTTTATTTACAGTCGACTTCACGTATTGCAAGTTTCTTAGTATATTTTCGAAGAAGTTTTATATATTTTGTTTATGTAATGGACAGTAGTGACGATGAAATAGTTTCCGGAACACCACCGGAAATTTTTAAAGCAGCAGAAGATGCAAAATTAAGTTTACTACCCGCCAAATCTAAGAGAATATACGATAAGTTCCGGGCGGTAAAGTAGTCCACGGGCGGTAAAGTGACACTACGCCCGCTAAACGTATTTATAATCTGGACTTTTTCGCCCGGTCGTGCATAAAATAATTTTCATGCTGGAAAATTAAATTTGTGCCCCGTAAATGCTGTTTATTTTCATTTCGCATGTGCTTCACCACAAGTACCTATAGTGTTTAGTGCAGGGGACTAGGTGTGAAATAAACCACAAATGTTTTTAGTTATTGCTAGTGATTCCACGAAGTGCCTGATATTTATTGATCCTCATATCGGGGTCTTTTGGTTCCTCCGGGTCCTGTACCTCCGTAGATTGCATCAGCATAAACGTAGTTATGTACATCAGCATCCTGAGTTATTGAGGGAAACTACATTGATAATAGTAATAAAAACAATTGCATTCTACTAATTGACCAAAATAGACATTTCGTATTCTATTGTAATCCATTATTTTCGAAACACAGGAATAAAAATGTTATATTATGTTTGATCTTCAATTTTTCCAGGTTATGTATCCAAATGTTATTATAAAATACTTTTTGCAGTTTTCCTCCAGTTTGTTAGAACGGATATGCCTGTTTTTCCATTGACTCTTCTTAATTATTCAAGTAAATTATAGGCATTATACGAAATTACTTATAGCAAAAATGTTTCATTTTGTTGAATACGAAAACAAATCATTTAGGCAATCTACTTGTACTATTACAAATTTGAAGTACAAAGTAAGTAGGTACTTTTTATATTTATTATAATACAGTATGTCTGATTTTCCACTGACCCCTCTCAATCATCATTCAAATGAATTATAGCAAATAAATGCTAATTGGGTAAACTATAAAAATGTGTATTATAGCAATAAACAGACATGTCTGCTTTTTCATTGACCCTTATTGCTTTTAAAAAAAAACTCACAGCAAAAATAAGTTCATGCTTTTATTGAAAAGAAACAAATAAAAAATATTCTATAAAAATATAAACCAAATTATTATTACAAATTTAATGTATTTGTCTTCATATTTATTAAAATACATGGCAACTGAAGTTCATCTTCTATTTTTCTCTTCCATTTCTCAGAACAAAAAGAAAATAAAAAGTTAACAAAAATATCGATTTTTTACAATTCTATACTCACAAAGGGGTGGTGACCTCTATTGACATATTGAAGTCTTGAGACATGTAGTTATAAAGACTGAAAAAATATTATTCAAATACTCTCTATAAATAAATACTTAATATTTTTACTAACAAATTATTTTTCTAACCCAATTCAGAAAAAATATATGAATAATCCATTTTATCTTGGAAGCCATATTACAAATTTGATAATACACAAGTACTGAATAAATTGTCTTTGTTTTTATTTATACATGGCAACTGAACTGCATCTTCCATTTTCTTAATCCTCAGACAGAAAAAAATATAAACTATCCGTTTTTTAATATTGTATACTCACAAAGAGGGAGCTGACACCCAGCAACATTGAAGTCTTGATCCATATAGTTGTAATACTGAACAAAAAAACATTTCTTATTTCAAATACAGTTACATCAGGTTTCGTCTTAGTTACATAATCAGAACTATAAGTGGAATAAAAAAATTAGATGTTTCTGGTAAATAGGTTTTTTTGCTTATTATTTGGATCTGTGTGGGCTAGGCTTCTATTTAATTAGATGGAAAGTCCTCTTCTACAGCATCCTCTTCTGTGGCATCCTGTAGTCCAATGTCCTCCTCCTGAAATTCCTCTACTTCCGTCTCCTGTTGTAAAAATTCTTCATCTAGTGGTTTTGTCTTTTCTCTTTGCCTAAATAATGAAAAACATTTATTTTATTCTCTCATTATAAACAGCTTGCCTAAGACCTCCAAGACATCATAATTTTGTATCATAAAAGAGTCTCCTAGGTACATCTCTTTTACTAATTGCTGCATCGCTACTTCAACTAGATAATAGACTCAGAGCTAATGAAACCTCCATCTCATACATATTTAAAAACATTTACCCCTACCCTAAGGGCACTTCACTCATGGAAATTTATAGCTTTTTTGCAGGCCGGGTGTCAAAAAATTTAGTTTGTACGATTATTTTTATATTAGCAATATTTCCTTGAGAATATTGCATCAACTTATTTTTTGTTGAAAATGAAATCAATTTATATTTCACATTATACCATGGCATTCTATTGAATTTGTGATAACGACAGCTATATAAAAAGCCAAATGTGTTCACAAATAATTTTATCGAAATCTGAAGGACCTGTAAAGCAAAATATTTTTATCGACGTGAAGCTAGCTCCTAGCTCCAAACGCAGATCTGCGACAAGTGACTGAACCGGCAACAGCGCACAGATGTGCTGGTTTATAATAGTCAACTGATGATTAGCAGTGAACTATACGGGGGGAATCGAATTCTCACAATAAACAAAACCTATATTGAAGCACTTATTTTATTTAAGTATTAAATCAATGATATTATATATGAAACAAATTGTGTTTTTACCTATAAAACGTTATATTTTAACAGCAAAAAAATGTTTCTCTCCTGTATCTACGTATATTGTTGATGTCCATTGGAAAAAACATCAGAAATAGATTGATAAACCGATAGTCTTTAACGTGACATATTCAAAAATTACTGATAAACGTTCCAAGGGAGAGAAAAAAAATAAAAATAAGTTTTTTTAAAAATGATACTTTACTTTATTTTCTCTCCTGTATCTACATATAATGATGTCCATGAAAAAAAAAATCAGAAATAGATTGATAAACCAATAGTATTTAACGTGACATATTCAAAAATTACTGACAAACGTTCCAAGGGAGAGAAAAAAAATAAAAATAGGTTTTTTAAAAAATGATACTTTACTTTATTTTCTTTCCGGTATCTACATATAATGATGTCCATGAAAAAAAAATCAGAAATAGATTGATAAACCAATAGTATTTAACGTGACATATTCAAAAATTACTGACAAACGTTCCAAGGGTGAGAAAATAAATAAAAATAAGTTTTTTTAAAAATTATACTTTACTTTATTTTCTCTCCTGTATCTACATATAATGATGTCCATGGAAAAAAAAATCAGAAATAGATTGATAAACCGATAGTCTTTAACGTGACATATTCAAAAATTACTGACAAACGTTCCAAGGGTGAGAAAAAAAATAAAAATAAGTTTTTTTAAAAAAGATACTTTACTTTATTTTCTCTCCTGTATCTACATATTATGATGTCCATGGAAAAAAAATCAGAAATAGATTGATAAACCGATAGTCTTTAACGTGACATATTCAAAAATTACTGACAAACGTTCCAAGGGTGAGAAAAAAAATAAAAATAAGTTTTTTTAAAAAAGATACTTTACTTTATTTTCTCTCCTGTATCTACATATTATGATGTCCATGGAAAAAAAATCAGAAATAGATTGATAAACCGATAGTCTTTAACGTGACATATTCAAAAATTACTGACAAACGTTCCAAGGGTGAGAAAAAAAATAAAAATAAGTTTTTTAAAAAAAGATACTTTACTTTATTTTCTCTCCTGTATCTACATATTATGATGTCCATGGAAAAAAATCAGAAATAGACTGATAAACCGATAGTCTTTAACGTGACATATTCAAAAATTACTGACAAACGTTCCAAGGGCAAGAAAAAATATAAAAATAAGTTTTTTTAAAAATTATACTTTACTTTATTTTCTCTCCTGTATCTACATATAATGATGTCCATGGAAAAAAAAATCAGAAATAGATTGATAAACCGATAGTCTTTAACGTGACATATTCAAAAATTACTGACAAACGTTCCAAGGGTGAGAAAAAAAATAAAAATAAGTTTTTTTAAAAAAGATACTTTACTTTATTTTCTCTCCTGTATCTACATATATGAAAAAAAGTCTCTTTCACTAAGGGGGGGTGTAAAAAAATTAAAGAAAGTGTCTCACTAAAGGGAGGGTGTCCTTATGTCCTTATCACCAATAAAGATAACACAATAAAATAAAAGTAATAATATATAAATAGACAATAGAAAACTAGGTATAGCGAAAAAAGCTTGAAACAATAGCAATCGCAAATGATAAAATGAACTAGTCCGCCCCCAATGTTCTTATCTAGTACCCCTACCCTTGTTCGTTTTTCGCTCAAAAAACGAAAATGTTAAGAATTAACATAGTTGCCACAACTAGAAAAAGAATGTTTAATTTACTTACCTAGTTATTGTAGATATCGAGAAAATAATCATGAAAAACCTACAATCTGCTGCAATCATACAATAATAAAATATAATCACGTATTATACGTACCTGATATATTTCTATTTTATAAACACAAAAATTAATCACAATTTGCCTTATGGCTAATACACAAATACACCATACCTACGTAGTGGAATATCGAATTTTGAAAACATAAAATACCTAACATACAAGTAAAATGGTCACTAGGTATATAGATATTGCAAGTACCTAAATAAACCTAATAATCTATGACGTGCATAGTTTTACAGTTTTCCTGTTAAAAAAATTTTTTGTTTGTTTTTTCCCCGTGCAATTTGAGGATTTTCGTATAACATGGCAACATTGATTGTAAATGCAGTAATGTGTTTATCACTAGATTTCATTGGATTCTAAAGCATCGATGTCAAATGTAAAAATTGTCCCTAGAAATCCTTACAATTTATTTAATAATTTTTATTTATAATCCTCTGATTATGACGATAAAAAGAGATGAGGATGGTTATCTAGTTTTTAGCTTGCCATAGGTTAGAAAAATTTTATTGTTGAATAAAATTTACATTTTGAAAATTTTGGAAGTACAAATGTCTTGTAACTTTGTCTTTACAATATATACCTAATCGAAATTACCTAGGTACCTTGCGAATTAATCGATTATATAAGCATTTAAAACAATCAAATAAAATAATAACCGAAATAATAATATTAAAGGATGACTTAGTAATAGTGTTATTAGTTGTTGATATTAAAAAAATATTGTAAACCAAAGGATGACTAAAGAATTAATTTCGTCTACCTACTCTAGAAATGGCAATAGCGCTTCTCGATAGAACCGCTTTGGTAGAGTTGAAATATTATCTGAGCTATATTTTCTCCTTCAATTGTTTTCTTGTCTTATCATTTATTATGTTTTCTCTGTAAAATAAAGAATGAAAAGTTTTTGATGTAAAACAATATTGAATATTTGGATGTTCATTTTAATTCTAAATAGTTTGTTTTTTATAATAATTTTTGAAATTGTCCAAAATAAAGGTACCTATTGAGACTCTTGAGCAAAATACAATTTTTATATAAACAACTGGACAAAATTAACGCACCACTTTAATTATTCTAAATATTTACAATATAAACACAAAATAAAACTTAGTTAAATTGAAACAATAATGAATACCTAAAAATTAGTCGAATATGACCTTAACATGACCTTAATTTGCCTTATTTTTTCTTTAAAAATTTGTTTTTGCTGAAAATGTATAATTAAGCTATCATGCTTTCAAATTGAAAAAAGAATATGTGAAACACAATAAATGAATTTTGGTGAACCCTAATACCGTGTAGGGCCTCCTCTACTTCTTATTACTGCATTCATTCGTCGAGGCATGCTTGATATTAAATGTTCAACAAACGCTTGCGGAATAATCTCCCATTCTTCAATAACGGCCTCTATAAGTTGGTGGTGATTAACAACAGGAGGTCTAAGACTTCGAATCTTCTTTTTGAGATAGTCCCATAAATGCTCTATAGGATTCATGTCCGGACTGTTAGGTGGCCACTCTAATAAAGGGATATTAACATCATTTAGGTAACCAATAACCTCTCTTGCCACGTGGGGACGAGCGTTGTCCTGCATGAATAAAAAATTAGGCCCAACAAATGGAGCAAAAGGCATTACATGTTCGACAATAATGTTATCTAAGTAATATTGGGCATTCATAGACCTCGTACGTATAGGGACTAATTCCGTACGAGCATCGAAGCAAATTCCTCCCCAAAACATTTTAGAGCCACCACCAAAAGGTACTTTAGGAGAGATATTACAGCTAGCAAACCTTTCTCCTCGTCTTCGCCAGACACGCTCACGTCCATCTGGAGCTTTAAGGCTAACTCTGGTTTCATCGGAGAACATAACCCGTTTCCAATCATTGATGGTCCAATTCTGATGTAGTCTTGCAAAATTCAATCTCTGAATTTTGTGTTCTCTGGTAAGCAAGGGCTTTTTGGCTGGTCTTCTATTGCTCAATTCTGCTTCATGTAAACGTCTTCTAACCGTTCGAGATGATATAGCGACGTTGCGAACATCCGCTAATTCATTTTTTAACAGATTGCTGGTAACTCTCCTGTCTCTGAGAGCACGTTGTCTCAAAAAACGATCATCAATTTGATTAGTGCAACGTTTTCGCCCTTGTCCTGTTCTTCGAAGGTACGAGCCTGTTTCATTATGACGTCTCACTACGCGACTGATACTGGAATGATGTCTTCCTAATAAACCAGCAACATGTCGCATTGAATATCCTTCATCCAGAAGAGTCGATGCTCGCACTGCCTCCTCTATTGACAAATTTCTTTGGCGGTTCATTTTTCTTACTTGTTTTACTCGCAAATTAACTTCCAAACATGCATATGATAAAAACAATTACAAACAAACGCTTGCTTCTTACAGAAATTTTGTTTTAATCAACACTTTAAAAAAAAAATTTAACACAGATTTACTCTAAAACGAAGTTTAATATGAATTACTGTCAAAACAAGGTATTATGTGACACTAGCTAGTTTAAATAACATCTGTCAGTATCAAACACGGCCCATAGCCTACTTGTCGTACACTAAGTTAACAATAAATAAAGATTATTGAGAAAAATATGAGTGGTGCGTTAATTTTGTCCAGGAGTTTATATTATATTACAGTAAAAGTAGATTCTTAGGAAGAGTATACTCTTCCTATATAAGTAAAGTAGACAATTACTGGTCTTTTCAGTAAAAAGTATTGAAATTTGATCAACATTTACTAGTCAGAGTAGACTCTCCCTAGGTAAAGTAGGTATACTTTCACTGTCTGGCGGTAGTAAAAGTAGACTTTGTTATAGTTTGTCACCACTATTGATATTGGGAATTTGGTAAATGTGAGAAAAAAGGGAAGGAAATATAATCATTACAT
This sequence comes from Lochmaea capreae, assembly GCA_949126875.1. NCBI lineage: Eukaryota > Metazoa > Arthropoda > Insecta > Coleoptera > Chrysomelidae > Lochmaea > Lochmaea capreae. The sequence goes on from OX421395.1 coordinate 36,525,871, forward strand.
TATTCCTTTCACCTTAAAAGATATCCAATACTTTGTAATGAACATTAATATATTCAAGAAGGGGAAGGGAATATAATCATTGGATTCACCCTTTCCCTCAAGATATCCAATACTTTGTAATGAACATTAATATATTCAAGAAGGGGAAGGGATTATAATCATTGGATTCATACTTCCCCTTAAGATATTTAATACTTTGTAATGAACATTAAGTTATTCAAGAAGGGAAAGGGAATATAATCATTGGAATTACCCTTCCCCTTCTTGATTAACTTGATATGTGCGTTACAAAGTATTGAATGCATTCACCCTTCCCATTTTTGAAAAATATCCAATACTTTGTAACACGCATATCAAGTGATTCAAGAAGGGGAACGGCTAATCCAATGATTATATTCCCTTCCCCTTCTTGAATAACCTAGTGTGCATTACAATGCATTCATCACTAAAGCAGTGCGATCAACATTTCTTGTTCGAAATCAAACTTAAAAAACAAAGTGCACGTGCAAATCTTCCAGTTAATCAACTTTTACTAAACCACAGCAGTCATAGTTAACTCTTCCTAGGAAAAGTAGATCTGCATATTTTATATCAACTTTTACTGATACTTCTAGTAATAGTCTAAGAATCTACTTTTACTGTATTCTAACATATATAATGTATATAGGTATCTATTGCTATGCTATATTTTATTATTCAATAAATTATTTTGGAAAAATTGAAAAATGTTGCGTTGTAATGGGTTGTAAGTTGTGTTCATGTTGTAATTTATACCTATATACTACCTCTGTTCCATAATAAGAGCCATTTGAGTTTTCCTTCAAACCTATTGACACTCATTTTTTATTAAATAGAAGTTATTTTGTAAAAATATAAGTATTTGTGCATTATTATATAGTCGTGGAAGAAAATACATATCTATAGGTTATATCACCTGATAGTTTAGGCAAGATTAGCTTTTTGCATTCAGATAATCCCAATAGAATTTTGTTAGATGTTAGATTGTCGGATTGGTTTGCTATGCATTTTATCATTACTTCTCAATAAATGGCAATTATAAATCTCGGATAGGTATAAAACTTCAAAATATAGAGAACCGACGATAATGATGGATATAAGTACTATTTTAATTTCAAAATTAACCTATAAGTACAGAAACAATTAAAGAAGAAAAGAGAATACCTACCTAGGTAAAATGAACATACTAGCTGGTAAATAAATAAAATCAGAATTTACTTATTGAGATTGAAAATTAATAAAAATACCAGCTGGCCCCAGACTATACTGCTGGCAGAAATTGTGTTTGAAACCTTTGAAACCAAAACATTGAAACAGCTGACCCGGAGAGGCGTTTGTTTGAATCGTCAAGAGATGCATATTAAATAAAAGCCGATTTAATACTATTTGCGACATCTATCGTAAATATTTTGAACTTAAAAATAACTAGATAAGTGACCAGTTTTGTTTATGTTTTGAGGTTTGTGTACCTGTGAGGAGGCCCCTCTTAAGCTTTTAAATTGGTTATTTTTGTTTTTATCAGAAGGAAATACTTGGTCTAGAGTATGTTTTCGTATCTTTTTATTTATGATATTGTATATTAAATTTGGATCGTAATTATTATTAACTGCTATTTGTTTTATGATATTTAGTTCTTTGTTGTGATTGTCAGTATTTAATGGAACTGTTAAAAGTCTGTGTGTCATACTATTAAAAGCTGCTAATTTATGACTGAATGGGTGGACCGAACTGTTATGAATTGTAATGTCTGTCTGTGATGGTTTGTGAAATATAGAAAAATCATGTGTATTATTTATATTTGTAATTGTAAGATCTAAAAAGTTTATAGACTTGTTTTGTTCAATTTCTACAATAAATTTGATATTTTTATGAATTGAGTTGATGAAAGTAATAAAGTTATCTAATTGTCTAGTTGTGCCGGTGAAGCAAGCTAAAATGTCATCTACATATCGGTGCCAGTACACGAATTTTTTACTAAGGGGATGTTTATGAATTATTTTTTCTATATTATCCATGAAAATTTCTGCTAATAGGGGACTAATAGGGGGCTAATAGGGGGCATATTGCATTGAAACTAAAACTGAAGTGTATGATAAGTTTATTGAATATATAAAATTAATTGAGAATCAAACAAATAAACGAATAAAAGAAATACATTGTGATAATGGTAGGTACCGAATATTTGAATAAAAGGTTTTATGAATTTGCTAAACAAAACGGTATTTATATTGAAAGGGGGCCACCATATACACATGAGTTGAATGGTGTCGCCGAAAGGTACAACCAGAGATAATATACACTGGATACAACAGAACCATAATGAACCGAGCTCGATGTTTATTACCGGTGTGAAGTTGGCAACCCGAAGGGACAGTGGCGTACCGTGATAGGAAATAACAAAAAAAATTGGGTATCATCTTGCGAATAGTTCCAAAAAATCAAAAATAAATCACTACAACACATACTGAAAGCACAACCCCTTCGAAAGGGTCTAAGGGTAACAAAATGGACAAAAACTACCCCATAAATATTGAAAACGTATAAAAAGCATGACGGAAACGGGATATCATCTTCTGAATGGTCCCAAAAAAAATCAAAAATAAATCACTACAACACATACTGAAAGCACAACCCCTTCTAAAGGGTCTAAGGGTATCAAAATGGCCAAAAACAACCCCATAAATATTGAAAACGTATAAAAAGCATGACAAAAACGGGGTATCATCTTGCGAATAGTTCCAAAAAATCAAAAATAAACCACTACAACACATACTGAAAGCACAACCCCTTCGAAAGGGTCTAAGGGTATCAAAATGGCCAAAAACTACCCCAAAAATATTGAAAACGTATAAAAAGCATGACGGAAACGGAGTATCATCTTCTGAGTGGTCCCAAAAAATCAAAAATAAATCATTACACACATACTGAAAGCACAACCCCTTCTAAAGGGTCTAAGGGTATCAAAAGGGCCAAAAACTACCCCAAAAATATTGAAAACGTATAAAAAGCATGACGGAAACGGGGTATCATCTTCTAAGCGGTCCCAAAAAATCCAAAATACATCAATACAACACACACTGAAAGCACAACCCCTTCGAAAGGGTCTAAGGGTATCAATATGGCCAAAAACTACCCTAAAAATATTGAAAACGTATAAAAAGCATGGAAGAAACGGGGTATCATCTTCTAAATAATCCCAAAAAATCAAAAATAAATCATTACAACACATACTGGAAGCACAGCCCCTTCGGAAGGGTCTATGGGTATCAAAATGGCCAAAAACTACCCCATAAATATTGAAAACGTATAAAAAGCATGACGGAAACGGAGTCTCATCTTGTGAATGGTCCCAAAAAATCAAAAATAGATCAATACAACACACACTGAGAGCACAACCCCTTCGAAAGCGTCTAAGGGTATCAATATGGCCAAAAACTATCCCAAAAATATTGAAAACGTATAAAAAGCCTGACGGAAACTGAGTATCATCTTCTGAATAGTCCAAAAAAATCAAAAATAAATCAATACAACACATACTGAAACCACAACCCCTTCGAAAGGGTCTAAGGGTATCAAAATGGCCAAAAACTACTCCATAAATACAGGGTGTCCCACTATAAAGTAACACATTTTGACGGCTTATTACTTGAGAATGGAAAAAGATGTCGACGTGCAGTTTTCGCTAAACTTCTTATATGTCCTTCAAATTTGTATTGACATAGTTGCCAAATGTATATTTTTTCCCGAAAGCGCCGAAAAAAAAATGACCATTTTTGAAACGAAATTATCGGTTTATTTTAAATACAACACCCTATATTTTTTAATACCCTGTGAAAGTCCCTTTCTTCCCCTTTCCAAAAATGTATACATTATCGGCATATACTCAAGTTTTTAGGGAAAGATTTAATTTTTTATGAAATCATGTCAATAACTTCCAAACATAAATTATCACATTTTAACAGCTTGGAAACGTTATAAATTCGAAAAATGAGACAAGGGATTGATGAGCGGCTTTCACTGAAATTCTTAGAACTGTTAAAATTTTTTATGACATGGTTTGCAAGTCTTAAAAGTCGTCTAAAATTTTCGTAAGAAAGTTACTTTTGTTAATTAATAAAAGTGACCAGGATAAGATCCAGAGCCATTTTTGACAGAAGTACGCTTATACACGAAAATCGATATTAACTTGGGTACAACAATTTACAGAATCGGGAAAATTAGAAAGAAAGAAAACATTTAAAACAAACATTTTTATTTACATATAAGAACAAAGAACCAAACATAACTTCATAAAACACATCAAAACAAAAAAAAAATTATATTAAATAAATAAGTTGTTGTATGTGACCTCCATCTGCATCTCTACATAATCCTAATCTCATCCAAAAATTACTGAACGCATTTTGCAGCATTTCTGGTGTTATGGTATTAAAAACATTTACTATGTTATTTCCTAACTCCTGAAGGTTTGTAGGGATTGGGTTATAGCATCTCTCCTTTACATAACCCCATATGAAGAAGTCTGGTATGGTTAAGTTCGGGGAATATGAGGCCCACTCGATGGGACCAGCTCGACCTATCCATCTGTTGCCAAAATGATCTGATAATGACTTTCGAGCAACTAAGGAGTAATGTGGAGGAGCACCGTCTTGTTGAAAATATACAGTGTTTATAATTTCATCTTGTTGTAATTGGGGATACAAAAACTCCTCCAACATCTCGTTGTAAGTGTTTCCGTTAACTGTTGCTTCATGTCGTAGATTTTAGTTTTAGAGACACCACACCAGACATTTAGTTTAGGAGCATCCCTTTCAAATTCGTTGAACGCTCTTGGATTCTCATCTCCCCAAATCCTGCAGTTATGCTTATTAACTCTTCCAATAATATGAAATGTGGCTTCGTCTGACATTATTAGGTTCAAATTAGGCTGAAGTCCTACCAGATCCAACAATGTTTCTGACATGAAATACCCTTTGTTCGAATGAATGATTCTCTATTTTTTGGAAAGTTTGTATTTTGTATGCTTTAAATTTAATAATTTTCAGGAGCCGGTGAACCTTACTTTTTGAAAATTGTGTGATTTGGGATATTTTTCTTACAGATATTCTATTATTGTTAAGTGCTAGAATTTTACTTACTTCCAGAATATCATTGAGCATATTGTCCTGGGCGTTTTCAGGTGTTCTCGTTTTCCTTTCTGTTTTTCCGGATTCTGTAAATTGTTGTACCCAAGTTAATATCGATTTTCGTGTAGGCGGATTTCTGTCAAAAATGGCTCTGAATCTCCTTCTGGTCACTGTTACTGATTTTGTCTCGGCATATAATACGACGCATCGCGCTTTTTCTATCAAAGTATACATTTTCGATTGATAAATTTTACAGTGTTCGTTGTTATACTTCATACTACAAAAATAACCTTTTGACGTTTGTTAATGTCAGTTATATGTATTTGTTTCAAAGCGACCTTTCCGTGAAAAATTAACAAAAGTAAATTTATTACGAAAATTTTAGACGACTTTTGAGACTTACCAACGGTGTCATAAAAAATTTAAACATTTCTAAGAATTTCAGTGAAAGCCGCTCATTAATCCCTTGTCTCATTTTCGAGTTATAACGTTTCCAAGCTGTTAAAATGTGACAATTTACGTTTGGCAGGTATTGACATGGTTTCATAAAAAATTAAATCTTTCCCTAAAAACTTGAGTATATGCCGATAATGTATACATTTTTGGAAAGGAGAAGAAAGGGACTTTCAGATGGTATTAAAAAATATAGGGTGTTGTATTTAAAATAAGCCGATAATTTCGTTTCAAAAATGGTCATTTTTTTTTCGGCGCTTTCGGAAAAAATATACATTTGGCAACTATGTCAATAAAAATTTGAAGGAAATATAAGAAGTTTAGCGAAAACTGCACGTCGACATCTTTTTCCATTCTCAAGTAATAAGCCGTCAAAATGTGTTACTTTATAGTGGGACACCCTGTATTGAAAACGTATAAAAAGCATGACGGAAACGAAGTATCATCTTCTGAATAGTCCCAAAAAATTAAAAATAAATCATTACTACACATACTGAAAGCACAACCCCTTCGAAAGGATCTAAGGGTATCAAAATAGCCAAAAACTACCCCAAAAATATTGAAAACGTATAAAAAGCATGACGGAAACGGAGTATCATCTTCTGAATAGTCTCAAAAAATCAAAAATAAATCATTACAACACATACTGGAAGCACAGCCCCTTCGAAACTGTCTAAGGGAATCAAAATGGTCAAAAACAACCCCATAAATATTGAAAAAGTATAAAAAACATGACGGAAACGGAGTATCTTCTTCTGAATGGTACCAAAAAATGAAAAATAAATCAATACAACACATACCGAAAGCACAACCCCTTCTAAAGGGTCTAAGGGTATCAAAATGGCCAAAAACTACCCCAAAAATATTGAAAACGTATAAAAAGCATGACGGAAACGAGGTATCATCTTCTGAATGGTCCCAAAAAAATCAAAAATACAACATTACAACACATACTGGAAGCACAGCCCCTTCGGAAGGTTCTAAGGGTATCAAAATGGCCAAAAACTACTCCATAAATATTGAAAACGTATAAAAAGCATGACGGAAACGGAGTATCATCTTCTGAATAATCCCAAAAAATAAAAAATAAATCAGTACAACACATACTGGAAGCACAGCCCCTTCGGAAGGGTCTAAGGGTATCAAAATGGCCAAAAACTACCCCAAAAATATTGAAAACGTATAAAAAGCGTGACGGAAACGGGGTATCATCTTCTGAATGGCCCCAAAAAAAATCAAAAATAAATCAATACAACACATACTGAAAGCACAACCCTTTCGAAAGGGTCTAAGGGTATCAAAATGGCCAAAAACTACCCCAAAAATATTGAAAACGTATAAAAAGCATGACGGAAACGAAGTATCATCTTCTGAATAGTCCCAAAAAATCAAAAATAAATCAATACAACACATACTGAAACCACAACCCCTTCTAAAGGGTCTAAGGGTATCAAAAGAGCCAAAAACTATCCCAAAAATATTGAAAACGTATAAAAACCATGACGGAAACGGGGTATCATCTTCTGAATGGTCCCAAAAAATCAAATATAAATCAAAACAACACAATACAACCCAATCGAAAGGGTATTAAACTGGCCAAAAACTACCCTCAAAAATTGAAAACTTAAAGATGTTAATCTTGAAGAAAGAAAAAGTCGTGTAGGTGCACTTTTAAATCACCCTGTATATCATTGATGTGAAGCTTACATAGGTCAGTTAGCTCTACATAAGTCACACATATCATTGATCATTTTTTCTTCTATCTTAATATTCATTCTAATCTCTTGTACGGTCAATAAGCATTTATAGTGAATGGATCTGAAACAAACTCTGCACTCAAAATAATTTTCATAATTCTCATGTACTCTTTGAGAGCAGAATAAACATCGGAATCTCATATCGGTACTATTCTCCAGAAGACTATACTTTAGCTTTTTTCTGTAATCATCAAAGTTCACATTATCGGTAAGGGCTCCTCCTTTGATGATTTTAGAAAAGAAATATATAATATACACACCGCAATTATATCCATTCATCTGTTTCAAATGATCTGGAATTTCGACAGAAAAATTGTTGATCTCCACATTCTTCAAATCCAAGAATTCTTCCAACTTTCTAGAATAACTGTATTTGGATAAATTCTCATTTCCCATCGGATCAATGAATATAATTTTTCTCATTTTCAAAAATACGATTAATAACACATAATGCTGATGTTTATTGACGGGCATCACAATAATGTCTTTAGTCAACTTGATATTCTCCAAAAATGCTTCGGTCAATTCATTATTACCGAATATGATGGACGATTTCGCAACGGAAATGATTTGATACGAGTTGTTATTGGCATTTACTATATTGAGACAATGATCGACAATGAAACTGCTCACCCAATTGGTATCGTTGAGTGTAAGATAGTGGTCGGACAAGATCTCTCGAATGGAAAAATCTATGTTGTAATCCGCGCTCACTACATAACCCCTTCTATTCGGCAATTCCTTGTAATAATTTATATCTTTTACTAAACCATTTTTAAAAAAACGCGAATCAGTCGTAGAAGTCCATAGTAAATGAGCACCACCGATTCGGCCTCATTTTTGGTTCTTTTAACATGGGAATCTCCATAAGAAAATCTAAGGTTCATTCTGCTACTTTTTGGTTCATTTTGGAGTGGAAGTAAAACTTAATCTACGCATGCGCTACGTTCTTGGATAGGTGACGTCATAGGGGTAATGATAAAAATAATGAAAAAATTCCAGCTACCCCCTTTCATCCCTCACGCAGCACCCCTCTTACTAAAAGTTAACCAATCGTAGCAAACGACATCTTGTTTTAAAGGCCTTATCGTCTAGTGTATAATTAAAATAATGAAAAAATTCCAGCTACCCCCTTTCATCCAACACGCAGCACCCCTCATACTAAAAGTTAACCAATCATAGCAAACGACATCTTGTTTAAAAGGCTTTATCGTCTAGTATATAAAATAATTTTTAATTTTTAGCTACCCCTCGTAGTTAACCACGACGTCTCGAAAGGCCTTAACGTCTAGTATATACTTTTATCCCAATACCCACCTGTTTAGCATTCCTAAATTTCAATGGACCCCAAATTCCAATACCCTCCTTTTTGGCCCACCCCAAATATAGGCCCACCCCAAAATGTTTAGGACCCCAAACATAGGCACACCCCCAAATATAGGCACACCTGTTTAGGACCCCAAAATTCAACCACCCACCCACTCTCCAAATTCCAATACTTAACCCACCCAAATATAGGCCCACCTCCCAAATGTTTAGGACCTCCAAATTTAACTACCCACCCACTCCCCAAATTCCAATACTTGGCCCACTCAAATATAGACCCACCCCAAACGTTTAGGACCCTAAATATAGACCCACCACAAATGTTTAGGACCCCCAAATTCCAATACCCCCTGTTTAGGATCCCCAAATTCCAATACCCCCTGTTTAGGACCCCTAAGTTCCATATCATTGAAAAGTTCATTTAGGGTATTTTAAATTTATTTTAAACAGAGTATATCAAAAATTCATAGTGAAGATATATGGTGTATATCAAAAAAAAATTAGAGTGCAGATATATACATATCGTTGAAAAAAGTTCTTAGCATTCAAGATATTAAAAATTCATTATATAGAGAGTATATCAAATATTTATAGTCTCGATATACAGAGTACATTGAAAAATTAGAGTGCAGATATGAATGACGTTCGTCGTTCAGGATATTTCAATTCATTATATACAGAGTATATCAAAAATTTATAGTGAAGATATACATAGTGAATCATAAAATTAGAGTGCAGATACATCGATGAAACATTCGTTCAGGATATTTTGAAATATTTGATATATAGAGAAAATTTATTGTGTAGATATATAGAGTTCATCAGAATATTAAAGAGTATTTCAAAATGTATAGCACCAATTAATTATCAGGACACGTGAAAAGGTCTCATCTTCACCAAACCTGTAGTTAATATGTACAGTGCAAAGCGCATAAAGAAATTATGGAATGTATGAGGGTATACTAGCATTTACTTCCATTCGATCCATTTTGTCATGTTTATTCTTTTGTGCGATAAGATGGTCCTATACCATTGAGATATGCATCGATTGAACTGCGATATACCCGCCTATGTTGAAAGATGATTGGGTGGTAACTATATATGGGGTTTGTCAATTGTCACCAACTAAAGAAGATATTTTGTGATATATTTGATTTAGTGTTACATAGATTTCTAAAGGATGCATAAAAAATAGGCGTCAATTTTAATAATTTTAATTTTAGAAAAAACTTTTTATTTATAGATCATCATTTTTCCCAGTTCGATGGAAATATACCAGCTCGATCGAAAGTAAGTATATAACATTTTTTCCTACGACCACATAGGAAAGTGACATATATCGCACTGACTAGTTCTATGGAAAGTGACCTTTATTCATACGCGTACGGAAAAAAATGTTATCCGTACGTGTGCGGATAAAAAAGCTGTCAAATTGAATGTTGAAATGCTAGTCTTTTTACTCCGCAAATTAATATGTATATGTGAAATGCTTATTTCCTAAGTTGATTTGTCCATATAATAATATAATATAATCTATTTATTTCATTTAAAATTAAAAAAAAAAAATACCGAGCCCGGACTCGAACCACCCTACTGCTTGTCAAAAATCGAGCCCACGGATGCCTAGACCGCTCGGCCATCCCACTGTAGTTGCCAAATTTTTAAAACTTGACAATGCAAACACCTACACAAGTCATAGTCTCAGAAGATCATCCGCCACAATATTGGTAGATGCAGGAGGAAATATTACAGCTCTTAAAAGACATGGAGGATGGAAATCCTCTACTGTCGCTGAGGGATATATAGACGACTCGACTACCAATAGAGTAAATGTTGCATCAAAAATTGTAGACGCCGTGCAAGGAGGATCCAAAGATACTGCACAATCAGAAATATTAGAAAATATTAATCAGCATCCCTCAACTTCGAGCACAATCCCAAGTAACATCCGAGAAAAGATCGAAAACAATCTTGCACATACACCATTGCAATTTATAAATTGGACTAATAATAATTTTACTTTTAATTTTCACAGCAAATAAATAACTAATTTTGAACCGCAATATTTATGTAAAACTATTTCCGATGTTCTGTTTGTTGTAAATTGTTGAAATAAATGTTCGTAATATTTTATATTTTGTGTACCAATATTAATTCTAACTTTTTTATAAAGGTACTTTTTTCCATTGCATAAAAATCACAATTTTCTGGGCCAATTTCAAAGGTAAGTAATCAAAACCATATAAAGTATTTACAAATACACATATATAAAACCTCTCACATCTACATAAAAAAGCAAGATTATACATGCCTAATTTGGTAAAAGTATATCGCGTGGTCGTAGGAAAAATAGTGTACATAACTTGCGCGAAAGTGATTTTTCACACTCGTGGGATTGTCTCACTCGGCTGCGCTCGTGAGACAATACTTCCCACTCGTGTGAAAAATGTCACTTTCCGCACACGTTACGTAATATACTATAGGGTGATAATACCTCTAACGAATTAACAAAGGTATTTACAGGATTTCGTAAAACAATAGTCATAATTTTTATTTTAGAAAAAACTTTTTATTTATACATCATCGTTGTTTTCAAATGCTGGTGAACTGTGGAAATATAGCTGCTAAGTTAAAAGTAACTATAGCATTTTCGGGTGGTAATGCCTTCAACGGAATGAAACCACAAAGGTATTTACGGGGAGAGATATTAAAAACAATAGGCACTTGTAATAATGTTTATTTCATTAATTTATTAAACTTTTTTTTTCATTCATCAACATATATAGATGATCTTCAGTAGATGATATACAGCTTCTACTGCTTTCCACTGTACCTACCTATAGAAAAAGTAAATATGATCAGATGTCTCATACTACTAATAATGGTTCGCAAATTTTCATAATAGTTCTGAAAAGATATAATATGTAACATATAACATAATCGGCTTGGAGTTTATACTTTGAGCGTTTTGTCTATTTCCACACCACCTTTAAGCCCCCTTTAAAGACTTATGAGGTAAGACAACGGCGCGTAGCCTTTTTTTATTTGTGGAAAGGCAACCCCAATAGGCCTACGGAAAACCACTTTCACTACTTTTCAATATTAAAATTTTTATTAGCTATTATTACATATAATCAAGACGGTCCAAATAGTTGATGAGCATCGCAGAATTGATGTTCATGTCAATTTAAAGACTCGCAGTTGTGGGGTTTCCCCCCAAATCCTATAATTCCATTTTCTCAACAATGATACCCAGAAAAGAGCTATCGAGGCTAAACTAAAAACTAGTAAAGTAAGTAAATGTAAACTAGCATCTAAATAACTCAATGTCACTCTATATCAACTTTATTATCACTTATTGAATAGTGTCCCCAGGCTAGGGTGTTATCCGTTCCAGGAACCAAGTAACGTTTATCATCCTCTGGGCTGAGGGCAACCTTATGTTGGACAGTGGAGTACACCTGATGTTTTTCCGATCGAATCAGATTTTGAACTACAGTTTTTTGTTTCCGCGTATCGAGACATTCATCATAATCTTCATGCGTAATCACAGTTTTCACAACAGATGACTACTCCTTCAGCTTTCTTCGTCACACCCAGGTTCATGAGTTCAGACTCTATTTCATCCTCATCATACGCTTCATCAATTAACCTTTTCTTTTTCTTAGCAATACTATCATCAGTTACTAAGATTCTGGTCGAGTAGAGTTTAGAACGAAGGCCCACATACCCAGTCATTGGAACACCATTATTCTCATCCTTCATCATCCCCAAGACTTTCTTATTAACCAGAGGAATGCCATATATATTTTCAAGAGCATAGTCGCTTGTATCAAATCGCCTATGACAGTCACGCTTCATAACTTCGTAAGGGTCTTGATGGAGCTCATAAATCAGAGAGTCAGTGTCCGTATACATGACTGAGCAGCTGGGGGAAGCATCAATCTTGTATCCATAGTGAAAATCATAAATTGTAGTTTTAGCAAGATCTAGGATTGTCTGTCCTACATATATAGGCTTGTTTAACCAGATCTGAAGCTTCCGCAATTCTACTGCAACTAGATCGGGCTTTTCACTAAAAATTGTGCTATTCTTAAACTCGGGCTTGGCGATGTAAGCCTCTGCACCATACCTTCCGTTCCACTCAGTTAACAAACGAATATTAACCCTCTTCCTAACGTTTTCCATTGTTTTACCTATAACAAGGGATACATTAATATCTTGGATTTATCTTTAATATTAGAACTCACCAAACACCGCATTGTTCATTAATTTGAATAAATTCTTTTCAAACTCATTCGTAGCCTTTGTTCTTAACTCAGTGTTAAGATCAATATAAGACTTCAACCACGCTGCTTGTTTGAATTTGAGAACTCGGTGGATTTTCTTCAACACCAACCCATGCGCAAGCGCCTGCTTCAGCGTTCTATAATGGATAACATACTTGGCTTTATTGTGGAGGGTAGCCATTAATTTGGTCAACTCTTTAGCATCCTTTGGAGGTTTCATTGTCTTGGGATTTAAGTGTTGAGGACAAAGGGGGATATCTTTATGATGATCATGTAGGTGTGTGGGGTACTCCAAATCCACTTCTAACATATACCCAACATCAGCATCATTGGGTACTGTGGTGACATCAATGTTTGTATCACACCATTCAAAACCACCATAGGGAAGATACTGGGACATTGCCCAACCATACTAAAACAAAAAACCATAATAAATTTCTCACTTATTTTTAGACGATTGGTAACAAACCTGATTATTTATGTCAAAATACATCATAAATGTCGTTGGCTTAGAGGGATCGTCGTTGTTTACATAATGGTTGTTAGCTTTCGCTCTCCTCTTACAGCAAACTTGACTAAGACCGCCACGAATACCACGTTCAACGAAGAGAAACATATCCAGGTCCGTTAAAACTCCAATTCAACACCGGTACATTTTAGCATGGCATCCCAAGTGTAACCGGGCAATGTAAAATAGTGGGCAGGATCGAGACCATTTGATTTGAGGGTGCTACTGCGAAACATCTCAAAGACATCCGCAAGAAGGAGAATATCTGTCTTCATATATAGGTCAACGTAATCACCTAATGTATTACAGTTGAAGGTACTCCATACTTGGTGAGCACGCTGGTAGAGACGGCGAGGGTAAGGCTTATTTTCCAGTTTGTTACAAAATTTATCCTGTGCTGGTAAGGATATTTCATTGAATCGTTCGAAAGAGTCAATATAATCATAGGGCATCACACCCTTCTTCGTTAACATATTAAAATCATCTTCAGGCAACTCTGAGAACTACGATTTTAAATTTGGAAATTCAGCTAGATAAGAAGCTAATTTATCCAGACTAGATGCCATAAATCTAAAGGAATCGATGAACCTAAATTGAACTGGATAGTCATCAATGTGTTTGGTGAATGAAATATACTTTTCCTTTGTGATAGGGAGCAAGTCTACGGTTCCCTTCATCCTAGTAGCTGCGTCCTTAAGGATATGATGCCCATCGTACCCCGTTAAGTTATGCCACACAACTGGCACCACGTGACTATCCTTATAGTTAATATAACATGATTCATGAGTTGCTTCACGATAGTTGTTGGTAGGGATTAAATGGTTGTGATCACGCACTTTCTTATCTTCCGTTGTGAAGATTTGTTGACATATGTGACAGTGTGTAGCTCTTCGGTGCTCAACTTCCTGCAACCATGTCATATCTATATCGTACGGACACCAAAACACAGTAGCTATATCCTCAGCAAGACTGCTCATCTCATCTGCAAACCAGCTCATACAGTCCTGCCCTCGGTATGATCGGTAAAAAGAGAGGGTATCATCAAAGCTGCATTTTAGATAATACCCAACAGCAGCTGGAACGTGGTGTTGCGGCTTTTTCGGATTCTCAAAGGGCTTCAAGACGCTCTCCAAATCGGCATAAACAATAAACGGTGCTTTTTCCTTATTCTTATTTTTAAATTTTAAAATGTTATTACCCGGCTCAGGCATCTTGATGGCAGTTTCATTCATTTTCACACAATCTTCAATGTGCTTATCAAGCTTTTCCTGTGACCTGAAGTAGTGAAGACAACGGTCACAGAAGAATTTTGCGTGTCCTTGTTTACTTAGTTGTTTAAAGAGGAGGCGGGATAAACTTTTCATCCATACGTAGTGGTATCTAATGGGTCCTTCAGCATCATCGTTTCTATCCTGTATCATCAATAAATTTACATGGCGTTCCTGTTTATTTTTAGATAAATACGTTGGAAAAGTTTCAAAAGATTTTTTAGTCCTTTCTAGGATGTATACATTAACTGACACATCATTCTGTTTCTCAAAGCTGGGGATCTGCTTCATTGTCATAGGCCACTGTATTCCTTTCAGCTTCAACACCGATGAGTAATCGATCAGAATTTTTTTCACGAAGATATAATGCTGAGGTAACGGCCCAAGCAAAACATTCATCGTCATAGTTCTTCACATTGATGCAAGCTTGTTTCTTTTTAATCTGTGTAGGCAGCTCGATGTACGAGGAACCAATCTAAGGGGTATATTTGTTAATGCTTACCCCTAGATTCACTACCTTTTTCAGTGCCCAGCCGCTATCTCTTTCCTGAAATTCACTCAGTTCCTTCATAATGGGATCGGTCACTTTATCATCGAACCATGGATTAAGGTCGGTGTTTCTGTATATTGGAGAGTTTGAAGTAGTGAAGTACTTATACTCTTTAAGCACACTAACCCCCTTCATCATCTCAAATTCACCACAAAACACAGCGTTCACCTTGACTGCCGCATCTTTCTTTAAGACGTTTTGAATGCGGCGTTTAAATATCGACTTAGCATCAATCAGGAAAGATTGAGGATCTTTATGCTTCAAGTTTGATATTACGCCTGTACTGATGCGTGACTTAAATGCCGATTCCAAATCCTCCCATTGAACACTTTTCCAAGCACCTTCAGGACGCATAGTAAGCCCTGCCCCCTTCTTCTGAGCCGCTTTGAATTGATGTCTCATGGTTTTAATGTTTCTCAAGCAGGCCTCTAAATGTTGTTTCTCACCCATCGACTTCGCAGTCCTCATCGCATTCCGAACTCTTTCAATCCCTTTTTGACATTCAACTAGTCCCTCACGTATCTTTCTATCATTATTTGGGGCCACCAATCCCAACAATGCTGCAATGTATCTTACCAAATCATCGAACCGAGCCATTCTGAAAAAAAAATGAAAAAAAATATTGTTAAAAAGTATACTTTTAGACGGACGGAACGGTTGATTATTTCACATAACCTCAAATATCATGTAAATGATAACTTACTTTCAAAATAATAAACTTTTCAAACAAATAGGAAGAGCTGACGGATGATTGCTTCCCAAAGTTCTGAAACAAAAAAATTATTGGTATAAAGTATACTTTTAGACGGACGGAACGGTTGATTATATTACATAACCTCAAATATAATATAAATCTTCATTTGTCAAAAATTGTTTCACATTATAATAATTAAATTGATTAAATTAAATTAAATTGATAATCAAAACTATTTACATTATTCACATAACCTCAAATATCATGTTAAAGAAAAATGGGAATAATTGAAAGTATAACTTACTTTAAAATTAATAAAAATATTCTCAAATTAATAAGAGCTGAGGACAAATCTGAACGCTTCAAAGTTCTGATACAAAATTTTTGTTAGGTATAAAGTAGACTTTTAGACGGACGGAAGACTGAACGGTTGATTATTTTTGAATATATAACGTCAAATATAATATAAATCTTCATTTGTCAAAAATTGAACTACATTATAATATGGTAATTAATAAAAAAAACTATTTACATTATTCACATAACCTCAAATATCATGTTGGAGAAAAATGGGTATAATTGAAAGTATAACTTACTTTTAAATTAATAAAAAGCTTCTCAAATTATTAAGAGCTGAGGATACGTCTAAAACTTCAAAGTTCTAACACAAAAATAATTATTGTTAGGTATTGGTGTGTATTTATATTAAAAGACTTATGCTTTTAGACGAAAAACATTTATTCTTCTTCACAAATACACATATAACATAACTGTTGACAGGACATGAGAAAACTATTAATTATATGTGTCATACCTAATGACAGAACTAACAAGGTTCGTTTACATCACAACATTTCTCCCTTTCTTAAAGATCTAATCTACGTGTAGGTTTAATGACTCTACCAAAACGAGAAACTTTGGGCGTTTCACTTTTCACACTAATAACATTATTATTACTATAAGTATTTTGTGGGCTGTTACTAGGTTTCTTTTGGGAGGATACACATTGTGATGCTGAAGTAGCATTGTTTTGTGGAGAAATCGGTGATGGGGATATAACTGGAGAACAATCAGGCAATACAAGGTTGTCTTGAGTAAGGTTTCCACCCTGATTTCCACAAACCATACCACTGGTAGAATATACATCTGTATTATTATCTGACACATCATTATTGGTTACATTAATTGCATCAGGTCTTATTGAATCAGCATGCATGAATTTAATATTTGAACCGACCTGTACTAAATAAGTACAAAAACTTAAAATTTTTACGATTTTTCCTTTTTGCCACTGTTTTATTTTTTCGTTTTTAACATATACTGATTCATTAAGTTTATATAACCTTTTTACTCTAGGTACATCTACAGAACTTCCTTTGGTATGTTTACTATGGCCAGAGGGTTTTAGAAGATCAAATCTGGTTCTTGGTTTTATTTTTAATAACATTTCAGAAGGAGACATACTTGTAGACGTTGTAGGCGTATTCCTATATGAAAAAAGAAAACTTGAAAGTTTCAAGAGCACTTGGTGTTTTGTTATGTTCTCTTTTTCCGGAAATAACGACTTTTTGAGTTCTTTCTTTACAATCTGAACTCCTCTTTCAGCAAAACCGTTGCTAGGTGGATGTCCTGGTGGTGATTTAATCGGCGTAATGCCATTAGCCTGACAAAAAGACACAAAATCTACTGAGTTAAATGGTGGTCCTCCATCCGACACCAACCTGGCAACCCAAAAATTGAAAATATATCTTTCAACTTAGTAATGGTCTCAGAAGCGTTTGTTCCATTATTCATGAACTTAACTTCTAACCACTTTGATTTTTGATCAAAGACAAGAAAAAATGTAAAATCAAATAATTTTAAAAAATCTATAAATACTCTAAAGAAGTTACCCACACAGCACTTGACATCCAATGGATGTCCGTTTTACGTCCGACTCAAGTCCAAACGTCCATGGATGTTAAATGGACATCCACTGTACGTATAGGACATGGACGTATAATGGATATTCCAGTTCTGTACACCCATTGTACGTACATATAACGTACGGAAAATACTTGAGTACTGATATGTTATAATGGAATATCTGGTTCGTACTATTTCAATTTATCCGACAATTAGAAATATATTTCTATTACCAATCAACTCAGCCGATGCATTCCGTCAAAGAATACTCCAAACAACATTCTGTGATTGCGTTATGATCAGCCAATTGATACACATATATGGACATTACATGTACATTCAATAGTAAACATTCAGTGGACGTTCAGTTCATGCTCATGTATTTATTATTGATTTTGAATATTGAAAAATTGAAAATATAATGATATGTAAATTCACGTTCATAGTTTTATAATTATAATATATTACAATTTTTTTCCTCTGTGGGCAAAATACCGTGTTAGGGACGGTGAAAGAATAATCAAATAAGAAGAAGAATATCTTAGGTTAAGTCAAATGTTTGGTTAGATGTCATCAGTTTTCTTTTCGCGCTCGAATCTTTTCGCCGTTCTGCCTTTGGATTTGTGTTTTTTGTGATAAAAATTTATAGTGAAATTTTAGTGCTTCTGCTTTGGAGTTATTATTCTTCAACGAAGAAACAGAAATAGGTAAATATACTTCACCAACTTATCTAATATCTGTTTGAAATGAATAATAATAAGAGAAAGAGTATGAGCTCTAAAAAACTTTTTTTGAACAAATATTATAAGAGAGCATCGCGAATGCAATTGAATGAAGGTGATTCTTCATGTGACAATGAGCTTGAGCAGTCTACCAGTGGATCTAACTTATTTCAGAATGATTTAGAAATGTGTGTTTCCACAAACAAAGAGTGTGTTGCAACTGCTAATTCTGACTCGCAAAATTCTAATCTTTCCTTGTTTGAATGCATAAATAGTTCTGAGGAGGAATTGAATACATCTGATGATTATGATCAAGCCTCGGATCAAGCATTACTTTTAAATCTGAACTCAGATCCTTCTAAACATGAAAAAGTGGATGAACACTCACTTACTACCCATATATGTGGCGCTTGTGGCCAGGATAAGAGAGGATTGCTATTCGTAAAATTCTGATATTGTTGACAGATCTCACAAGTTGATATAAATTTTTCAATATCACTATTTATTTTTGGCCACCAACAATAAGACCTGATTAACATTTTAGTGCGTACAATTCCGGTGTGTTGTTCATGAAATAGATTGAGTACTTCTTGCCTTAACTGAGGTGGAATCACTACCCTATTACCTAATAGTACACAACCGGTTTCAATGGACAACTCATTTCGATGTGCAAAATATGGTATTATCCTTTCATCTTGTACGTTGCTTGGCCATCCGGACAGAATGAAATCTTTAAGTTTAAGAAACACTAAATCTTTGTTAGTAGTCTTTTTTATGTCGTCAGCGTTTAGAGGAATTTCATTCACTAGGCTGAATGAATAAATAAAATCTGGGATTTCATTCTGACCAGGCAGAGGTAATCGTGACAATCCATCTGCATTGCTTATGGCACTACCTTTTTTATAAATAATATATTGATATCCAGACAGAATTATTGCCCATCGAGTAATCCTTGATGCAGCTGTAATTGGAATCTGTTTATTTTTAGCAAAAATGAACTGTAAAGGTTGGTGGTCTGAAATAAGAGTGAATTTGCGTCCATACAAGTATTTATGGAACTTTTTCACAGCAAAGGCTTCACGTTCTAAATTGCTGTACTTTTGTTCAGTAGGACTTAAGGTGCTTTAAGCAAACATTACTGGACGTTCTACGTCATCTACTATGTGACTCAGTACTGCACCTACTCCATAGCTACTCGAATCGCAAGTGACAAAAATATTTAAATCAGGATTATAGTGTGTTAAGACAGTATCGGAAGTTATTAGGTCTTTACTCAACTGAAAAATTTCGCATTCATCTGTCCATTCTCTAGAAAAATCAGTTTCATTATTACAAAGATTATACAAACGTTTTAGCTTGGTAGACAGCATAGGGATGAATTTAATATAGTAATTCAAAAGTCCCAGGTACGATTTTAATTCTGTAAGGTTTTTCTGGAGATCTGGCAGATTTAATAGCTTGAATTTTCTCCTCAGTAGGATGAATTCCCTCAAAATCAATTTTGTGGCCCAGAAATTCCACCCTGGTATTAAAAAATAAACATTTTTTTGTATTAATCTGGACATTATATTGATCAAGTCTATTCAGTACATATCTTATGATGTCGTAACACTCCAGTAAGGAGGATCCAAAACACAAAATATCATCTAAATAACATTTCGTGTTTCTAAGTCCAGATAAAATGCTGTCCATCACAGTTTGAAAAATCCCAGGAGCAGAACTGATCCCGTAAGTTAATCTTTTATAAGCAAATAGCCCGATATGTGTATTGATAACTAGAATCTCCTGTGACTTTTCACTTATTTCTAGTTGTTGGTAAGCTCCTTTCAAATCGATGACACAAAAATACTTGTTCCCACTTAGACAAGCAAATATATCATCTGGACGAGGCAATGCACAATGATATGCATCCAGGACAGGATTTAAGGTTTTCTTAAAATCAACACATATTCTGATATCTGACGAATTTTTCTTCGGTACTACTACAATGGGACTTGCCCAGTTACTAAAGCTTACTTTTTTCAGAATTCTAGAACTACACATTTTGTTAATCTCAGATTCTACCCTAGATTTCATCGCATAAGGCATGTCATAGGCCCTGTGAAATACAGGTTGTGCACCGTCTTTAAGTTTCAAATCAATTTTAAAATCTTTTATGCTGGACTCGGCTTTCTCAAAAAATAAATTTTTGAAATCCTTTTTTAGTGAAGACACTAACTTCTTGATTTTTGACTGAATCTCCGACTCTGACTCATCTATTGTTAATTTTGACGCTTTTTGGACAAAACCTGACTTGTTCGGAACAACTTCAACATTGTTTATCGAATTGTTTTTTGACTCTAAAAACTGACTTTTTATAATTTCAGATTTTTCTGACAAGACTGAAACTATTGACTGACTGATAAGGATTACTCGACTGACGACACTGTTACATGGACTGAGGAGTATTCTCCGACATTAATAAATTTTGACGCCAACTTGGATTAAGCACGTTTAGCCAGTTTCGACCAAGCAATGGTGTAAATCTATTATTACTTTCTAGAATAACTAGAGGTAAGTTAACAATATTTTCCTTATACATACTTTACAAAAACATCTGTCTCCCCTATAATCTTAATACCATCACCTGTCAAAACTCTTAGATCATACTTTACATCAAATAAGTTCAAATCTGACAACTTTTCGTGATAATCATCAACATGCATAACTGACCTGCATGCACCACTGTCTATCTCAAATTTAATTGGTTTACCTTCAAGGTGTAGTGTTACCTTCGCAGCTTTTGCCCTCGACTCATCTTTTATGGCTGACAAAAATCCCAACTGATGAAAATCATCCTCTGAATTGGAAGCCTCATCTGCCTCTTGTTCTTCCAAAGCATGCACATCGACTTTCTTACATACTCTGCTGGTATGCCCTTTGGATTTGCATTTGAAGCACTCCCAATCCTTTGCTGGACACTGGTTTGGATCATGCCTGCGGACCCCACAACGAAAACACATTTTATCTCTCGATTTTACTGAATACTCACTTTTTTTGTATTGACTATTATTTAACTTTGACTTAGCTTTAACCCTTGACGCCCTTGACATTTTTGTTGACAGCTTGTCAATACTTTCCAAGATACCACTGACACCACTTTCTGTCATAGACCTTACTTGACCTTCTGCAAGTTCCATAGCAAGAGCTTCTGACACCGCCTTGGAAAAATCGAGTTTGTCTATCGACAAAAGCTTCTTCTTTATTGCCTGAGATTTGATGCTGCACACAAACTTGTCTCTCCATACTTCTTGTAAAAAGGCACCAAAATCACAATATAAAGACAAGCTTTTTAGGCGCTTCACATAGCTTTTGATATCTTATCCTTGATCCTGCACGGCATTCCAAAATTTGTAACGTTCTGCAATCTGCAATCTTTTTGGACTAAAATGTTCAATCAGTTTTGCCTTTAATTCATCGTAAGACTTTGATGATGGCAAGTCAGGGGTAAGAATATCTTTCAAAGTACTGTATGCTTCGCTTCCAATTAAAGTAAGTAGCATAGATACCTTCATTCTAGACTCTACGACATTGCAAACAAACAATTGTTCTAGCCTCTCTATATATGTTGTAATATTCACTGTTTTCGGATCAAACTGCTCAATATTACCAATAATATTGGCCATTTTTGTAGACTTATTGACAATTTTTTTGTTCAGACTTCAGGTGACAAACTGCTATTGGATTCGACGACTGTATGACACGTGGGTGCTACGCTGCTCGTCGCCAAATACTGTTGTGTATTTATATTAAAAGACTTATGCTTTTAGACGAAAAACATTTATTCTTCTTCACAAATACACATATAACATAACTGTTGACAGGACATGAGAAAACTATTAATTATATATGTCATACCTAATGAAAATACAATTTTAATTAACAATCGTATTTTTATTTTAATAATTCAAAAGTACCTCTGTATTCGCAGATGTCGCAACGAAAGTATTTAGTAAAATAATTTTACACATATATTTTTTAGGAACCTTAGTTATACTCCTATATTATCGGATACCTTCTATATTCTTTTACCTTTTACTTTAATCACTAAATATTTTATTAGATATTTATAACAAATATGGAAGGGTAGCTTGTTATATAAAAACTGAATAAGTCGATTTCAGAAACCTCAATAACCGTGCTATTGTATCTGTAGCTTATTACAAGTTATCAATTATTTTATGAATCCAATATACATTGTAAAAAACCGACTGACTTTACATATGAATAGAAAAATTATAATATTACAATTATTCAAGTTTAGGTATTATTAGACCTATAGGGATATAGTTTTTATAAGTTTAGCATAACTGTACAACGATGTATGAAATAAAGGAAAACTGCATCTGCTGATTTTTATAATTGTTACAAAAAGGCAATAGATTTATCCGTTCATTGACTTTCTAATTTATAATTCCTCAAGCAATTTAAAAAGAACACCTTTTAACTCATAAATACATAGTTTAATCGTATTGGTGTTGAGAAGGACTTAACCCTTAACTACTGCGGTGCAAGTTTAATGACAATGCGTCTGTGGTGCAGTCATGGTGATCGGAATACAAAAATACTATAAAAAATTTTCTTAGGATAGAGTTATCAACTTATAGATAAATAAAAAAATATGTTCATGAAATTCAGAGGGTGAAAAAAAAAACTAGACCTGCAGTTTATACAAATATATGTTAAACGTTCACCACAAATTGGTTTGATACTCGTGTAAAACAAGTGAAAAATTTTTCTTTTAGTTTTGAAGCACAAGTGTAGCAAGTTTTTTCATTTTTTCAAATTTCTCTATGGAAACTTGTTCTAGAATATGGGTAACAAACACAGTAAGAATAAGTAGCACTAACGCTGAGGTCACTATGATATACAAAAAAATTTCAACTAGACGTAATTTAAAAACAGAAGTGCATAACACGTGACTACCCCGTATGTATTCTTAAAATGCACTAATTTGATGGGTACAGAGACTCCAAGGCTTTAAAACTAGGGCATTGCTTAATACTAGAGATGTTCAAATAGGCATCGGTCACTGTGACTACTTAACCACAGTAGTTTTGAGTTAAAATGAGCTCTAAAATGTTGAATAATTTGTCATATTATTCCATTTAAAATAATTATCCTATAAAATGATACCATTTTCCATGATTACGTTGCTGAAAACTATCAAAAATGTTATATCTCTATAAGCAGACCATCAACAATAGATAGATATCGAATAATATTTACGCTTTACAAAGTTTCGAAAATATTCTCAAAAACGTGATCGTTCACTCGTAATGAACAAATAATAGTTTATCCAACACTATTCATGTGAGCTGAATTGTTTATAAAAAAAATTAGAATTATTTTCAATAGTCACTTTATAGAAATATATTGTGACAGTGAAAAAATCGAAGGCTTAAAATATCAATTAATTACTTACTATAGTATCTCTAAACACATACAAACTTGGTTAACACTTGAAATTAAAACTGTGAAAAGAAAACGCACGAGTTTAAATACATTTATTTCAATATAAAACAATTTTCAAATAAGAGAAAAAAAATTATCAGACGAGTTAAACTATCTAATGACCTAAATAATAATTGCTTACCTTGCGTATGGAACTCTCGTCTGTGGCCCGTACAGGTGGTGCCGACCTCGGGCGCCATCGAGTATCTCCGGTGGCGCTCGACTTTCATGCGAAGCGCGCACGGTTCTAACACCCCGTGTCGCTCTCTGAAAAGAACATCTCCTCGCTTTCCATACACTTTTTTAAATATATTTTTTAAATATATTCCTAACCTAAACCACCCTACCCTACCCTACCCTAATCCGAATCGAAAATTATAATAATTTTCAATAATAACCCAACTAAACCTACCCCTACCAAACCACCTTCGTATTTCTAGTCAATTTTTGTAGAATGAATTATAATAATTTTCAATAATAACCCAACCAACCTACCCCTACCAAACCTTCTTCGTATTTTTAGTCCATTTTTGAAAAAAAAAAAAATATCTCGACTCGGGCACGACTCGAACCTGGTACCTCTGTGTTATGAGCCCAGCACGCTTACGCTGAGCTAATCTCTGCACACATCAATGATATCGTATAGGAGGTTAAAAGTTTTATGGACGCATGAAAGCCGAGCGCCACCGGAGATACTCGATGGCGCCCGAGGTCGGCACCACCTGTACGGGCCACAGACTCTCCCATAAATTCATTTCGTATTGGGAAAAGTAGAATTCGATAGATAGCGCTCTGAAATGTCAATGTCATCTTAGCAACGAGTAAAACAAATCAGCTGCCGTATAATCCCTTTGATATTTAAGTGGTTTTATTTTGCTGTTTCAGTTATTTTCAGTGTGTTTTGTAAAACTTTTACTTTTTCTTTGATTGTGCTTTAGTAATTTGTGTTGTTAAACTAAATTTTGACTCCTAATATTTTTATTTTTTGAGTAATAGGTATGTTCATTTTTTTAAGTGTTAACGGGAGTGTTAATTATCTTTATGTTTGTATATTTTATTGTGACTTACCTTTTGGATTTCTTCATTGTGAATACTGTATGTATTGAATAAATAAAAACACTTATTATTTTTGAAATTGAGTTTAATTATTTTTGTACAAACGTAATGCAAAATTTATGAACTAATGGTCGTGGTCGTGGGCTTGACTGTGGTAGTTTTAAGGAAGGTACTGCATTTAAAAGAAGATACTTTTTCTTACCAAGACCTGAAGAATATGTTACTCATTTATATACTGTTCACCTTTACAAATATAAACTATATCATCCACTATTAACTTATATTACACACTTGGTACTAACCTTGACTATAGTAGTCTTCCCTTTTAAAATGTAAAGAACACACGGACATACTATCTGCAACTGGTTTCCCCATTTTTACTTTCGTTGTCCAAGCCTTTCTTTGAGATATATTTTCCATAACTCCAAACGTATTTTCAATATTTACCATTCTTCACATGGGAGGAAATTTATTGACAGATAAATCGGGATTTTTCCCTTTACGGCTAGTGCAACCAAATCCACAACAGTTTCGATTATGCAGTGACATAATTCAAAGTATAAAACTTTAAAAAAAGGTACAGAATATTGCAATCAAACTTGATCTGCAATGAAAACAAAAAATAGAATAGCATAACCTCTTTAATAATATCTCTGATTATTATAAGAATATTACCTCAGAAATGATGACAGTTGAGTTGAATAGAAAAACACAGTTTCAAGCTTGTCACTGTCACAAAATTAATCAGATAAAGTACGAATTTACGGTAATTACGTTGACTTAAATATAATACAAAAACAATGCAAAACGAATTATTTTACTCGTTGCGACAATTACAATTTTTTCCGCCAGAGGTCTCATTGAATTCTACTCCGCCCAATAGTGAGTAATAATATAAAAAAAATGAATAGTTTATTGCCTTATTCGCTTATGTTTGCATTATCCGTAGAAATATCGCATCTATAACCACCATTTTTATAATAAAGTCTTATGGAGGTGGATCATCTATCACCTATAAGGTTTTTATAAAACAACAAATTATTGAAAATATATAAATTTTTGGAATGTATTTTCTTTGTCTAAAATTGAAAAGCGTTTTTTTATTTGCTTCTGTTTCCACGTACCGGTATGTACTTGAAATGAGAAAAATTACGCAGTTTTCTTTAATTATGGTATTTTTTAATTCAAAATATGAATTGGTTTTCTTTAACTCATCTGGGAAAAGCTGCGAGTGATATTAAAAGGGTGTCGTAATCAAATTTATGATATTTCATCAATGAGATACATTGTGTCATGCAAATATATGTTTAAATTCAAATTTTTTATATTTTTAGTGGAAGTGGGAAGCAGCATGTATGTATATATAAATGTATCATAGCAGTGTATAGTTTCAATTAAGACTTAACTATATTGACATACAGTACAGGTGTGATGGTTGATGAAGCATGGGGTAGTTCTTCATCCAATACTGTAAGTGCGATTTTTAGTTTTTAAATAAAGGTTTTATTTCATACTAATTTATTATTTCAGAATATTGTTGAATGACCTAATTTGGGAAACGACGGTGTGGGTAGTTCAACCTATCTCCCTCCTGAGGATAGTAATGACTACCCCACGTATGTGACCAACATAGAGGGTAAGAATATAATCAAGAACATGCCGCCGATGCTCACAAAGGCCGCTGAAGGGGTTGGATGAATAAAGAGCGAGCCCGTTTGAGGTAGCGGGGAATGTAAGTATGATCTGTGGTGGAAATTATGTATTTTTCAGTTCACGAGTTCACTCCTTACATTGATGTTGATTCTAAGATGCTGCTCAACTATTTTTTTTTTGGAACGTCTTGATTACAAGTTTGTCCAACATAAGGTTGCCCTCAGCCCAGAGGATGATAAACGTTACTTGGTTCCTGGAACGGATAACACCCTACCCTGGGGACACTATTCAATAAGTGATAATAAAGTTGATATAGAGTGACATTGAGTTATTTAGATGCTAGTTTACATTTACTTACTTTACTAGTTTTTAGTTTAGCCTCGATAGCTCTTTTCTGGGTATCATTGTTGAGAAAATGGAATTATAGGATTTGGGGGGAAACCCCACAACTGCGAGTCTTTAAATTGACATGAACATCAATTCCGCGATGCTCCTCAACTATTTGGACCGTCTTGATTATATGTAATAATAGCTAATAAAAATTTTAATATTGAAAAGTGGTGAAAGTGGTTTTCCGCAGGCCTATTGTGGTTGCCTTTCCACAAATAAAAAAAAGCTACGCGCTGGTGTCTTACCTCATAAGTCTTTAAAGGGGTGCTTAAAGGTGGTGTGGAAATAGACAAAACGCTCAAAGTATAAACTCCAAGCCGATTATGTTATATGTTACAAATATCTTTTCAGAACTATTATGAAAATTTGCGAACCATTATTAGTAGTATGAGACATCTGATCATATTTACTTTTTCTATAGGTAGGTACAGTGGAAAGCAGTAGAAGCTGTATATCATCTACTGAAGATCATCTATATATGTTGATGAATGAAAAAAAAAGTTTTATAAATCAATGAAATAAAAATTATTACAAGTGCCTATTGTTTTTAATATCTCTCCCCGTGAATACCTTTGTGGTTTCATTTCGTTGAAGGCATTACCACCCGAAAATGCTATAGTTACTTTTAACTTAGCAGCTATATTTCCATAGTTCACCAGCAGTTGAAAACAACGATGATGTATAAATAAAAAGTTTTTTCTAAAATAAAAATTATGACTATTGTTTTACGAAATCCTGTAAATACCTTTGTTGATTCGTTAGAGGTATTATCTCCCTAAAATGTTATATACTTACTTTCGATCGAGCGGGTATATTTCCATCGAACTGGGAAAAATGATGATCTATAAATAAAAAGTTTTTTCTAAAATAAAAATTATTAAAATTGACGCCTATTTTTTATGCATCCTTTAGAAACCTATGTAACACTAAATCAAATATATCACAAAATATCTTCTTTAGTTGGTGACAATTGACAAACCCCATATATAGTTACCACCCAATCATCTTTCAACATAGCGGGTATATCGCAGTTCAATCGATGCATATCTCAATGGTATAGGACCATCTTATCGCACAAAAGAATAAACATGACAAAATGGATCGAATGAAAGTAAATGCTAGTATACCCTCATACATTCCATAATTTCTTTACGCGCTTTGCACTGTACATATTAACTACAGGTTTTGTGAAGATGAGACCTTTTCACGTGTCCTGATAATTAATTGGTGCTATACATTTTGAAATACTCTTTAATATTCTGATGAACTCTATATATCTACACAATAAATTTTCTCTATATATCAAATATTTTAAAATATCCTGAACGAATGTTTCATCGATGTATCTGCACTCTAATTTTATGATTCACTATGTATATCTTCACTATAAATTTTTGATATACTCTGTATATAATGAATTGAAATATCCTGAACGACGAACGTCATTCATATCTGCACTCTAATTTTTCAATGTACTCTGTATATCGAGACTATAAATATTTTATATACTCTCTATATAATGAATTTTTAATATCTTGAATGCTAAGAACTTTTTTCAACGATATGTATATATCTGCACTCTAATTTTTTTTTGATATACACCATATATCTTCACTATGAATTTTTGATATACTCTGTTTAAAATAAATTTAAAATACTCTGAATGAACTTTTCAATGATATGGAATTTAGGGGTCCTAAACAGGGGGTATTGGAATTTGGGGGTCCTAAACATTTGTGGTGGGTCTATATTTGGGTGGGTTAAGTATTGGAATTTGGAGAGTGGGTGGGTGGTTGAATTTTGGGCTCCTAAAAATTTTGGGGCGGGCCTATATTTGGGGTGGGTCTATATTTGGGTGGGCCAAAAAGGAGGGTATTGGAATTTGGGGTCCATTGAAATTTAGGAATGCTAAACAGGTGGGTATTGGGATAAAAGTATATACTAGACGTTAAGGCCTTTCGAGACGTCGTGGTTAACTACGAGAGGTAGCTAAAAATTAAAAATTATTTTTTATACTAGACGATAAAGCCTTTTAAACAAGATGTCGTTTGCTATGATTGGTTAACTTTTAGTATGAGGGGTGCTGCGTGTTAGATGAGAGGGGGCAGCTGGAATTTTTTCATTATTTTAATTATACACTAGACGATAAGGCCTTTTAAACGAGACGTCGTTTGCTATGATTGGTTAACTTTTAGTATGAGGGGTGCTGCGTGGGGGATGAAAGGGGGTAGCTGGAATTTTTTCATTATTTTTATCATTACTCCTATGACGTCACCTATCCAATAACCCCCACTCCAAAATGAACCAAAAAGTAGCAGAATTAACCTTAGATTTTCTTATGGAGATTCCCATGTTAAAAGAACCAAAAATGAGGCCGAATCGGTGCTGCTCATTTACTGTCTATTTTCTGTCTATTTCAGAAATATCAGGATTACCACAAACAATACTTGGGAGCATGTGGAACAGATACAAAGATTCCAAATGTTCAAACATTGTCTGTCAGAAGCTATCCGACTTATCAATTCTCATTATTTTAATACCTTTCAAGGTGAATATAACCAAATCACACCACTTTCTTTCAGTTATTTCTAGGATGCCTTGGATTTGATAGTAGTAATTATGGGTCCTGCGTATTGACCCATCCACGTCGAAAAAATCGAACTTGCTTTTTTCCGGATCATGATTCCGGGCGTTGAATGGACATTTCACTTCTATTATACCATCGTCATTCACAAGCCCGTCGGGAGAAGCTGCTAAGTGAGGATATTTTCGATGAATAAATAAGCCAGCTTCTTTACATATTGAATTTGTTGAAATTGAAATAACTCCTTGCTCTAGGGGATAGCAGGGTGGTATTACGCAAAATCTGAAATTCAAAAAATATCATTTTTCATTGACTTAGCAAACGACTGTCAAAATGAAACACGTTTAGGCTGCTTACTTTCGATGTGTACTAACATGTTTCAGTGAAATAACTCCTTGCTCTAGGAGAAAGCAGGGTGGTATAACGCAAAATTGGGATTTCAAAAAATATCATTTTTCATTGATTTGGTTGGTTGGTTGGTTGGTTTGTAGACAGACGAAAACAGGCCGGGTTAGTGGGCCCCAACACTGCAGCCATTGGCTTATTGTATTGCCCTGTTTGTCTGCTAGTCTGTGAGAAGATTTGTGACCTTAATGAGATCTAGAAGTCTCTTCACAGTATCTCTTTTGGTGAGGTTGTATATAGGGTCATCCGGCCCTATCTGTCTATACCTCCACCAACGTAGAGCCTCACATTCGAAAATTATGTGGGTGGCTGTTTCGTCCTCCTCGCCACATAATCTACATGTAGGTTCTTCTTGGAAGATCCCCATTGTGTGAAGGTGCTTTCTCAGGCCGCAGTGTCCGGTTATAAGGCCGGTTACCAGCCTGATATCTCTCCTATTTAACTTCAGGATTTCTCCAGTAAGTTTTGGTATGGGTTGTTTGACCATCATTTTACTGTGTTTGAGCTTCGGAATTGTTTGCCAGTATTTGAGGTGTTGTTTGTGCACCCACTGGTTTAACGTGGTTCTTACCGAAGCCTTTGTTATACCGGTTGCCGGTTCAGGACCGGTGTAGCCGGTTGCCGATCCTTCTCGTGCTAGGGCATCTGCTTTTTCGTTCCCTTCAATACCCTTGTGACCTGGCACCCATTTCAGGGTTACCTTATTTGTGGCACTGAGTTTTTTAAGGTTTTCTAAGCACTCCCAGACAAGTTTGGATTTTATGGTACTACTATTAAGTGATTTAATTGACGCTTGACTGTCTGAGCAGATAAGAATGTTTTTACCGCTGTATCCCTTCCTTATGTTTTCTCTCAGACATGAGTCAATTGCGTAAATTTCTGCTTGGAATATAGTGGTATTTACTCCCAGTGAGTGACTAATGTCACATCTGGGGGATTGACCGTATATTCCAGCGCCAGTACCAGTGTCCGTTTTGGAACCGTCAGTGAACCAAACTATTTCTTGTTTGGGTGTTTCCTTGAATTCTCCTTTCCAATCTATTTCGATATTAAAGGGTTTTTCTAGTGATGTGGTCGGCGTCATATAATCAGTACCCATATTTAGTATGGGATTTGAGATTATATTGATAATTGACGCATGCCCATTAGGGTGAGGGTTCCAGTTATTGTTTAACCGGAGACGATATGCCCCAATTCTAGCCTCTGCTTTGACGATTAGGTCAATTGGTGGGAGGTTTAGAATTGTTTCCATGGTTGCTGTCGGAGTACTTCTTTGTGCTCCAGTGATGCACTGGCACGCCAGTCTTTGGATTTTGGTTAGCTCTATGGTTGCCTGTTTCTGGTTAACCTTAGGCCACCAGACGAGTGCGCCGTATGTAATCATGGGTCTTACAACCGTTGTGTACAGCCAGTGTACCACTGCCGGTTTCAGTCCCCATGTGCTTCCAATCGCTCTTTTTAGTGACATCAGTGTCATCTTGCTTTTGGTGGTTATCTTCTTTATGTGTTTGTTCCAGGTTAGCTTCGTATCCAGGATGATTCCTAGGTATTTAGCTTCCTTGCTAAAACATAAAGTTTGTTGAAAAAGTCTGGGGGGTGTTAGATCCTCCAATTTTCTTTTTCTTGTAAAGGGGATTAGGGTTGTTTTGGAGGGGTTTACACGAAGTTGCTCCTCCTTGCACCAATCCTCAATGTTCCTCAGAGCGTCTTGCATGAGGTTTGATACCGTTCTGGGGTACTCACCCCTAATCACAATGACTATATCATCAGCGTAACCCTGGGTAAAGTATCCCAGTTCGTTGAGTTTCCTTAAAAGCTAGTCTACGACTAGGTTCCACAGGAGTGGTGAAAGGACGCCTCCCTGTGGGCACCCTTTTGCCGCTGTTACTTTTAAGGTGGTTTCTGCCATGGTTGAGTTTATATTCCTGAGGTTTAACATGGATTTGATCCATCTGCAGATGGTATCATCAATCGCATGCTGCCTGGCCGCTCTAACAATGGAGTTGAAGGAGGTGTGGTCAAATGCTCCTTCTATGTCAAGGAAGGCCACCATTGCGATTTCCTTGTTGTCTAGTGAATTTTCAACTCTTGAGACCAGTTGGTGTAGAGCCGATTCACAGGATTTGCCTGGTTGAAAAGCATGTTGGTTTTGATGAAGTGGCCTCTGCTTAAGAGAGGTTTCCCTAATATGTTTTTCTACCAGTTTTTCTGTCACCTTTATCATAAAGGATGATAGACTGATCGGTCTGTATGACCTGGCCTGAGATAGATCTCTGCCTGGTTTGGGAATAAAGACCGCTTTTACTTCTCTCCAGGCTCTCGGGATATAGCCTATTGCTAGGCTAGCCCTGCATAGATTACAAAGGGGCGGAGTTATATGCTCCACACCCTCCTGTAATAGAGCTGGTATTATACCGTCCGGTCCCGGAGACTTGAAGCTGTCAAATGAGTCAATGGCCCATTTTATGCCACCATAAGTTACCACTTTCTTAGCTAATTCCCAGTCCACCTTGTTTGCCCCTTTGCGGAACATGTTAGGGTTTGGTGGGTTAATGCTATCCGAGGTAGCTATGGTGGATTCTGGAAAATGGGTTTGAAGAAGCAAACTTAGAGTTTCTTCCCCATTTCCAGTGAATTTCCCATCGGGTCTTTCAATGGTCCCCGTTGGTTGAACCGGGCTTTTGGCTAGTATTTTATGGATTCGAGCTCTCTCGGAAGTGTTTTCAACTTCGCTGCAGAACTTCCTCCATGATTCTAGTTTTGCTTTCCGGATTTCTTTATTGTATTCGGTCAGGGTTTGCTGGTATGCTGCCCAGTTCCCGGTTTTCTTCGCTTTGTTGAATAGTTTGCGGGTATTTTTTCTGAGCGTTTCGAGGTTTGTATTCCACCACTTTTGTTTATTGGTGGTTTGCCTCGACTCTGCACAGTTTTGGTGATAAGAGTTTTGTATGGCTTCCTGCAGTTGCAGCTTTTGTTCTAATTACAGTTTTGATATTTCTAAGGTTTAGTTGCAGGACTTCTCGATATTTCTCCCAGTCAGTATTCCGAGGGTTACGATATATTCGCTCTGGTTTGTCAATGTGTTTGACTTCCATTTGAATATATCTGTGATCCGAGAGACTCGGCTCATCGGAAACCCTCCAATTACGTACTTGGGAGCTTATTTCGAGTGTCGCCAAAGTTATATCAATGCGTTCTTGCCTATTTTTTGTTAGAAAAGTAGGTTCAGTTCCCCGATTTAGAATCTCTAGGTTATTAGAAATAATATAATCAAGTAGATACTCACCGCGTTGGTTAATGTTGCTACTATTCCAAGCGGTGTGATGGGCATTAGCATCCGCTCCAATGATGATCTGTAGGTTATTCTTCCCACAGTAAGTCACTAGCCTCTCCAGCTCTTCAGACGGAGGTGGGTTAGGAGAATCATAGGGCAGGTATACAGAAGTTAAAATGAGCTCCTTTGTAGTGCCTGCCTCTTGGTATTCAAGCTTTACTGCTGTTAGGTCCCTGAAACATAGATTTGTCAGTTTTATTGCGTTGATGCAGTCCCTGACAATAATGCAACTTCTTACATTACCTGAGTTTGAGTTATATATTAGCTTACCTCTGATATGACCTAATCCCATGACTCTGTTCCCTGATATCCAGGGTTCTTGGATCAGTGCCACGTCAATTCTCTCTGCTTCGATGGTTTTGCAGAGAGCAGCAGTTGCAGCCTTCTTATGCTGCAGGTTTATTTGAAGTACCCGCAGCATTTTTGGGTTTTGGTTCGAGGACCCTGAAGGTTACTGTGGTGAGGCCAAGGTAGAGTTTATGCTCTTTTTTGGCCAGCTCCTTCAGGGAGTTCTCGTCCATTCCCACTATTAGAATGGCGCCCTTTGGATCATTCTTGATGTTAAAGACCTTCCAATCGTCAGCGTCTATTCCCTCATTTTGGGTCTTCAGACGCCGAAGGGTTCTTGTCGGGTCTTCAACATCAAGATGTTCTTTGGGTATCCATACTGTTGCCCTGACTCTAGGAGCAACGTCTTTGGACAGTAATGCCCTCAGATTCGCTCCCTCCCAGGGGTTCAGTCGTGGAGTTACCTCCTTCAACCATTCCACTGCCTCGTTGTCCGCACAGTGAAGGTGGACCATGCCATGTTCAGCATGGCTGTGGTTGAACTTTGGTCCTTTTCCAGGTTGGCATTTCCAGATTTCCTGGATGATGGCTTCCTGTACTAGGGAACATTGTTCTGATGTCATCTTAGTGTCGGGTTGAGGCCCTGCTAAGATAGACATCTTAGTTGCTGCTGCCACCCTGCTGTAGCTAGCCCCAGTTGGTTTTCTGGGTTTTGCTGCAGCAGAATCGCATTTGGCAATTTTTTGGGGGTTCTGAGATGGTGACGGTGTTGATCCCGTCGAACGCATTCTTTTCGTCCCCTTGTGCTGCAGGTCTGTAGAGGTTGTTGCTGAAGTTTGTGTTGCTTCAGCTTTGCCTACTCCAGACGTGCTTGGTTCAGGACTTTTGGCCGTCCGGGGTTTCCTATTTGCTCGTTGTTTACGAGGTATAATAGGTTCCCCTTTGGCCTTGGCCCGTTCTATCGCTCTCTTGCGCTTCTGTGCACCAGAGAGTTTCTCCTTGTCTAGGTGCAGCCTGTTAAGGTTAGACCCAAGGTTTCTCACGGGTATATCATGCTGGGCTACACTTCTCCCAGTTGTTGATTCCCCTGCTTCCTCCAGGTTGGTATTGGCCTGGGGTTCCGTTGACTCCGAGGATGATTTGGTTGAGGTTTTGTCAGGACAGTCCTCTACCACCATCTCTTCGTCGTTTCCTGTTGGTTTTTTTTTCTCTAAGTTTTCCATATGTGGTCCCACATTTAGCAAACGCCTGTCGGGATGGAATATGTTCAGGAAGCTTACTCTCGATGCATATTAACGTGTTTTAGTGAAATAAAACTTTGCTCTAAAGGATTGCAGGTTCGTATTACGCAAAATAGGAAATTTAAAAAATATCATTATTCATTGATTTAGCAAACGACTGTCAAAATGAAATATGTTCAGGTTGCTTACTTTCGATGTCTCATAACGTGTTTTAGTGAAATAACTCCTTGGTCTAGGGGATAGCAGGGTGGTATTACGCAAAATTGGGAATTCAAAAAATATCAATTTTCATTGATTTAGCAAACGACTGTAGAGATGAAATATGTTCAGGCTGCTTACTTTCGATGTATAATAACGTGTTTTAGTGAAATAACTCCTTGCTCTAGGGGATAGCAGGGTGGTATTACGCAAAATCTGAAATTCAAAAAATATCATTTTTCATTAATTTAGCAAACGACTGTCAAGATGAAATATGTTCAGGGAGCTTATTTTCGATGCATATCAACGTGTTTTAGGAAAATAATTCCTTGCTCAAGAGGATAGCAGGTTCGTATTACGCAAAATAGGAAATTTTAAAAATATCATTTTTCATTGAATCAGCTAACGACTGTCAAAATGAAATATGATCAGGCAGCTTACTTTCGATGTATAATGACGTGTTTCAGTGAAATATCTCCTTGCTCTAGGGGATAGCAGGGTGGTATTACGCAAAATCTAAAATTCAAAAAATATCATTTTTCAACAATTAGGCAATCGACTGTCAAGATGAAATATGTTCAGGGAGCTTACTTTCGATGCATATCAGCGTGTTTTAGGAAAATAATTCCTTGCTTTAGAGGATAGTAGGTTCGTATTACGCAAAATAGGAAATTTATTAAAAAATATCATTTTTCATTCATTCAGCTAACGACTGTCAAAATGAAATATGTTCAGGCTGCTTACTTTCGATGTATAAAAGCGTGTTTCAGTGAAATAACTCCTTGCTCTAGGAGATAGCAGGGTGGTATTACGCGAAATTGGGATTTCAAAAAATATTATTTTTCATTGATTTAGCAAACGACTGTCGGGATAAGATATGTTCAGGATGCTTACTTTCGATGCATATTAACGTGTTTTAGTGAAATAATTCCTTGCTCTAAGGGATAGCAGGTTCGTATTACGCAAAATAGAAATTTAAAAAATATCATTTTCCATTGATTTAGCAAACGACTGTCGGGATGAAATATGTTCAGGAAGCTTACTCTCGACAGATGTGAAATGATTCCTTGCTCTAAGGGATAGCAGGTTCGTATTACGCAAAATGGGAAATTTAAAAAATATCATTTTTCATTGATTTAGCAATCGACTGTCGGGATGAAATATATTCGGTGAAGCTTACTTTCGATGCATATCAACGTGTTTTAGGGAAATAATTCCTTGCTCTAGAGGATAGCAGGTTCGTATTACTCAAAATAGGAAATTTAAAAAATATCATTTTTCATTGATTCAGCTAACGACTGTCAAGATGATATATGTTCAGGAAGCTTACTTTCGATGCATATTAACGTGTTTTAGTGAAATATCTCCTTGCTCTAGGGGATAGCAGGGTGGTATGATGCGAAATTGGGACTTCAAAAAATATCATTTTTCATTGATTTAGCACACGACTGTCGGGATGAGATATGTTCAGGATGCTTACTTTCGATGCATATTAACGTGTTTTAGTGAAATAATTCCTTGCTCTAAGGGGTAGCAGGTTCGTATTACGCAAAATAGAAATTTAAAAAATATTATTTTCCATTGATTTAGCAAACGACTGTCGGGATGAAATATGTTCAGGACGCTTACTCTCGACGGATGTGAAATAATTCCTTGCTCTAAGGGATAGCAGGTTCGTATTACGCAAAATGGGAAATTTAAAAAATATCATTTTTCATTGATTTAGCAATCGACTGTCGGGATGAAATATATCCGGTGAAGCTTACTTTCGATGCATATCAACGTGTTTTAGGGAAATAATTCCTTGCTCTAGAGGATAGCAGGTTCGTATTACTCAAAATAGGAAATTTAAAAAATATCATTTTTCAATGATTCAGCTAACGACTGTCAAGATGATATATGTTCAGGAAGCTTACTTTCGATGCATATCAACGTGTTTTAGGAAAATAATTCCTTGCTCTAGAGGATAGTAGGTTCGTATTACGCAAAATAGGAAATTTATTAAAAAATATCATTTTTCATTCATTTAGCTAACGACTGTCAAAATGAAATATGTTTAGGCTGCTTACTTTCGATGTATAAAAGCGTGTTTCAGTGAAATAACTCCTTGCTCTAGGAGATAGCAGGGTGGTATTACGCGAAATTGGGATTTCAAAAATTATTATTTTTCATTGATTTAACAAACGACTGTCGGGATAAGATATGTTCAGGACGCTTACTCTCGACGGATGTGAAATAATTCCTTGCTCTAAGGGATAGCAGGTTCGTATTACGCAAAATAGAAATTTAAAAAATATCATTTTCCATTGATTTAGCAAACAACTGTCGGGATGAAATATGTTCAGGAAGCTTACTCTCGACAGATGTGAAATGATTCCTTGCTCTAGAGGATAGCAGGTTCGTATTACTCAAAATAGGAAATTTAAAAAATATCATTTTTCATTGATTCAGCTAACGACTGTCAAGATGATATATGTTCAGGAAGCTTACTTTCGATGCATATTAACGTGTTTCAGTGAAATAACTCCTTGCTCTAGGAGATAGCAGGGTGGTATTACGCGAAATTGGGATTTCAAAAAATATTATTTTTCATTGATTTAGCAAACGACTGTCGGGATGAGATATGTTCAGGATGCTTACTTTCGATGCATATTAACGTGTTTTAGTGAAATAATTGCTTGCTCTAAGGGGTAGCAGGTTCGTATTACGCAAAATAGAAATTCAAAAAATATCAATTTTCATTGATTTAGCAAACGACTTTCGGGATGAAATATGTTCGGGGAAACTTACTTTCGATGCACATGACGTGTTTCAGGGAAATAATTAATTGCTCTAGAGGATAGCAGGTTCGTATTACTCAAAATAGGAAATTTAAAAAATATCATTTTTCATTGATTCAGCTAACGACTGTCAAGATGAAATATGTTCAGGAAGCTTACTTTCGATGTATAATAACGTGTTTTAGTGGAATACCTCCTTGCTCTAGGGGACAGCAGGGTGGTATTACGCAAAATTGGGAATTCAAAAAATATCATTTTTCATTGATTTAGCAAACGACTGTCGGGATGGAATATGTTCAGGAAGCTTACTTTCGATGCATATTAACGTGTTTTAGTGAAATATCTCCTTGCTCTAGGGGATAGCAGGGTGGGCTAAATCAATGAAAAATGATATTTTTTGAAATCCCAATTTCGCATAATACCACCCTGCTATCCCCTAGAGCAAGGATATATTACACCAAAACACGTAATTATATATCAAAAGTAAGCAGCCTGAACATATTTCATTTTGACAGTCGTTTGCTAAATCAATGAAAAATGATATTTTTTAAATTTCCTATTTTGCTATCCTCTAGAGCAAGGAATTTTTCCAGTAAAACACGTTAATATGCATCGAAAGTAAGCTTCCTGAACATATTTCATCCCGACAGTCGTTTGCTAAATCAATGAAAAATGATATTTTTTGAAATCCCAATTTCGCGTAATCCCACCCTGCTATCCCCTAGAGCAAGGAGATATTTCACTAAAACACGTTAATATGCATAGAAAGTAAGCTTTCTGAACATATTACATCCCGACAGTCGTTTGCTAAATCAATGAAAAATGATATTTTTTGAAATCCCAATTTCGCGTGATACCACCCTGCTATACCCTAGAGCAAGGAGTTATTTCACTGAAACACGTTATTATACATCGAAAGTAAGCAGCCTGAACATATTTCATGCCGACAGTCGTTTGCTAAATCGATGAAAAATGATATTATTTGAAATCCCAATTTCGCGTGATACCACCCTGCTATACCCTAGAGCAAGGAGTTATTTCACTGAAACACGTTATTATACATCAAAAGTAAGCAGCCTGAACATATTTCATCTTGACAGTCGTTTGCTAAATCAATGAAAAATGATATTTTTTGAAACCCCAATTTCGCGTGATACCACCCTGCTATACCCTAGAGCAAGGAGATATTCCACTAAAACACGCTAATATGCATCGAAAGTAAGCTGCCTGAACATATTTCATCTTGACAGCCGTTTGCTAAGTCAATGAAAAATGATTTTTTTTGAATACCCAATTTTGCGTAATACCACCCTGCTATCTCTCCTAGAGCATGGAGTTATTTCACTGAAACACGTTATTATACATCGAAAGTAAGCAGCCTGAACATATTTCATCTTGACAGTCGTTTGCTAAATCAATGAAAAATGATATTATTTGAAATCCCAATTTTGCGTGATACCACCCTGCTATCCCCTAGAGCGAGGAGGTATTCCACTAAAACACGTTATTATACATCGAAAGTAAACTGCCTGAACGTATTTCATCTTGACAGTCGTTTGCTAAATCAATGGAAAATGATATTTTTTAAATTTCCTATTTTGCGTATTACTAACCTGCTATCCTCTAGAGCAGGGAATTATTTCACTGAAACACGTTAATATGCATCGGAAGTATGCTTCCTGAACATATTTTATTCCGACAGTCGTTTGCTAAATCAATGAAAAGTGATATTCTTTGAAATCCCAATTTTGCTTAATACCACCCTGCCATCCCCTAGAGCAAGGAGATATTCCACTGAAACACGTTATTATACATCAAAAGTAAGCAGCCTGAACATATTTCATTTTGACAGTCGTTTGCTAAGTCAATGAAAAATTATATTTTTTAAATTTTTTTATTCTGCGTAATACGTACCTGCTATCCCTTGG
The DNA here is from genome assembly GCA_949126875.1 of Lochmaea capreae. NCBI lineage: Eukaryota > Metazoa > Arthropoda > Insecta > Coleoptera > Chrysomelidae > Lochmaea > Lochmaea capreae. The sequence goes on from OX421395.1 coordinate 36,565,837, forward strand.
AGCAAAGAATTATTTCACTAAAACACGTTAATATGCATCGAAAGTGAGCTTCCTGAACATATTTCATCCCGACAGTCGTTTGCTAAATCAATGAAAAATGATATTTTTTGAAATACCAATTTCGCATAATACCACCCTGCTATCCCCTAGAGCAAGTAGATATTTCACTAAAACACGTTAATATGCATCGAAAGTAAGCTCCCTGAACATATTTCATCCCGACAGTCGTTTGCTAAATCAATGAAATATGTTTTTTTTTGAATTCCCAATTTTGCGTAATACAACCCTGCTATCTCCTAGAGCAAGGAGTTATTTCACTGAAACACGTTATTATACATCAAAAGTAAGCAGCCTGAACATATTTCATTTTGACAGTCGTTTGCTAAGTCAATGAAAAATGATATTTTATAAATTTCCTATTTTGCGTAATACGAACCTGCTATTCACTAGAGCAAGGAATTATTTCACTAAAACACGTTAATACGCATCGAAAGTAAGCTTCCTGAACATATTTCATCCTGACAGTCGTTTGCTAAATCAATGAAAAATGATATTTTTTGAAATCCCAATTTTGCATAATACCACCCTGCTATCCCTTGGAGCAAGGAGATATTTCACTGAAACACGTTATTATACATCAAAAGTGAGCAGCCTGAACATATTTCATTTTAACAGTCGTTTGCTAAATCAATGAAAAATGATATTTTTTAAATTTCAAATTTTGCTATCCTCTAGAGCAAGGAACTATTTCACTAAAACACGTTAATATGCATCGAAAGTAAGCTTCCTGAACATGTTTCATCCCGACAGTCGTTTGCTAAATCAATGAAAAATGATATTTTTTGAAATCCCAATTTCGCATAATCCCACCCTGCTATCCCCTAGAGCAAGGAGATATTTCACTAAAACACGTTAATATGCATCGAAAGTAAGCTTACTGAACATATTTCATATCGACAGTCGTTTGCTAAATCAATGAAAAATGATATTTTTTGAAATCCCAATTTCGCGTAATACCACCCTGCTATCCCCTAGAGCAAGGAGATATTCCACTGAAACACGTTATTATACATCGAAAGTAAGCAGCCTGAACATATTTCATCTTGACAGTCGTTTGCTAAATCAATGAAAAATGATATTTTTTGAAATCCTAATTTCGCGTGATACCACCCTGCTATACCCTAGAGCAAGGAGATATTTCACTGAAACACGTTAATATGCATCGAAAGTAAGCTGCCTGAACATATTTCATCTTGACAGTCGTTTGCTAAATCAATGAAAAATGATTTTTTTTTTGAATTGCCAATTTTGCGTAATACCACCCTGCTATCCCCTAAAGCAAGGAGATATTCCACTAAAACACGTTATTATACATCGAAAGTAAGCATCCTGAACATATTCCATCTTGACAGTCGTTTGCTAAATCAATGAAAAATGATCTTTTTTAAATTTCCTATTTTGTTATCCTCTAAAGCAAGGAATTATTCCACTAAAACACGTTAATATGCATCGAAAGTAAGCTTCCTGAACATATTTCATCCCGACAGTCGTTTGCTAAATCAATGAAAAATGATATTTTTTGAAATCCCAATTTCGCATAATACCACCCTGCTATGCTCTAGAGCAAGGAGATATTTCACTAAAACACGTTAATATGCATCGAAAGTAAGCTTCCTAAACATATATCATCCCGACAGTCGTTTGCCAAATCAATGAAAAATGATTTGTTTTGAATTCCCAATTTTGCGTAATACCACCCTGCTATCTCCTAGAGCAAGGAGTTTTTTCACTGAAACACGTTATTATACATCAAAAGTAAGCAGCCTGAACATGTTCCATTTTGACAGTCGTTTGCTAAATCAATAAAAAATGATATTTTTTAAATTTCCTATTTTGAGTAATACGAACCTGCTATCCTCTAGAGCAAGGAATTATTCCCCTAAAACACGTTGATATGCATCGAAAGTTAGCTTCCCCGAACATACTTCATCCCGACAGTCGTTTGCTAAATCATTGAAAAATGATATTATTTGAAATCCCAATTTTGCGTAATACCACCCTGTTATCCCCTAGAGCAAGGGGATATTTCACTGAAACACGTTAGTACACATCGAAAGTAAGCTGCCTAAACATATTTCATCTTGACAGTCGTTTGCTAAGTCAATGAAAAATGATATTTTTTGAATTCCCAATTTTTCGTAATACCACCCTGCTATCCCCTAGAGCAAATAGGTATTTCACTAAAACACGTTAGTACACATCAAAAGTAAGCTGCCTGAATATATTTCATTCTGCCAGTCGTTTGCTAAATCAATGAAAAATGATATTTTTTAAATTTCCTATTTTGCATAATAGTAATCTGCTATCCTCTAGAGCAGGGCATTATTTCACTGAAACACGTAAATATGCATAGGAAGTATGCTTCCTGAACATATTTCATTCCGACAGTCGTTTGCTAAATAAATGAAGTGATATTTTTTGAAATCCCAATTTTGCTTAATACCACCCTGCTATCCCCTAGAGCAAGGAGATATTCCACTAAAACACGTTATTATACATCGAAAGTAAGCAGCCTGAACATATTTCATCTTGACAGTCGTTTGCTAAATCAATGAAAAATGATATTTTTCAAATTTCCTATTTTGTTATCCTCTAGAGCAAGGAATTATTTCACTGAAACACGTTAATATGCATCGAAAGTAAGCAGCCTGATCGTATTTCATCTTGACAGTCGTTTGCTAAATCAATGAAAAATAATATTTTTTGAAATTCCAATTTCGCGTGATACCACCCTGCTATCCCCTAGAGCAAGGAGATATTTCACTAAAACACGTTAATATACATCAAAAGTAAGCAGCCTGAACATATTTCATTTTGACAGTCGTTTGCTAAGTCAATGAAAAATGATATTTTTTAAATTTCCTATTTTGCGTAATACGAACCTGCTATCCCTTAGAGCAATTAATTATTTCACTAAAACACGGTAATATGCATCGAAAGTAAGCTTCCTGAACATATTTTATCCCGACAGTCGTTTGCTAAATCAATGAAAAATGATATTTTTAGAAATCCCAATTTCGCATAATACCACCCTGCTATTTCCTAGAGCAAGGAACTATTTCACTAAAACACGTTAATATGCATCGAAAGTAAGCTTCCTGAACATATTTCATCCCGACAGTCGTTTGCTAAATCAATGAAAAATGATATTTTTTGAAGTCCCAATTTTGCATAATACCACCCTGCTATCCCCTAGAGAAAGGGGATATTTCACTGAAACACGTTAGTACACATCGAAAGTAAGCTGCCTAAACATATTTCATCAAGACAGTCGTTTGCTAAGTCAATGAAAAAATGATATTTTTTGAATTCCCAATTTTTCGTAATACCACCCTGCTATCCCCTAGAGCAAATGGGTATTTCACTAAAACACGTTAGTACACATCAAAAGTAAGCTGCCTGAATATATTTCATTTTGCCAGTCGTTTGCTAAATCAATGAAAAATGATATTTTTTGAATTCCCAATTTTGCGTAATACCACCCTGCTGTCCCCTAGAGCAAGGAGGTATTCCACTAAAACACGTTATTTATTATACATCGAAAGTAAACTGCCTGAACGTATTTCATCTTGACAGTCGTTTGCTAAATCAATGGAAAATGATATTTTCTAAATTTCCTATTTTGCGTATTACTAACCTGCTATCCTCTAGAGCAGGGAATTATTTCACTGAAACACGTTAATATGCATCGGAAGTATGCTTCCTGAACATATTTCATTCCGACAGTCGTTTGCTAAATCAATGAAAAGTGATATTCTTTGAAATCCCAATTTTGCTTAATACCACCCTGCCATCCCCTAGACTCTAGGGAAAAGCTGCGAGTGATATTAAAATTGTGTCGTAATCAAATTTATGATATTTCATCAATGAGATACATTGTGTCATACAAATATATGTTTAAATTCAAATTTTTTATATTTTTAGTGGAAGTGGGAAGCAGCATGTATGTATATATAAATGTATCATAGCAGTGTATAGTTTCAATTAAGACTTAACTATATTGACATACAGTACAGGTGTGATGGTTGATGAAGCATGGGGTAGTTCTTCATCCAATACTGTAAGTGCGATTTTTAGTTTTTAAATAAAGGTTTCATTTCATACTAATTTATTATTTCAGAATATTGTTGAATGACCTAATTTGGGAAACGACGGTGTGGGTAGTTCAACCTATCTCCCTCCTGAGGATAGTAATGACTACCCCACGTATGTGACCAACATAGAGGGTAAGAATATAATCAGGAACATGCCGCCGATGCTCACAAAGGCCGCTGAAGGGGTTGGATGAATAAAGAGCGAGCCCGTTTGAGGTAGCGGGGAATGTAAGTATGATCTGTGGTGGAAATTATGTATTTTTCAGTTCACGAGTTCACTCCTTACATTGATGTTGATTCTAAGATGCTGCTCAACTATTTTTTTTAGAACGTCTTGATTACAAGTTTGTTCAACATAAGGTTGCCCTCAGCCCAGAGGATGATAAACGTTACTTGGTTCCTGGAACGGATAACACCCTACCCTGGGGACACTATTTAATAAGTGATAATAAAGTTGATATAGAGTGACATTTACTTACTTTACTAGTTTTTAGTTTAGCCTCGATAGCTCTTTTCTGGGTATCATTGTTGAGAAAATGGATTTATAGGATTTGGGGGGAAACCCCACAACTGCGAGTCTTTAAATTGACATGAACATCAATTCCGCGATGCTCCTCAACTATTTGGACCGTCTTGATTATATGTAATAATAGCTAATAAAAATTTTAATATTGAAAAGTGGTGAAAGTGGTTTTCCGCAGGCCTATTGTGGTTGCCTTTCCACAAATAAAAAAAGGCTACGCGCTGGTGTCTTACCTCATAAGTCTTTAAAGGGGGGCTTAAAGGTGGTGTGGAAATAGACAAAACGCTCAAAGTATAAACTCCAAGCCGATTATGTTATATGTTAAAAATATCTTTTCAGAACTATTATGAAAATTTGCGAACCATTATTAGTAGTATGAGACATCTGATCATATTTACTTTTTCTATAGGTAGGTACAGTGGAAAGCAGTAGAAGCTGTATATCATCTACTGAAGATCATCTATATATGTTGATGAATGAAAAAAAAAGTTTTATAAATCAATGAAATAAAAATTATTACAAGTGCCTATTGTTTTTAATATCTCTCCCCGTAAATACCTTTGTGGTTTCATTTCGTTGAAGGCATTACCACCCGAAAATGCTATAGTTACTTTTAACTTAGCAGCTATATTTCCATAGTTCACCAGCAGTTGAAAACAACGATGATGTATAAATAAAAAGTTTTTTCTAAAATAAAAATTATGACTATTGTTTTACGAAATCCTGTAAATACCTTTGTTGATTCGTTAGAGGTATTATCTCCCTAAAATGTTATATACTTACTTTCGATCGAGCGGGTATATTTCGATCGAACTGGGAAAAATGATGATCTATAAATAAAAAGTTTTTTCTAAAATAAAAATTATTAAAATTGACGCCTATTTTTTAAGCATCCTTTAGAAACCTATGTAACACTAAATCAAATATATCACAAAATATCTTCTTTAGTTGGTGACAATTGACAAACCCCATATATAGTTACCACCCAATCATCTTTCAACATAGCGGGTATATCGCAGTTCAATCGATGCATATCTCAATGGTATAGGACCATCTTATCGCACAAAAGAATAAACATGACAAAATGGATCGAATGAAAGTAAATGCTAGTATACCCTCATACATTCCATAATTTCTTTACGCGCTTTGCACTGTACATATTAACTACAGGTTTTGTGAAGATGAGACCTTTTCACGTGTCCTGATAATTAATTGGTGCTATACATTTTGAAATACTCTTTAATATTCTGATGAACTCTATATATCTACACAATAAATTTTCTCTATATATCAAATATTTTAAAATATCCTGAACGAATGTTTCATCGATGTATCTGCACTCTAATTTTATGATTCACTATGTATATCTTCACTATAAATTTTTGATATACTCTGTATATTATGAATTGAAATATCCTGAACGACGAACGTCATTCATATCTGCACTCTAATTTTTCAATGTACTCTGTATATCGAGACTATAAATATTTGATATACTCTGTTTAAAATAAATTTAAAATACTCTGAATGAACTTTTCAATGATATGGAATTTAGGGGTCCTAAACAGGGGGTATTGGAATTTGGGGGTCCTAAACATTTGTGGTGGGTCTATATTTAGGGTCCTGAACGTTTGGGGTGGGTCTATATTTGAGTGGGCCAAGTATTGGAATTTGGGGAGTGGGTGGGTAGTTAAATTTGGAGGTCCTAAACATTTGGGAGGTGGGCCTATATTTGGGTGGGTTAAGTATTGGAATTTGGAGAGTGGGTGGGTGGTTGAATTTTGAGCTCCTAAAAATTTTGGGGCGGGCCTATATTTGGGGTGGGTCTATAAAGGAGGGTATTGGAATTTGGGGTCCATTGAAATTTAGGAATGCTAAACAGGTGGGTATTGGGATAAAAGTATATACTAGACGTTAAGGCCTTTCGAGACGTCGTGGTTAACTACGAGGGGTAGCTAAAAATTAAAAATTATTTTATATACTAGACGATAAAGCCTTTTAAACAAGATGTCGTTTGCTATGATTGGTTAACTTTTAGTATGAGGGGTGCTGCGTGTTGGATGAAAGGGGGTAGCTGGAATTTTTTCATTATTTTAATTATACACTAGACGATAAGGCCTTTTAAAAGAGACGTCGTTTGCTATGATTGGTTAACTTTTAGTGTGAGGGGTGCTGCGTGGGGGATGAAAGGGGGTAGCTGGAATTTTTTCATTATTTTTATCATTACTCCTATGACGTCACCTATCCAATAACCCCCACTCCAAAATGAACCAAAAAGTAGCAGAATTAACCTTAGATTTTCTTATGGAGATTCCCATGTTAAAAGAACCAAAAATGAGGCCGAATCGGTGCTGCTCATTTACTGTCTATTTTCTGTCTATTTCAGAAATATCAGGATTACCACAAACAATACTTGGGAGCATGTGGAACAGATACAAAGATTCCAAATGTTCAAACATTGTCTGTCAGAAGCTATCCGACTTATCAATTCTCATTATTTTAATACCTTTCAAGGTGAATATAACCAAATCACACCACTTTCTTTCAGTTATTTCTAGGATGCCTTGGATTTGATAGTAGTAATTATGGGTCCTGCGTATTGACCCATCCACGTCGAAAAAATCGAACTTGCTTTTTTCCGGATCATGATTCCGGGCGTTGAATGGACATTTCACTTCTATTATACCATCGTCATTCACAAGCCCGTCGGGAGAAGCTGCTAAGTGAGGATATTTTCGATGAATAAATAAGCCAGCTTCTTTACATATTGAATTTGTTGAAATTGAAATAACTCCTTGCTCTAGGGGATAGCAGGGTGGTATTACGCAAAATCTGAAATTCAAAAAATATCACTTTTCATTGACTTAGCAAACGACTGTCAAAATGAAACACGTTTAGGCTGCTTACTTTCGATGTGTACTAACATGTTTCAGTGAAATAACTCCTTGCTCTAGGAGAAAGCAGGGTGGTATTACGCAAAATTGGGATTTCAAAAAATATCATTTTTCATAGATTTAGCAAACGCCTGTCGGGATGGAATATGTTCAGGAAGCTTACTCTCGATGCATATTAACGTGTTTTAGTGAAATAAAACTTTGCTCTGAAGGATTGCACGTTCGTATTACGCAAAATAGGAAATTTAAAAAATATCATTTTTCATTGATTTAGCAAACGACTGTCAAAATGAAATATGTTCAGGTTGCTTACTTTCGATGTCTCATAACGTGTTTTAGTGAAATAACTCCTTGGTCTAGGGGATAGCAGGGTGGTATTACGCAAAATTGGGAATTCAACAAATATCACTTTTCATTGATTTAGCAAACGACTGTCAAGATGAAATATGTTCAGGCTGCTTACTTTCGATGTATAATAACGTGTTTTAGTGAAATAACTCCTTGCTCTAGGGGATAGCAGGGTGGTATTACGCAAAATCTGAAATTCAAAAAATATCATTTTTCATTAATTTAGCAAACGACTGTCAAGATGAAATATGTTCAGGGAGCTTATTTTCGATGCATATCAACGTGTTTTAGGAAAATAATTCCTTGCTCTAGAGGATAGCAGGTTCGTATTACGCAAAATAGGAAATTTTAAAAATATCATTTTTCATTGATTTAGCTAACGACTGTCAAAATGAAATATGTTCAGGCTAATTACTTTCGATGTATAAAAGCGTGTTTCAGTAAAATAACTTCTTGCTCTAGGAGATAGCAGGGTGGTATTACGCAAAATTGGGACTTCAAAAAATATCATTTTTCATTGATTTAGCAAACGACTGTCGGGATGAAATATGTTCAGGAAGCTCACTTTCGATGCACACAACGTGTTTTAGGGAAATAATTCCTTGCTCTAGAGGATAGCAGGTTCATATTCCGCAAAATAGGAAATTTAAAAAATATAATTTTTCATTGATTCAACTAACGACTGTCAAGATGAAATATGATCAGGCAGCTTACTTTCGATGCACACAACGTGTTTCAGTGAAATAACTCCTTGCTCTAGAGGACAGCAGGGTCGTATTACGCAAAATGGAAAATTTAAATAATTTCATTTCTCATTAATTTAGCAAACCACTGTCAAAATGAAATATGTTCGGGCAGCTTACTTTCGATGTATAATGACGTGTTTCAGTGAAATATCTCCTTGCTCTAGGGGATAGCAGGGTGGTATTACGCAAAATCTAAAATTCAAAAAATATCATTTTTCATCAATTAGGCAATCGACTGTCAAGATGAAATATGTTCAGGGAGCTTACTTTCGATGCATATCAACGTGTTTTAGGAAAATAATTCCTTGCTCTAGAGGATAGTAGGTTCGTATTACGCAAAATAGGAAATTTAGAAAATATCATTTTTCATTCATTCAGCTAACGACTGTCAAAATGAAATATGTTCAGGCTGCTTACTTTCGATGTATAAAAGCGTGTTTCAGTGAAATAACTCCTTGCTTTAGGAGATAGCAGGGTGGTATTACGCGAAATTGGGATTTCAAAAAATATTATTTTTCATTGATTTAGCAAACGACTGTCGGGATGAGATATGTTCAGGATGCTTACTTTCGATGCATATTAACGTGTTTTAGTGAAATAATTCCTTGCTCTAAGGGGTAGCAGGTTCGTATTACGCAAAATAGAAATTTAAAAAATATCATTTTCCATTGATTTAGCAAACGACTGTCGGGATGAAATATGTTCAGGAAGCTTACTCTCGACGGATGTGAAATGATTCCTTGCTCTAAGGGATAGCAGGTTCGTATTACGCAAAATGGGAAATTTAAAAAATATCATTTTTCATTGATTTAGCAATCGACTGTCGGGATGAAATATATTGGGTGAAGCTTACTTTCGATGCATATCAACGTGTTTTAGGGAAATAATTCCTTGCTCTAGAGGATAGCAGGTTCGTATTACTCAAAATAGGAAATTTAAAAAATATCATTTTTCATTGATTCAGCTAACGACTGTCAAGATGATATATGTTCAGGAAGCTTACTTTCGATGCATATTAACGTGTTTTAGTGAAATATCTTCTTGCTCTAGGGGATAGCAGGGTGGTATTATGCGAAATTGGGACTTCAAAAAATATCATTTTTCATTGATTTAGCAAACGACTGTCGGGATGAAATATGTTCAGGAAGCTTACTTTCGATGCATATTAACGTGTTTTGGTGAAGTAATTCCTTGCTCTAAGGGATAGCAAGTTCGTATTACGCAAAATAGGGAATTTAAAAAATATCATTTTTCATTGACTTAGCAAACGACTGTCAAAATGAAATATGTTCAGGCTGCTTACTTTTGATGTATATTAACGTGTTTTAGTGAAATATCTCCTTGCTCTAGGGGATAGCAGGGTGGTATCACGCGAAATTGGGATTTCAAAAAATATAATTTTTCATTGATTTAGCAAACGACTGTCGGGATGAAATATGTTCAGGAAGCTTAGTTTCGATGCATATTAACGTGTTTTGGTGAAGTAATTCCTTGCTCTAAGGGATAGCAAGTTCGTATTACGCAAAATAGGGAATTTAAAAAATATCATTTTTCATTGATTTAGCAAACGACTGTCGGGATGAAATATGTTCAGGAAGCTTACTTTCGATGCATATTAACGTGTTTTAGTGAAATAATTCCTTGCTCTAAGGGATAGCAAGTTCGTATTACGCAAAATAGGGAATTTGAAAAATATAATTTTTCATTGACTTAGCAAACGACTGTCAAAATGAAATATGTTCAGGCTGCTTACTTTTGATGTATATTAACGTGTTTTAGTGAAATATCTCCTTGCTCTAGGGGATAGCAGGGTGGTATCACGCGAAATTGGAATTTCAAAAAATATCATTTTTCATTGATTTAGCAAACGACTGTTGGGATGGAATATGTTCAGGAAGCTTACTTTCGATGCATATTAACGTGTTTTAGTGAAATATCTCCTTGCTCTAGGGGATAGCAGGGTGGGATTATGCGAAATTGGGATTTCAAAAAATATAATTTTTCATTGATTTAGCAAACGACTGTCGGGATGAAATATGTTCAGGAAGCTTAGTTTCGATGCATATTAACGTGTTTTGGTGAAGTAATTCCTTGCTCTAAGGGATAGCAAGTTCGTATTACGCAAAATAGGGAATTTAAAAAATATCATTTTTCATTGATTTAGCAAACGACTGTCGGGATGAAATATGTTCAGGAAGCTTACTTTCGATGCATATTAACGTGTTTTAGTGAAATAATTCCTTGCTCTAAGGGATAGCAAGTTCGTATTACGCAAAATAGGGAATTTGAAAAATATAATTTTTCATTGACTTAGCAAACGACTGTCAAAATGAAATATGTTCAGGCTGCTTACTTTTGATGTATATTAACGTGTTTTAGTGAAATATCTCCTTGCTCTAGGGGATAGCAGGGTGGTATCACGCGAAATTGGGATTTCAAAAAATATAATTTTTCATTGATTTAGCAAACGACTGTCGGGATGAAATATGTTCAGGAAGCTTAGTTTCGATGCATATTAACGTGTTTTGGTGAAGTAATTCCTTGCTCTAAGGGATAGCAAGTTCGTATTACGCAAAATAGGGAATTTAAAAAACATCATTTTTCATTGATTTAGCAAACGACTGTCGGGATGAAATATGTTCAGGAAGCTTACTTTCGATGCATATTAACGTGTTTTAGTGAAATAATTCCTTGCTCTAAGGGATAGCAAGTTCGTATTACGCAAAATAGGGAATTTGAAAAATATAATTTTTCATTGACTTAGCAAACGACTGTCAAAATGAAATATGTTCAGGCTGCTTACTTTTGATGTATATTAACGTGTTTTAGTGAAATATCTCCTTGCTCTAGGGGATAGCAGGGTGGTATCACGCGAAATTGGAATTTCAAAAAATATCATTTTTCATTGATTTAGCAAAAGACTGTCAAGATGAAATACGTTCAAGCTGCTTACTTTAGATGCATATTAACGTGTTTTAGTGAAATAATTCCTTGCTCTAGAGGATAACAAAATAGGAAATTTAAAAAATATCATTTTTCATTGATTTAGCAAACGACTGTCAAGATGAAATATGTTCAGGCTGCTTACTTTCGATGTATAATAACGTGTTTTAGTGGAATACCTCCTTGCTCTAGGGGACAGCAGGGTGGTATTACGCAAAATTGGGAATTCAAAAAATATCATTTTTCATTGATTTAGCAAACGACTGTTGGGATGGAATATGTTCAGGAAGCTTACTTTCGATGCATATTAACGTGTTTTAGTGAAATATCTCCTTGCTCTAGGGGATAGCAGGGTGGGATTATGCGAAATTGGGATTTCAAAAAATATCATTTTTCATTGATTTAGCAAACGACTGTCGGGATGAAACATGTTCAGGAAGCTTACTTTCGATGCATATTAACGTGTTTCAGTGAAATATCTCCTTGCTCTAGGGGATAGCAGGGTGGTATTATGCGAAATTGGGATTTCAAAAAATATCATTTTTCATTGATTTAGCAAACGACTGTCGGGATGAACTATGTTCAGGACGCTTACTTTCGATGCATATTAACGTGTTTTAGTGAAATAATTCCTTGCTCCAGAGGATAACAAAAAAGGAAATTTAAAAAAGATTATTTTTCATTGATTTAGCAAACGACTGTCAAGATGAAATATGTTCAGGATGCTTACTTCGATGTATAATAACGTTTTTTAGTGGAATATCTCCTTGCTCTAGGGCAGGGGTCGGCAACCCTGTGACCGCGACGTCTTGTTGATGCGCCCTTCGTACAAAGGGCACTGAATGATCCCAAGCAGGGCACTACGGGCATACTATAGAGCCACTAGAGCAGGCAGACTGAGCATGAATGACTGACCGAGCGATGCGCGTGCGAAACGTGGGTGGAGAGAGAGTCAGTGTGCTGCGATACTGAGAGTCGAATAGTCGAGTTTTTGTGTCGTTAGTTTTACCTACTTACATATTTGGAGACTTGTTTTGTAATAATATTGTTTTCAACATGAGTAAAAGACCAAGGACTTATTATTTCAATAAAGAATGGGAAGAACAGTTCTTTTTTATTGAGTTTAATGGGAAAAGTATTTGTTTATTATGCAACGCCAGTGTAGCAGTGCCAAAAAAAAGTAACATTGAAAGACACTTCAATACTTTGCATGCTACGTCGTGTAATAGTAGCTTTTACCCAAACACTGAAATCCGGAAGAAACGTGTCGGTGAATTGAAGACAAATTTATCGAAACAACAAAGTGTTTTCACCAGGCCAGTTCAACTTTTGAAAAGCGCTACTGTTGCATCTTTAAAGGTTTCTCATTTGTTGGCTAAGAAGAAAAAACCTTTTGTAGACGGGGAATTAATAAAAGAAGCTTTCTTAACAGCTGCTGATTGTGTCTTTCAGAATTTCAAAACAAAACCGAAATTATGGCGGCTATTGAGACGATACCATTGTCAGCCCGAACAGTGTCGAGAAGAATAGAAGTTATTGCTACAGATATGAAATTGGAGTTGGAAAGTGACATTCAAAAGTGCAAATTTTTTTCTCTTCAACTCGACGAGTCGACCGACATTTCTGACACTGCGCAGTTATGTGTTATCATTAAAATGGTATTTAATGATTTTACAACCAAAGAAGAATTTTCGAAGTTATTGCCGCTGAAGGGTCGCACACAAGGTAAAGATATGTACGACGCATTTCTAGCCTTTGCACAAGAAAGCCAGTTACCATTTCAAAAATTAGCTGCCATAGTAACTGATGGTGCGCCTGCAATGATAGGCAATAAAAATGGCTTTGTTACGCTTTGTATGGCAAATGATTTGTTTCCTCAATTCGCTCATTATCACTGCATCATCCATCAAGAGGCGTTGTGTGCCAAAATTGTTCGTTTTGAACACGTCATGAAGATTGTCGTAAAGATAGTTAATTCTATTAGGGCTGCGGCAATGCAACACCGTTTGTTTCGGCAACTTTTGCAAGATGAAGATGCCGAGTATGAGGACTTGATATTGCATACAGAAGTTCGATGGCTGAGCAGAGGTAAAGTGCTTGTACGCTTTCTCACTTTATTAAATGAAATAAAACAGTTTTTAGCAACGAGAAACGAAGATTATCCACAATTGATTGATCACTCATGGCTAGCAGATTTGGGGTTTCTCACAGATATAACTATAAAACTAAATGAACTAAACCTGGAATTACAAGGAAAAAATCGTCATGTTGCGAAAATGGTTGGATCGGTGAATACATTTAAGGCCAAACTGGCTTTATGGAAATCCCATTTATTAAGAAATTCAACTGCACACTTCCCAAACTTAAAAAAAATTTTTGAGCACCTCAATGTGCGTGAAACAGATATTGATATAACTTCATTTGCCTCATATTTAGATACGCTTTTAGATGAATTTAATTCTCGTTTCAAACAATTTCAGAATCTTGAGCCTGTATTGGAGTTTATACTTAATCCTTTCGCAGAAAATAATGTTTCTGAAAGTATCAAAAACTATTTTGGCATAGAAAACTATGATGACTTAGAGCTGGAAATAATAACCATGAAAAACGACTTGAGCCTGAAATCATACATGAGGGACGAAAACTTTTGGAATATTGTCGATGAAAATAAATATCCCATTTTAAGAGAATTATCTCTCAAAATACACGCGTATAGTTCATCAACATATGCATGCGAATCTATATTTTCTACTATGAAAGATTTAAAATCTAAATACAGAAGCAGAATGACAGACCTAAATTTGGACCAATGTATTAGGACAGGTACTTCTAATTATGATCCAGATTTCATGAAGTTGTCAGAAGAAATACAAGGCCAAGGATCACACTAATAAAATTGCAACTAATTTTCGTAATTACATACTATTATTGACTGTATGTACGCCATTGTATGTTTAATTTAAATAAACATCTTCTTTTGTATTTGTATAACATTTTATTATTTGTGTGAACTTGTCATGCGCCCTTCAGAAATAAACTATTTTAGAATGAGCCCTTAGGCTGGATAAGGTTGCCGACCCCTGCTCTAGGGGATGGCAGGGTGGTATTAAGCAAAATTGGGATTTCAAAGAATATCACTTTTCATTGATTTAGCAAACGACTGTCGGAATGGAATATGTTCAGGAAGCATACTTCCGATGCATATTAACGTGTTTCAGTGAAATAATTCCCTGCTCTAGAGGATAGCAGGTTAGTAATACGCAAAATAGGAAATTTAAAAAATATCATTTTCCATTGATTTAGCAAACGACTGTCAAGATGAAATACGTTCAGGCAGTTTACTTTCGATGTATAATAACGTGTTTTAGTGGAATACCTCCTTGCTCTAGGGGACAGCAGGGTGGCATTACGCAAAATTGGGAATTCAAAAAATATCATTTTTCATTGATTTAGCAAACGACTGGCAAAATGAAATATATTCAGGCAGCTTACTTTTGATGTGTACTAACGTGTTTTAGTGAAATACCCATTTGCTCTAGGGGATAGCAGGGTGGTATTACGAAAAATTGGGAATTCAAAAAATATCATTTTTTCATTGACTTAGCAAACGACTGTCAAGATGAAATATGTTTAGGCAGCTTACTTTCGATGTGTACTATCGTGTTTCAGTGAAATATCCCCTTGCTCTAGGGGATAACAGGGTGGTATTACGCAAAATTGGGATTTCAAATAATATCATTTTTCAATGATTTAGCAAACGACTGTCGGGATGAAATATGTTCGGGGAAGCTAACTTTCGATGCATATCAACGTGTTTTAGGGAAATAATTCCTTGCTCTAGAGGATAGCAGGTTCGTATTACTCAAAATAGGAAATTTAAAAAATATAATTTTTCATTGATTCAGCTAACGACTGTCAAGATGAAATATGTTCAGGAAGCTTACTTTCGATGCATATTAACGTGTTTTAGTGAAATAGTTCCTTGCTCTAGGAAATAGCAGGGTGGTATTATGCGAAATTGGGATTTCTAAAAATATCATTTTTCATTGATTTAGCAAACGACTGTCGGGATAAAATATGTTCAGGAAGCTTACTTTCGATGCATATTAACGTGTTTTAGTGAAATAATTAATTGCTCTAAGGGATAGCAGGTTCGTATTACGCAAAATAGGAAATTTAAAAAATATCATTTTTCATTGACTTAGCAAACGACTGTCAAAATAGAATATGTTCAGGCTGCTTACTTTTGATGTATATTAACGTGTTTTAGTGAAATATCTCCTTGCTCTAGGGGATAGCAGGGTGGTATCACGCGAAATTGGAATTTCAAAAAATATTATTTTTCATTGATTTAGCAAACGACTGTCAAGATGAAATACGATCAGACTGCTTACTTTCGATGCATATTAACGTGTTTCAGTGAAATAATTCCCTGCTCTAGAGGATAGCAGATTACTATTATGCAAAATAGGAAATTTAAAAAATATCATTTTTCATTGATTTAGCAAACGACTGGCAGAATGAAATATATTCAGGCAGCTTACTTTTGATGTGTACTAACGTGTTTTAGTGAAATACCTATTTGCTCTAGGGGATAGCAGGGTGGTATTACGAAAAATTGGGAATTCAAAAAATATCATTTTTCATTGACTTAGCAAACGACTGTCAAGATGAAATATGTTTAGGCAGCTTACTTTCGATGTGTACTAACGTGTTTCAGTGAAATATCCCCTTGCTCTAGGGGATAACAGGGTGGTATTACGCGAAATTGGGATTTCAAATAATATCATTTTTCAATGATTTAGCAAACGACTGTCGGGATGAAATATGTTCGGGGAAGCTATCTTTCGATGCATATCAACGTGTTTTAGGGAAATAATTCCTTGCTCTAGAGGATAGCAGGTTCGTATTACTCAAAATAGGAAATTTAAAAAATATCATTTTTCATTGATTTAGCTAACGACTGTCAAGATGAAATATGTCCAGGAAGCTTACTTTCGATGCATATTAACGTGTTTTAGTGAAATAATTCCTTGCTCTAGAGGATAGCAAAATAGGAAATTTAAAAAATATCATTTTTCATTGATTTAGCAAACGACTGTCAAGATGGAATATGTTCAGGATGCTTACTTTCGATGTATAATAACGTGTTTTAGTGGAATATCTCCTTGCTTTAGGGGATAGCAGGGTGGTATTACGCAAAATTGGGAATTCAAAACAAATCATTTTTCATTGATTTAGCAAACGACTGTCAAGATGAAATATGTTCGGGCTGCTTACTTTCGATGTATAATAACGTGTTTCAGTGAAATATCTCCTTGCTCTAAGGGATAGCAGGGTGGTATTATGCGAAATTGGGATTTCAAAAAATATCATTTTTCATTGATTTAGCAAACGACTGTCGGGATGAAATATGTTCAGGAAGCTTACTTTCGATGCATATTAACGTGTTTTAGTGAAATAATTCCTTGCTCTAGAGGATAACAAAATAGGAAATTTAAAAAAGATCATTTTTCATTGATTTAGCAAACGACTGTCAAGATGGAATATGTTCAGGATGCTTACTTTCGATGTATAATAACGTGTTTTAGTGGAATATCTCCTTGCTTTAGGGGATAGCAGGGTGGTATTACGCAAAATTGGGAATTCAAAACAAATCATTTTTCATTGATTTAGCAAACGACTGTCAAGATGAAATATGTTCGGGCTGCTTACTTTCGATGTATCATAACGTGTTTCAGTGAAATATCTCCTTGCTCTAAGGGATAGCAGGGTGGTATTATGCGAAATTGGGATTTCAAAAAATATCATTTTTCATTGATTTAGCAAACGACTGTCGGGATGAAATATGTTCAGGAAGCTTACTTTCGATGCATATTAACGTGTTTTAGTGAAATAATTCCTTGCTCTAGAGGATAACAAAATAGGAAATTTAAAAAAGATCATTTTTCATTGATTTAGCAAACGACTGTCAAGATGGAATATGTTCAGGATGCTTACTTTCGATGTATAATAACGTGTTTTAGTGGAATATCTCCTTGCTTTAGGGGATAGCAGGGTGGTATTACGCAAAATTGGGAATTCAAAAAAAAAATCATTTTTCATTGATTTAGCAAACGACTGTCAAGATGAAATATGTTCAGGCAGCTTACTTTCGATGCATATTAACGTGTTTCAGTGAAATATCTCCTTGCTCTAGGGTATAGCAGGGTGGTATCACGCGAAATTAGGATTTCAAAAAATATCATTTTTCATTGATTTAGCAAACGACTGTCAAGATGAAATATGTTCAGGCTGCTTACTTTCGATGTATAATAACGTGTTTCAGTGGAATATCTCCTTGCTCTAGGGGATAGCAGGGTGGGATTATGCGAAATTGGGATTTCAAAAAATATCATTTTTCATTGATTTAGCAAACGACTGTCGGGATGAAACATGTTCAGGAAGCTTACTTTCGATGCATATTAACGTGTTTTAGTGAAATAATTCCTTGCTCTAGAGGATAGCAAAATTTGAAATTTAAAAAATATCATTTTTCATTGATTTAGCATACGACTGTTAAAATGAAATATGTTCAGGCTGCTCACTTTTGATGTATAATAACGTGTTTCAGTGAAATATCTCCTTGCTCTAAGGGATAGCAGGGTGGTATTATGCGAAATTGGGATTTCAAAAAATATCATTTTTCATTGATTTAGCAAACGACTGTCAGGATGAAATATGTTCAGGAAGCTTACTTTCGATGCATATTAACGTGTTTTAGTGAAATATCTCCTTGCTCTAGGGGATAGCAGGGTGGTATTATGCGAAATTGGGATTTCAAAAAATATCATTTTCCATTGATTTAGCAAACGACTGTCGGGATGAAATATAATCAGGAAGCTTACTTTCGATGCGTATTAACGTGTTTTAGTGAAATAATTCCTTGCTCTAGTGAATAGCAGGTTCGTATTACGCAAAATAGGAAATTTATAAAATATCATTTTTCATTGACTTAGCAAACGACTGTCAAAATGAAATATGTTCAGGCTGCTTACTTTTGATGTATAATAACGTGTTTCAGTGAAATAACTCCTTGCTCTAGGAGATAGCAGGGTGGTATTACGCAAAATTGGGAATTCAAAAAAAAACATATTTCATTGATTTAGCAAACGACTGTCGGGATGAAATATGTTCAGGGAGCTTACTTTCGATGCATATTAACGTGTTTTAGTGAAATATCTACTTGCTCTAGGGGATAGCAGGGTGGTATTATGCGAAATTGGTATTTCAAAAAATATCATTTTTCATTGATTTAGCAAACGACTGTCGGGATGAAATATGTTCAGGAAGCTCACTTTCGATGCATATTAACGTGTTCTAGTGAAATAATTCTTTGCTCCAAGGGATAGCAGGTACGTATTACGAAGAATAAAAAAATTTAAAAAATATAATTTTTCATTGACTTAGCAAACGACTGTCAAAATGAAATATGTTCAGGCTGCTTACTTTTGATGTATAATAACGTGTTTCAGTGGAATATCTCCTTGCTCTAGGGGATGGCAGGGTGGTATTAAGCAAAATTGGGATTTCAAAGAATATCACTTTTCATTGATTTAGCAAACGACTGTCGGAATAAAATATGTTCAGGAAGCATACTTCCGATGCATATTAACGTGTTTCAATGAAATAATTCCCTGCTCTAGAGGATAGCAGGTTAGTAATACGCAAAATAGGAAATTTAAAAAATATCATTTTCCATTGATTTAGCAAACGACTGTCAAGATGAAATACGTTCAGGCAGTTTACTTTCGATGTATAATAACGTGTTTTAGTGGAATACCTCCTCGCTCTAGGGGATAGCAGGGTGGTATTACGCAAAATTGGGATTTCAAATAATATCATTTTTCATTGATTTAGCAAACGACTGTCAAGATGAAATATGTTCAGGCTGCTTACTTTCGATGTATAATAACGTGTTTCAGTGAAATAACTCCATGCTCTAGGAGAGATAGCAGGGTGGTATTACGCAAAATTGGGTATTCAAAAAAAATCATTTTTCATTGACTTAGCAAACGGCTGTCAAGATGAAATATGTTCAGGCAGCTTACTTTCGATGCATATTAGCGTGTTTTAGTGAAATATCTCCTTGCTCTAGGGTATAGCAGGGTGGTATCACGCGAAATTGGGATTTCAAATAATATCATTTTTCATCGATTCAGCAAACGACTGTCAGGATGAAATATGTTCAGGAAGCTTACTTTCGATGCATATTAACGTGTTTTAGTGAAATATCTCCTTGCTCTAGGGGATAGCAGGGTGGTATTATGCGAAATTGGGATTTCAAAAAATATCATTTTCCATTGATTTAGCAAACGACTGTCGGGATGAAATATAATCAGGAAGCTTACTTTCGATGCGTATTAACGTGTTTTAGTGAAATAATTCCTTGCTCTAGTGAATAGCAGGTTCGTATTACGCAAAATAGGAAATTTATAAAATATCATTTTTCATTGACTTAGCAAACGACTGTCAAAATGAAATATGTTCAGGCTGCTTACTTTTGATGTATAATAACGTGTTTCAGTGAAATAACTCCTTGCTCTAGGAGATAGCAGGGTGGTATTACGCAAAATTGGGAATTCAAAAAAAAACATATTTCATTGATTTAGCAAACGACTGTCGGGATGAAATATGTTCAGGGAGCTTACTTTCGATGCATATTAACGTGTTTTAGTGAAATATCTACTTGCTCTAGGGGATAGCAGGGTGGTATTATGCGAAATTGGTATTTCAAAAAATATCATTTTTCATTGATTTAGCAAACGACTGTCGGGATGAAATATGTTCAGGAAGCTCACTTTCGATGCATATTAACGTGTTCTAGTGAAATAATTCTTTGCTCCAAGGGATAGCAGGTACGTATTACGAAGAATAAAAAAATTTAAAAAATATAATTTTTCATTGACTTAGCAAACGACTGTCAAAATGAAATATGTTCAGGCTGCTTACTTTTGATGTATAATAACGTGTTTCAGTGGAATATCTCCTTGCTCTAGGGGATGGCAGGGTGGTATTAAGCAAAACTGGGATTTCAAAGAATATCACTTTTCATTGATTTAGCAAACGACTGTCGGAATAAAATATGTTCAGGAAGCATACTTCCGATGCATATTAACGTGTTTCAATGAAATAATTCCCTGCTCTAGAGGATAGCAGGTTAGTAATACGCAAAATAGGAAATTTAAAAAATATCATTTTCCATTGATTTAGCAAACGACTGTCAAGATGAAATACGTTCAGGCAGTTTACTTTCGATGTATAATAACGTGTTTTAGTGGAATACCTCCTCGCTCTAGGGGATAGCAGGGTGGTATTACGCAAAATTGGGATTTCAAATAATATCATTTTTCATTGATTTAGCAAACGACTGTCAAGATGAAATATGTTCAGGCTGCTTACTTTCGATGTATAATAACGTGTTTCAGTGAAATAACTCCATGCTCTAGGAGAGATAGCAGGGTGGTATTACGCAAAATTGGGTATTCAAAAAAAATCATTTTTCATTGACTTAGCAAACGGCTGTCAAGATGAAATATGTTCAGGCAGCTTACTTTCGATGCATATTAGCGTGTTTTAGTGAAATATCTCCTTGCTCTAGGGTATAGCAGGGTGGTATCACGCGAAATTGGGATTTCAAATAATATCATTTTTCATCGATTCAGCAAACGACTGTCGGCATGAAATATGTTCAGGCTGCTTACTTTCGATGTATAATAACGTGTTTCAGTGAAATAACTCCTTGCTCTAGGGTATAGCAGGGTGGTATCACGCGAAATTGGGATTTCAAAAAATATCATTTTTCATTGATTTAGCAAACGACTGTCTAGATGAAATATGTTCAGGCTGCTCACTTTCGATGTATAATAACGTGTTTCAGTGGAAAATCTCCTTGCTCTAGGGTATAGCAGGTTGGAATTACGGGAAATTGGGATTTCAAAAAATATCATTTTTCATTGATTTAGCAAACGACTGTCGGGATGTAATATGTTCAGGAAGCTTACTTTCTATGCATATTAACGTGTTTTAGTGAAATATCTCCTTGCTCTAGGGGATAGCAGGGTGGGATTACGCGAAATTGGGATTTCAAAAAATATCATTTTTCATTGATTTAGCAAACGACTGTCGGGATGAAATATGTTCAGGAAGCTTACTGTCGATGCATATTAACGTGTTTTACTGGAATAATTCCTTGCTCTAGAGGATAGCAAAATAGGAAATTTAAAAAATATCATTTTTCATTGATTTAGCAAACGACTGTCAAAATGAAATATGTTCAGGCTGCTTACTTTTGATATATAATTACGTGTTTTGGTGTAATATATCCTTGCTCTAGGGGATAGCAGGGTGGTATTATGCGAAATTGGGATTTCAAAAAATATAATTTTTCATTGATTTAGCCCACCCTGCTATCCCCTAGAGCAAGGAGATATTTCACTAAAACACGTTAATATGCATCGAAAGTAAGCTTCCTGAACATATTCTATCCCGACAGTCGTTTGCTAAATCAATGAAAAATGATATTTTTTGAATTCCCAATTTTGCGTAATACCACCCTGCTGTCCCCTAGAGCAAGGAGGTATTTCACTAAAACACGTTATTATACATCGAAAGTAAGCTTCCTGAACATATTTCATCTTGACAGTCGTTAGCTGAATCAATGAAAAATGATATTTTTTAAATTTCCTATTTTGAGTAATACGAACCTGCTATCCTCTAGAGCAATTAATTATTTCCCTGAAACACGTTGATGTGCATCGAAAGTAAGCTTCCCCGAACATATTTCATCCCGACAGTCGTTTGCTAAATCAATGAAAAATGATATTATTTGAAATCCCAATTTTGCGTAATACCACCCTGCTATCCCCTAGAGCAAGGAGATATTTCACTGAAACACGTTAGTACACATCAAAAGTAAGCTGCCTGAACATATTTCATCTTGACAGTCGTTTGATTAATCAATGAAAAATGATATTTTTTGAAATTCCAATTTCGCGTGATACCACCCTGCTATCCCCTAGAGCAAGGAGATATTTCACTAAAACACGTTAATATACATCAAAAGTAAGCAGCCTGGAAATATTTCATTTTGACAGTCGTTTGCTAAGTCAATGAAAAATGATATTTTTTAAATTCCCTATTTTGCGTAATAAGAAACTTGCTATCCCTTAGAGCAAGGAATTATTTCACCAAAACACGTTAATATGCATCGAAAGTAAGCTTCCTGAACATATATCATCTTGACAGTCGTTAGCTGAATCGATGAAAAATGATATTTTTTAAATTTCCTATTTTGAGTAATACGAACCTGCTATCCTCTAGAGCAAGGAATTATTTCCCTAAAACACGTTGATATGCATCGAAAGTAAGCTTCACCGAATATATTTCATCCCGACAGTCGATTGCTAAATCAATGAAAAATGATCTTTTTTAAATTTCCCATTTTGCGTAATACGAACCTGCTATCCCTTAGAGCAAGGAATCATTTCACATCCGTCGAGAGTAAGCTTCCTGAACATATTTCATCCCGACAGTCGTTTGCTAAATCAATGGAAAATGATATTTTTTAAATTTCTATTTTGCGTAATACGAACCTGCTACCCCTTAGAGCAAGGAATTATTTCACTAAAACACGTTAATATGCATCGAAAGTAAGCATCCTGAACATATCTCATCCCGACAGTCGTTTGCTAAATCAATGAAAAATAATATTTTTTGAAATCCCAATTTCGCGTAATACCACCCTGCTATCTCCTAGAGCAAGAAGTTATTTTACTGAAACACGCTTTTATACATCGAAAGTAAGCAGCCTGAACATATTTCATTTTGACAGTCGTTAGCTGAATCAATGAAAAATGATATTTTTAAAATTTCCTATTTTGCGTAATACGAACCTGCTATCCTCTAGAGCAAGGAATTATTCTCCTGAAACACGTTGATATGCATCGAAAATAAGCTCCCTGAACATATTTCATCTTGACAGTCGTTTGCTAAATTAATGAAAAATGATATTTTTTGAATTTCAGATTTTGCGTAATACCACCCTGCTATCCCCTAGAGCAAGGAGTTATTTCACTAAAACACGTTATTATACATCGAAAGTAAGCAGCCTGAACATATTTCATCTCTACAGTCGTTTGCTAAATCAATGAAAAGTGATATTTTTTGAATTCCCAATTTTGCGTAATACCACCCTGCTATCCCCTAGACCAAGGAGTTATTTCACTAAAACACGTTATGAGACATCGAAAGTAAGCAACCTGAACATATTTCATTTTGACAGTCGTTTGCTAAATCAATGAATAATGATATTTTTTAAATTTCCTATTTTGCGTAATACGAACGTGCAATCCTTTAGAGCAAAGTTTTATTTCACTAAAACACGTTAATATGCATCGAGAGTAAGCTTCCTGAACATATTCCATCCCGACAGGCGTTTGCTAAATCAATGAAAAATGATATTTTTTGAAATCCCAATTTTGCGTAATACCACCCTGCTTTCTCCTAGAGCAAGGAGTTATTTCACTGAAACATGTTAGTACACATCGAAAGTAAGCAGCCTAAACGTGTTTCATTTTGACAGTCGTTTGCTAAGTCAATGAAAAATGATATTTTTTGAATTTCAGATTTTGCGTAATACCACCCTGCTATCCCCTAGAGCAAGGAGTTATTTCAATTTCAACAAATTCAATATGTAAAGAAGCTGGCTTATTTATTCATCGAAAATATCCTCACTTAGCAGCTTCTCCCGACGGGCTTGTGAATGACGATGGTATAATAGAAGTGAAATGTCCATTCAACGCCCGGAATCATGATCCGGAAAAAAGCAAGTTCGATTTTTTCGACGTGGATGGGTCAATACGCAGGACCCATAATTACTACTATCAAATCCAAGGCATCCTAGAAATAACTGAAAGAAAGTGGTGTGATTTGGTTATATTCACCTTGAAAGGTATTAAAATAATGAGAATTGATAAGTCGGATAGCTTCTGACAGACAATGTTTGAACATTTGGAATCTTTGTATCTGTTCCACATGCTCCCAAGTATTGTTTGTGGTAATCCTGATATTTCTGAAATAGACAGAAAATAGACAGTAAATGAGCAGCACCGATTCGGCCTCATTTTTGGTTCTTTTAACATGGGAATCTCCATAAGAAAATCTAAGGTTAATTCTGCTACTTTTTGGTTCATTTTGGAGTGGGGGTTATTGGATAGGTGACGTCATAGGAGTAATGATAAAAATAATGAAAAAATTCCAGCTACCCCCTTTCATCCCCCACGCAGCACCCCTCATACTAAAAGTTAACCAATCATAGCAAACGACGTCTCGTTTAAAAGGCCTTATCGTCTAGTGTATAATTAAAATAATGAAAAAATTCCAGCTGCCCCCTCTCATCTAACACGCAGCACCCCTCATACTAAAAGTTAACCAATCATAGCAAACGACATCTTGTTTAAAAGGCTTTATCGTCTAGTATAAAAAATAATTTTTAATTTTTAGCTACCTCTCGTAGTTAACCACGACGTCTCGAAAGGCCTTAACGTCTAGTATATACTTTTATCCCAATACCCACCTGTTTAGCATTCCTAAATTTCAATGGACCCCAAATTCCAATACCCTCCTTTTTGGCCCACCCAAATATAGACCCACCCCAAATATAGGCCCGCCCCAAAATTTTTAGGAGCCCAAAATTCAACCACCCACCCACTCTCCAAATTCCAATACTTAACCCACCCAAATATAGACCCACCACAAATGTTTAGGACCCCCAAATTCCAATACCCCCTGTTTAGGACCCCTAAATTCCATATCATTGAAAAGTTCATTCAGAGTATTTTAAATTTATTTTAAACAGAGTATATCAAAAATTCATAGTGAAGATATATGGTGTATATCAAAAAAAAATTAGAGTGCAGATATATACATATCGTTGAAAAAAGTTCTTAGCATTCAAGATATTAAAAATTCATTATATAGAGAGTATATAAAATATTTATAGTCTCGATATACAGAGTACATTGAAAAATTAGAGTGCAGATATGAATGACGTTCGTCGTTCAGGATATTTCAATTCATTATATACAGAGTATATCAAAAATTTATAGTGAAGATATACATAGTGAATCATAAAATTAGAGTGCAGATACATCGATGAAACATTCGTTCAGGATATTTTAAAATATTTGATATATAGAGAAAATTTATTGTGTAGATATATAGAGTTCATCAGAATATTAAAGAGTATTTCAAAATGTATAGCACCAATTAATTATCAGGACACGTGAAAAGGTCTCATCTTCACAAAACCTGTAGTTAATATGTACAGTGCAAAGCGCGTAAAGAAATTATGGAATGTATGAGGGTATACTAGCATTTACTTTCATTCGATCCATTTTGTCATGTTTATTCTTTTGTGCGATAAGATGGTCCTATACCATTGAGATATGCATCGATTGAACTGCGATATACCCGCTATGTTGAAAGATGATTGGGTGGTAACTATATATGGGGTTTGTCAATTGTCACCAACTAAAGAAGATATTTTGTGATATATTTGATTTAGTGTTACATAGGTTTCTAAAGGATGCATAAAAAATAGGCGTCAATTTTAATAATTTTTATTTTAGAAAAAACTTTTTATTTATAGATCATCATTTTTCCCAGTTCGATGGAAATATACCCGCTCGATCGAAAGTAAGTATATAACATTTTAGGGAGATAATACCTCTAACGAATCAACAAAGGTATTTACAGGATTTCGTAAAACACTAGTCATAATTTTTATTTTAGAAAAAACTTTTTATTTATACATCATCGTTGTTTTCAACTGCTGGTGAACTATGGAAATATAGCTGTTAAGTTAAAAGTAACTATAGCATTTTCGGGTGGTAATGCCTTCAACGAAATGAAACCACAAAGGTATTCACGGGGAGAGATATTAAAAACAATAGGCACTTGTAATAATTTTTATTTCATTGATTTATAAAACTTTTTTTTTCATTCATCAACATATATAGATGATCTTCAGTAGATGATATACAGCTTCTACTGCTTTCCACTGTACCTACCTATAGAAAAAGTAAATATGATCAGATGTCTCATACTACTAATAATGGTTCGCAAATTTTCATAATAGTTCTGAAAAGATATTTGTAACATATAACATAATCGGCTTGGAGTTTATACTTTGAGCGTTTTGTCTATTTCCACACCACCTTTAAGCCCCCCTTTAAAGACTTATGAGGTAAGACACCAGCGCGTAGCTTTTTTTTATTTGTGGAAAGGCAACCACAATAGGCCTGCGGAAAACCACTTTCACCACTTTTCAATATTAAAATTTTTATTAGCTATTATTACATATAATCAAGACGGTCCAAATAGTTGAGGAGCATCGCGGAATTGATGTTCATGTCAATTTAAAGACTCGCAGTTGTGGGGTTTCCCCCCAAATCCTATAATTCCATTTTCTCAACAATGATACCCAGAAAAGAGCTATCGAGGCTAAACTAAAAACTAGTAAAGTAAGTAAACGTAAACTAGCATCTAAATAACTCAATGTCACTCTTTATCAACTTTATTATCACTTATTGAATAGTGTCCCCAGGGTAGGGTGTTATCCGTTCCAGGAACCAAGTAACGTTTATCATCCTCTGGGCTGAGGGCAACCTTATGTTGAACAAACTTGTAATCAAGTCGTTCCAAAAAAAAAATAGTTGAGCAGCATCTTAGAATCAACATCAATGTAAGGAGTGAACTCGTGAACTGAAAAATACATAATTTCCACCACAGATCATACTTACATTCCCCGCTACCTCAAACGGGCTCGCTCTTTATTCATCCAACCCCTTCAGCGGCCTTTGTGAGCATCGGCGGCATGTTCCTGATTATATTCTTACCCTCTATGTTGGTCACATACGTGGGGTAGTCATTACTATCCTCAGGAGGGAGATAGGTTGAACTACCCACACCGTCGTTTCCCAAATTAGGTCATTCAACAATATTCTGAAATAATAAATTAGTATGAAATAAAACCTTTATTTAAAAACTAAACATCGCACTTACAGTATTGGATGAAGAACTACCCCATGCTTCATCAACCATCACACCTGTACTGTATGTCAATATAGTTAAGTCTTAATTGAAACTATACACTGCTATGATACATTTATATATACATAAATGCTGCTTCCCACTTCCACTAAAAATATAAAAAATTTGAATTTAAACATATATTTGCATGACACAATGTATCTCATTGATGAAATATCATAAATTTGATTACGACACAATTTTAATATCACTCGCAGCTTTTCCCTAGAGTCTAGGGGATGGCAGGGTGGTATTAAGCAAAATTGGGATTTCAAAGAATATCACTTTTCATTGATTTAGCAAACGACTGTCGGAATGAAATATGTTCAGGAAGCATACTTCCGATGCATATTAACGTGTTTCAGTGAAATAATTCCCTGCTCTAGAGGATAGCAGGTTAGTAATACGCAAAATAGGAAATTTAGAATATATCATTTTCCATTGATTTAGCAAACGACTGTCAAGATGAAATACGTTCAGGCAGTTTACTTTCGATGTATAATAACGTGTTTTAGTGGAATACCTCCTTGCTCTAGGGGACAGCAGGGTGGTATTACGCAAAATTGGGAATTCAAAAAATATCATTTTTCATTGATTTAGCAAACGACTGGCAAAATGAAATATATTCAGGCAGCTTACTTTTGATGTGTACTAACGTGTTTTAGTGAAATACCCATTTGCTCTAGGGGATAGCAGGGTGTTATTACGAAAAATTGGGAATTCAAAAAATATCATTTTTTCATTGACTTAGCAAACGACTGTCTTGATGAAATATGTTTAGGCAGCTTACTTTCGATGTGTACTAACGTGTTTCAGTGAAATATCCCCTTTCTCTAGGGGATAACAGGGTGGTATTACGCAAAATTGGGATTTCAAATAATATCATTTTTCAATGATTTAGCAAACGACTGTCGGGATGAAATATGTTCGGGGAAGCTAACTTTCGATGCATATCAACGTGTTTTAGGGAAATAATTCCTTGCTCTAGAGGATAGCAGGTTCGTATTACTCAAAATAGGAAATTTAAAAAATATCATTTTTCATTGATTCAGCTAACGACTGTCAAGATGAAATATGTTCAGGAAGCTAACTTTCGATGCATATCAACGTGTTTTATGGAAATATCTCCTTGCTCTAGGGGATAGCAGGGTGGTATTATGCGAAATTGGGATTTCAAAAAATAGCATTTTTCATTGATTTAGCAAACGACTGTCGGGATGAAATATGTTCAGGAAGCTTACTTTCGATGCATATTAACGTGTTTTAGTGAAATAATTCCTTGCTCTAAGGGATAGCAGGTTCGTATAACTTAAAATAGGAAATTTAAAAAATGTCATTTTTCATTGATTCAGCTAACGACTGTCAGAATGAAATATGTTCAGGAAGCTTACTTTCGATGCATACTAACGTGTTTTAGTGAAATAATTCCTTGCTCTAGGGCATAGCAGGGCGGTATTACGCAAAATTGGGATTTCAAAAAATATCATTTTTCATTGATTTAGCAAACGACTGTCAAGATGAAATATGTTCAGGCTGCTTACTTTCGATGTATAATAACGTGTTTCAATGGAATATCTCCTTGCTCTAGTGGATAGCAGGGTGCTATTACGCAAAATTGGGAATTCAAAAAAAATCATTTTTCATTGATTTAGCAAACGACTGTCAAGATGAAATATGTTCGGGCTGCTTACTTTCGATGTATAATAACGTGTTTCAGTGAAATATCTCCTTGCTCTAAGGGATAACAGGGTGGTATTATGCGAAATTGGGATTTCAAAAAATATCATTTTTCATTGATTTAGCAAACGACTGTTGGGATGAAATATGTTTAGGAAGCTTACTTTCGATGCATATTAACGTGTTTTAGTGAAATATCTCCTTGCTCTAGGGCATAGCAGGGTGGTATTATCCGAAATTGGGATTTCAAAAAATATCATTTTTCATTGATTTAGCAAACGACTGTCGGGATGAAATATGTTCAGGAAGCTTACTTTCTATGCATATTAACGTGTTTTAGTGAAATATCTCCTTCCTCCAGGGGATAGCAGGGTGGGATTACGCGAAATTGGGATTTAAAAAAACAATTATTTTTCATTAATTTAGCAAACGACTGTCGGGATGAAATATGTTCAGGAAGCTTACTCTCGATGCATATTAACGTGTTTTAGTGAAATAATTCCTTGCTCTAAGGGATAGCAGGTTCGTATTACGCAAAATAGGAAATTTAAAAAATATCATTTTTCATTGATTTAGCAAACGACTGTCAAGATGAAATACGTTCAGGCAGTTTACTTTCGATGTATAATAACGTGTTTCAGTGAAATAACTCCTTGCTCCAGGGTATAGCAGGGTGGTATCACGCGAAATTGGGATTTCAAATAATATCATTTTTCATCGATTTAGCAAACGACTGTCGGGATGAAATATGTTCAGGCTGCTTACTTCCGATGTATAATAACGTGTTTCAGTAAAATAACTCCTTGCTCTAGGGTATAGAAGGGTGGAATTACGGGAAATTGGGATTTCAAATAATATCATTTTTCATTGATTTAGCAAACGACTGTCAAGATGAAATATGTTCAGGCTGCTCACTTTCGATAAATAATAACGTGTTTCAGTGAAATAACTCCATGCTCTAGGAGAGATAGCAGGGTGGTATTACGCGAAATTGGGATTTAAAAAAATATTATTTTTCATTGATCTAGCAAACGACTGTCAAGATGAAATATGTTCAGGCTGCTTACTTTCGATGTATAATAACGTGTTTCAGTGAAATAACTCCTTGCTCTAGGGTATAGCAGGGTGGTATCACGCGAAATTGGGTATTCAAAAAAAATCATTTTTCATTGACTTAGCAAACGACTGTCAAGATGAAATATGTTCAGGCAGCTTACTTTCGATGCATATTAGCGTGTTTTAGTGAAATATCTCCTTGCTCTAGGGTATAGCAGGGTGGTATCACGCGAAATTGGGATTTCAAAAAATATCATTTTTCATTGATTTAGCAAACGACTGTCAAGATGAAATATGTTCAGGCTGCTTACTTTCGATGTATAATAACGTGTTTCAGTGAAATAACTCCTTGCTCTAGGGTATAGCAGGGTGGTATCACGCGAAATTGGGATTTCAAATAATATCATTTTTCATCGATTTAGCAAACGACTGTCGGGATGAAATATGTTCAG
The DNA here is from genome assembly GCA_949126875.1 of Lochmaea capreae. Taxonomy (NCBI): domain Eukaryota; kingdom Metazoa; phylum Arthropoda; class Insecta; order Coleoptera; family Chrysomelidae; genus Lochmaea; species Lochmaea capreae. Next base: position 36,596,761 of record OX421395.1, read on the forward strand.
GCTGCTTACTTCCGATGTATAATAACGTGTTTCAGTAAAATAACTCCTTGCTCTAGGGTATAGCAGGGTGGAATTACGGGAAATTGGGATTCCAAAAAATATCATTTTTCATTGATTTAGCAAACGACTGTCGGGATGTAATATGTTCAGGAAGCTTACTTTCTATGCATATTAACGTGTTTTAGTTAAATATCTCCTTGCTCTAGGGGATAGCAGGGTGGGATTACGCGAAGTTGGGATTTCAAAAAATATCATTTTTCATTGATTTAGCAAACGACTGTCGGGATGAAATATGTTCAGGAAGCTTACTTTCGATGCATATTAACGTGTTTTACTGAAATAATTCCTTGCTCTACAGGATAGCCAAATAGGAAATTTAAAAAATATCATTTTTCATTGATTTAGCAAACGACTGTCAAAATGAAATATGTTCAGGCTGCTTACTTTTGATGTATAATACCGTGTTTCAGTGAAATAACTCCTTGCTCTAGGAGATAGCAGGGTGGTATTACGCAAAATTGGTAATTCAAAAAAAATCATCTTTCATTGATTTAGCAAACGACTGTCAAGATAAAATATGTTCAGGCAGCTTACTTTCGATGCATATTGACGTGTCTTAGTGAAATATCTTCTTGCTCTGGGGTATAGCAGGGTGGTATCACGCGAAATTGGGATTTCAAAAAATATCATTTTTCATTGATTTAGCAAACGACTGTCAAGATGAAATATGTTCAGGCTGCTTACTTTCGATCCACATAACCTCTGCGCAGATAAACCTAGACAGAGGTTATGTGGATCGACGCATAACCATATACTCCGACAGTCAGGCAGCAATTAAAGCCCTGAGTGGGTGCACCAGCAAATCAGGACTTGCTAATGAATGTCGAGAACGACTTGCTAATCTTGCAGGGCACAACGTGGTGCAGCTAGAATGGATTCCAGCCCACTCTGGTTTTGGAGGCAACGAGATGGCGGATGCACTGGCTGCGGAAGGGGCGGTAGCTCCCTTCTACGGCCCGGGCCCGACCTTGGGCCTAACAAAACAAAGAATACGCAAGGAGACGAAGAAGTGGCTGAAGAATCAGCATCTCGCTCATTGGAATGCTCTGCAGGGTCCTAGGCAATCCAAACTTTTACTGAAGGGATGGACTGATGGACACGCTAGAGCAGCTACTGAACTACCAAGAAGTAGGCTAAGGAAGATAGCAGGACTCCTAACGGGGCACTGCTGTATGATGAAACACCTCCACAACTTAGGAGTAGAGGGAAGTTCCCTATGCAGGGGTTGCGGCATGACTGACGAAACGTCAGTCCATGTTCTCCTAGAGTGTCCACACTGGGCGGTACTACGCAGGCGAATCTTCGGAGTCCCTGTTTTGGCCCCTGGAGACACAAGCAGGCATCCATTGAAAAAGGTTGTGGCCTTTATTGAAGGGCTCGGCTTTATGGATGTCTAGGTAGCAGGAATGGCACAATGGGCCCGCCAGTGGCCTCAGTGCCGGAACCTTGGCTTGAGTTTGTCCAGGACAAGGTTCGCCTGCAAACTTAGTAGTAGTAGTACTTTCGATGTATAATAACGTGTTTCAGTGAAATAACTCCTTGCTCTAGGAGATAGCAGGGTGGTATTACGCGAAATTGGGATTTAAAAAAATATTATTTTTTATTGATTTAGCAAACGACTGTCGGGATGAGATATGTTCAGGAAGCTTACTTTCGATGCATATTAACGTGTTTTAGTGAAATAATTCCTTGCTCTAGAGGATAGCAAAATAGGAAATTGAAAAAATATCATTTTTCATTGATTTAGCAAACGACTGTCAAAATGAAATATGTTCAGGCTGCTTACTTTTGATGAATAATAACGTGTTTCAGTGAAATAACTCCTTGCGTTAGGAGATAGCAGGGTGGTATTACGCGAAATTGGGATTTCAAAAAATATTATTTTTCATTGATTTAGCAAACTACTGTCGGGATAAGATATGTTCAGGTAGCTTACTTTCGATGCATATTAACGTGTTTTAGTGAAATAATTCCTTGCTCTAGAGGATAGCAAAAGAGGAAATTTAAAAAATATCACTTTTCAATGATTTAGCAAACGACTGTCGAAATGAAATATGTTCAAAAAGCATACTTCCGATTACTCTCGATAGATGGTAACCTGTTTTAGTGAAATAATTCCTTGCTCTTAGGGATAGCAGGTTCGTATTACGCAAAATAGGAAATTTAGAAAATATCATTTTTCATTGACTTAGCAAACGACTGTCAAAATAAAATATGTTCAGGCTGCTTACTTTTGATGTATAATAACGTGTTTTGGTGTAATATCTCTTTGCTCTAGGGGATAGCAGGGTGGTATTATGCGAAATTGGGATTTCAAAAAATATCATTTTTCATTGGTTTAGCAAACGACTGTCGGGATGAAATATGTTCAGGAAGCTCACTTTCGATGCATATTAACGTGTTTTAGTGAAATAATATATAGTTTCGATGTTTAATAACGTGTTTTAGTGGAATAAAGCCTTGCTCTAGAGTCTAGGGGATAGCAGGGTGGTATTACGCAAAATTGGGATTTCAATAAATATCATTTTTCTCTGATTTAGCAAACGACTGTCGGGATGAAATATGTTCAGGAAGCTCACTTCCGATGCATATTAACGTGTTTTAGTGAAATAATTCCTTGCTCTAAGGGATAGCAGGTTCGTATTACGCAAAATAAAAAAATTTAAAAAATATCATTTTTCATTGACTTAGCAAACGACTGTCAAAATGAAATATGTTCAGGCTGCTTACTTTTGATGTATAATAACGTGTTTCAGTGGAATTACTCCTCGCTCTAGGAGATAGCAGGGTGGTATTACGCAAAATTGGGAATTCAAAAAAAATCAATTTTCACAAATTTAGCAAACGACTGTCAAGATGAAATATGTTCAGGCAGCTTACTTTCGATGCATATTAACGCGTTTTAGTGAAATATCTCCTTGCTCTAGGGTATAGCCGGGTGGTATCACGCGAAATTGGGATTTCAAAAAATATCATTTTTCATTGATTTAGCAAACGACTGTCAAGATGAAATATGTTCAGGCTGCTTACTTTCGATGTATAATAACGTGTTTCAGTGAAATATCTCCTTGCTCTAGTCTAGGGGATAGCAGGGTGGTATTACGCGAAATTGGGATTTCAAAAAATATCATTTTTCATTGATTTAGCAAACGACTGTCGGGATGAAATATGTTCAGGAAGCTCACTTTCGATGCATATTAACGTGTTTTAGTGAAATATCTCCTTGCTCTAGGGGATAGCAGGGTGGGATTATGCGAAATTGGGATTTCAAAAAATATCATTTTTCATTGATTTAGCAAACGACTGTCGGGATGAAATATGTTCAGGTAGCTTACTTTCGATGCATATTAACGTGTTTTAGTGAAATAATTCCTTGCTCTAGAGGATAGCAAAATAGGAAATTTAAAAAATATCACTTTTCAATGATTTAGCAAACGACTGTCGAAATGAAATATGTTCAAAAAGCATACTTCCGATTCATATTAACGTGTTTCAGTGAAATAATTTCCTGCTATAGAGGATAGCAGGTTAGTATTACGCAAAATAGGAAATTTGAAAAATATCATTTTTCATTGATTTTGCAAACGACTGTCAAGATGAAATATGTTCAGGCTGTTTACTTTCGATGTATGAAAGCGTGTTTCAGTGAAATAATTTTTCTCTAGGAGATAGCAGGGTGGTATTACGCAAAATTGGGATTTCAAATAATATCATTTTTCATTGATTTAGCAAACGACTGTCGGGATGAAATATGTCCGGGGAAGCTTACTTTCGATGCATACCAACGTGTTTTAGGGAAATAATTCCTTGCTCTAAGGGATAGCAGGTTCGTATTACGCAAAATAAAAAAATTTAAAAAATATCATTTTTCATTGACTTAGCAAACGACTGTCAAAATGAAATATGTTCAGGCTGCTTACTTTTGATGTATAATAACGTGTTTCAGTGGAATAACTCCTTGCTCTAGGATATAGCAGGGTGGTATTACGCAAAATTGGGAATTCAAAAAAAATCAATTTTCATTGATTTAGCAAACGACTGTCAAGATGAAATATGTTCAGGCAGCTTACTTTCGATGCATATTAACGTGTTTTAGTGAAATATCTCCTTGCTCTAGGGTATAGCCGGGTGGTATCACGCGAAATTGGGATTTCAAAAAATATCATTTTTCATTGATTTAGCAAACGACTGTCAAGATGAAATATGTTCAGGCTGCTTACTTTCGATGTATAATAACGTGTTTCAGTGAAATATCTCCTTGCTCTAGGGGATAGCAGGGTGGTATTACGCGAAATTGGGATTTCAAAAAATATCATTTTTCATTGATTTAGCAAACGACTGTCGGGATGAAATATGTTCAGGAAGCTCACTTTCGATGCATATTAACGTGTTTTAGTGAAATATCTCCTTGCTCTAGGGGATAGCAGGGTGGGATTATGCGAAATTGGGATTTCAAAAAATATCATTTTTCATTGATTTAGCAAACTACTGTCGGGATGAAATATGTTCAGGAAGCTTACCATGATGCATATTAACGTGTTTTAGTGAAATAATTCCTTGCTCTAGGGGATAGCAGGTTCGTATAACGCAAAATGGGAAATTCAAAAAAAATCATTTTTCATTGATTTAGCAAACGACTGTCAAGATGAAATACGTTCAGGCAGTTTACTTTCGATGTATAATAACGTGTTTTAGTGGAATATCTCCTTGCTCTAGGGGATAGCAGGATGGTATTACGCAAAATTGGGATTTCAGAAAATATCATTTTTCATTGATTTAGCAAAGGACTGTTAAGATGAAATATGTTCAGGCAGCTTACTTTCGATGCCTATTAACGTGTTTTAGTGAAATATCTCCTTGCTCTAGGGTATAGCAGGGTGGTATCAGGCGAAATTGGGATTTCAAAAAATATCATTTTTCATTGATTTAGCAAACGACTGTCAAGATGAAATATGTTCAGGCTGCTTACTTTCGTTGTATAATAACGTGCTTGAGTGGAATATCTCCTTGCTCGAGGAGATAGCAGGGTGGTATTATGCAAAATTGGGATTTCAAAAAATATCATTTTTCATTGATTTAGCAAACGACTGTCGAAATGAAATATGTTCAGGAAGCATACTTCCGATGCATATTAACGTGTTTCAGTGAAATAATTTCCTGCTCTAGAGGATAGCAGGTTAGCAATACGCAAAATAGGAAATTAAAAAAAAATCCTTTTTCATTGATTTAGCAAACGACTGTCAAGATGAAATATGTGTAGGCAGCTTACTTTCGATGCATATTAACGTGTTTCAGTGGAATAATTCCTTGCTCTAGAGGATAGCAGGTTAGTATTACGCAAAACAGGAAATTTAAAAAATATCATTTTTCATTGATTTAGCAAACGAGTGTCAAGATGAAATATGTTCAGTTCAGGCTGCTTACTTTCGATGTATAAAAGCGTATTTCAGTGAAATAACTCCTTGCTCTAGGAGATAGCAGGGTGGTATCACGCAAAATTGGGATTTCAAAAAATATCACTTTTCATTGATTTAGCAAACGACTGTCAAAATGAAATATGTTCAGGCTGCTTACTTTCGATGTATAATAACGTGTTTCAGTGAAATAATTCCTTGCTTTAGAGGACAGCAGGGTCGTATTACGCAAAATAGGAAATTAAAAAAATATCATTTTTCATTGATTTAGCAAACGAGTGTCAAGATGAAATATGTTCAGGCTGCTTACTTTCGATGTATAAAAGCGCGTATTTCAGTGAAATAACTTCTTGCTCTAGGAGATAGCAAGGTGGGCTTACGTAAAATTGGGATTTCAAAAAATATCGTTTTTCATTGATTTAGCAAACGACTTTCGGTATGAAATATGTTCAGGAAGCTTACTTTCGATGCATATTAACGTGTTTTAGTGAAATAATTCTGTTGCTTCGCTATATTTTTGTATTTCTTTCGCCACCCGGCAACCCTGTAAAGAAGAAGGACCCGAGACGAGACTGCTGCCAAGTAACAGGGAGAATCATATAGACTTTCTTACGCTTCACTTCGTTTTTAACGATTGTAATGTTTTTGATATTTACTACTAAGTAAAATGTTCAGTTCCTAACTAGTTGATTCATTATGCCTAAAATAAATGGTCCTTAAGTGGAAAGAAACATAAAATTGGTCCTTCGTCGCTGGATAAATAGTGCACTACAAAAAATGGTTATGGTTTGGCTGCTAAAACCGGTAAGATGCGCATTCCTTTGATTCATCTTCCTATTCTATTTAAGCAAGATTCTTTTGTATTTGTAGTATCCATGCTCTCATACTTTATTCTCTTTTGCAAAAGTACATTCGATTTTTTAGTAGTTGAAAAACATTTATAGGTTACGTTAACGCTTTGAAAATCTTGACGCTAAAGCTACGCTCACACTTTATCGTATTTGGTGTTTGATTTGACTTGAAAAATGGCAGATGAAAAACTAAAAACTCTTAAGCTAACTAGAAAATCTATTAAAAGCTCTCTTACTAGATTTAAAACATACTTTGAAGGTCAAATTAATCAAGCTCAACCCGATATAGACACCTTGGAATCGCGTCTTGCTCATACCTTAACATTACTGGAAGAATTCGAGAACAATCAATTAGAAATAGATTCTTTAAACTGTAACGATCAGGATAGTGCCATAGACAATGACACTAGAAATGCCTTTGAAACAAGCTATTTTGAGGTAACAAGCAAAGCAAAAAGATTTTTAGCCGATCAAAAAGCTCAAAATATTGTAAGTAATAGCTCTATACTTTTTGGTAATAATTTAGATACTATTCAAAATCATAGTAACACTTTTAGTCACATTAAGCTACCTGACATAAAGCTTCCGACATTTGAAGGTTCTTACAAAACCTGGGTTTTCTTCCGTGAAACCTTTATGTCAGTTATCGATAACCACCCATTGATGCCCAAATCACAAAAATTAAACTATTTAAGATTATCTTTAAAAGGTGAACCCTTTAACCTGATTGTATCTTTAGAAGTTTGTGACGCAAGTTACGATATAGCATGGGCTTGTTTGACAGACAAATATGAAAACACTGAAAAACTGATTAACAATCAGGTTAAGGAGTTGTTTAATCTCCCAGTAGTACAAAAAGAAAATCATGCCTCTCTAAGTCGGCTATTTGATAGCACAAATCGAATCCTAAAGGCGTTAAGAGCTCTTCATGAACCTGTTGATTACTGGGACACCTTGTTAGTTCACTTATTAACAACAAAACTTAGCAATTCAGGTAGGGATGCATGGGAAGCTAAAAAGCCTAAACGTGAGAAACCTAACCTGAAAATATTCTTGAATTTTCTAAACGATCGTTGCGATGTCTTTGAGTCTATGGAAGACAACAAATCCATACAAAATCAACAAACTTTATCAAATAGTAATTATTCTAACCCTAAAAAACATAATTTCGTAAAATCTCTAACAACTCTAACAACCGACAACTCCAATAATTCGAGCAATGCTAACCATTATACTCCAAAATGTGTGATATGCGAAAAGAACCACACGGTACATAATTGCAGTTCATTTTTACAATTGGACGTTAATGAAAGATATAACGAAACAAAACGCCTTAAGCTTTGCCTTAACTGTTTACGAAAAAATCATACTATAAAAGATTGTAATGCAAGCAAATGTAGAAAGTGTGGACGGGCACACAATACTCTTTTACATTTTAATGATAATAGTGTGAACGCGGCTTCACCGATTCCAAATTCTAGCGCTAACGCAAGCTCAAGTAGGATGGTTAGTACCGATAACGTTCCCCCGATACCCGACTTGAGCGGCGTTGCCGGTTTGCAATCAAAATCGTATTGTTCCTTATTCTCAGAAACTTGCATGCTATTATCAACTGCAGTTGTAAATATTTTAGATTATTCAGGAAAAACACACACTTGTAGAGTTCTTTTAGATAGTGGTTCGCAATGTAATCTTATTACGACTAGTTTATGCGATAAACTAAGCCTAGAACAAACAAAGATTGAAGCTTCTATAACAGGCATCAACGAATCAAATTCTAAAATTCGCTCAAGAACTAGGGCCACTCTTCAGTCACGCTTAAATACCTTTTCTGTTAATTTAGATTGCCTAGTTCTAGACACAATCACAGGATCGGTGCCATGTAAAACTTTCGACAAAATTAATTTGAACATACCAACTAATCTTAATTTAGCGGACCCTGGTTTCGACGTAACCTCTCCAATCGATTTGTTAATTGGAGTGGAAACATTTTGGGAGTTATTGTGTGTTGGTCAGCATAAACTTGGTCTCAATGGCCCATATTTACAAAAGACACATTTCGGTTGGGTAGTATCCGGTCCCTTGGCGCTTCGCGATTCAATCAACTCTAATACTTTGTGTAACTTGAATACTTTGAATAATACAGATCTAAGTCAGCAATTAGAAAAATTTTGGAGGCTTGAAGGTGTTGCAGAAAAAACTCACCTATCTCCAGAGGAGATATTTTGCGAGCAACATTTTCAAACCAATACCTTTAGAGATAACGCTGGTCGCTTTGTAGTGTCAATTCCTTTCAAGTACGACTTATCGAAATTGGGAGACTCTATGAACACTGCGAGAAATAGATTCTATTCTTTAGAGAGAAAAATGAACAAAAATGAGACTTTAAGGGATCAATATTCATCATTCATAAGGGAATATATAGAGCTCGGACACATGACGAAATTACCGAACGATGAGGATTCCAGTGGTTTCTATTTGCCACATCACCCTGTCTTCAAGGCAACTAGTACGACCACGAAAATCCGCGTCGTGTTTGACGGCTCGGCTAAATCCACGTCTGGTTCGTCCATCAACGACCTTATGATGGTGGGACCAACCATTCAAAATGATGTTTTCTCTATCGTCATTAGGTTTCGAAAGCACCCAATCGTAATATCTGCCGACGTGGCCAAAATGTACAGGCAGATTCTGATCAAAGATGATCAACGTCAATTTCAGAAGATAATTTGGCGGTTCAATCCCACAGATACTTTGTCCGCATACCAATTGAATACAGTAACCTACGGCCTCGCTTCTAGCGCATTTTTAGCAACAAGATGTCTTCATCAGATAGGCGATGATATCAATGATTCCAATCCTATGCTTAGTTCCATTGTACAAAACGATTTTTATGTTGACGACCTTCTGTCCGGTGGAGATTCTCTTGAAAATGTTCTAGAAATCAAAAATGATCTTGTTAAGCTCTTTGAGTCCTATGGCTTACACCTGCGTAAATGGAATACCAATTGCCACGGCATATGCTCCGAATCCGATTCCTCCAATTGTATCGAAATAGGTGATTCCGAAAATAATAGAGCCTTAGGATTAAACTGGAATCCTATTGTTGACACCCTTACTTATTCCATGCCACAATTGCCTATCAACAATAAAATAACAAAAAGATCAATACTCAGTTCCATTTCACAGCTTTTTGACCCATTAGGATTATTATCTCCAGTCATTATAGTTGCCAAAATAATAATCCAAGAGTTGTGGCAATTGCGCGCATCTTGGGATGAATCCGTTCCACTCTCCATGCAAACAAAATGGTTTAACTTCCAAGATGACTTGAAACAAATCTCTGAATTAAAAATACCAAGACACGTTCTCTGCGAAAAACCATCGTTCATTGAACTTTGTGGCTTTGCTGATGCTTCACAAGCAGCATATGGTTGCTGCATCTATCTCATATCTTTAGACTCCTCTGGAAACTATTACTCTTGTTTGCTCTGTGCCAAGAGTTGAGTTGCTCCCCTAAAGGTTATAAGTGTACCACGCCTAGAGTTGTGTGCGGCTCTTCTGTTGGCAGAGCTCATGTCCAAGGTCAAATCATTTCTTCATCTAAAACTAAACAAGATAACTTACTACTCTGACTCCACCATCACGCTCTCCTGGATACATACTTCTCCTCATACTCTCAAGATTTTCGTCGCAAATCGTATATCCCAAATTCAATCGTTGACCAATGCTGCCGATTGGCATCATGTTCGTACTCATGACAACCCTGCTGATCTTTTGACCAGAGGAATTTCCATTGCAAACTTATTAAGCTCTGAGTTGTGGTGGCAAGGTCCTAAGTTTCTTCTATCTCCTATCGAACATCGTGACAAAGTTTTTACTCCCTCTCCTCTGGATGACTTACCGGAAACTAAACCTAAAACCTTGGCATGTACCTTCGTCTGTACCACAAAATTCTTAGAATTGCTCAGATTAAATGACTGCTCTTCCTTTAAACGTCTCCAAAGAATACTTTCCTACGTCTTACGCTTTATACAAAATTGTCGCCCAAATTCCCATAAATCATATGGTCCACTGACACCTAGTGAAATGGAATGCTCTCTACATCACTTGACACTCATGGTTCAGAGGGAAGCTTTCCCTTTAGAAATCCAATCTTTGAAGGACAAGGGTATCATTGATTCAAAAAGTTCTTTATTAGGCCTAAACCCATTTATCGACGACTTGGGAATTTTAAGAGTCGGTGGTCGCATCAGGAACTCCGAATTCGATTTTAGTAAAAAACATCCTGCAGTGCTCCCTAAGAACCACATATTTAGTAAACTATATGCTAGATTTAAACATTTTCATTTACTACACGCTGGTCCTACGCTACTGCTGGCAACTATCCGCGAAAACTTTTGGCCCATAGATGGTAGAAACCTAACTAAAGGCGTAGTTCATAATTGCATGCTGTGTTTTCGGTTTAACGCAAAAACGGTTAAATACTTGATGGCTGATATGCCAGCCGATAGATTACAACCCTCTAGGCCATTTTCTGTGTGTGGTACTGATTATGCAGGCCCTTTCTATCTAAAAGATAGAAAAACTCGAAACCATAAACTTTTTAAGGCCTACATTTGCCTTTTTGTTTGTTTTAGCACAAAGTCTTTACATTTAGAATTGGTAAGTGATCTCACAACTGATTGCTTTTTAGCTTCTTTAAGGCGTTTTATGGCCAGAAGGGGCCTTTGTCGCAAAATATTCTCTGATCATGGCACGAATTTCCAAGGTGCCCATAACGAGCTAAAACGATTTTTTAAACAAAACTCAAACGAAATCCAGGATAGATTAAGTAACGATGGGATAATGTGGACCTTTATTCCTCCTAACTCTCCCCACTTTGGAGGGCTATGGGAGGCCGGGGTCAAGTCAGTCAAACACCATCTACGCCGGACAGTCGGTGATACTCGTTTAACGTTTGAAGAGTTCTCAACGCTATTAGTACAAATAGAAGCTTGCCTAAACTCCCGCCCTTTGTGTCCCTTGTCAGATGACCCAAATGATCCTGCTCCTCTGACCCCCGCGCATTTCTTGATAGGCAGCCCTCTGATGTCTATACCTGATGCTGATCTTACTGATTTTGCCGAAAATCGTCTCAACAGATACGAGCTCATTCAGAAGAGACTTCAACAGTTTTGGAAGAGGTGGTCCGTGGAATACGTTTCACAGCTCCAGCCCCGCAAGAAATGGAAAACTCCTTCTTCTTCAACCTTAAAGCCTGGAGATCTTGTCTTGATAAAAGAAGATGGTCTCCCACCATTGAAATGGTCCGTCGGTCGTGTGCAGGAGGTTCTCGCTGGAACTGATGGTGTAGTGCGTAGTGCAAAAATAAAGACTTCTACGAATACTCTGCATCGACCAGTCGCAAAACTCAGTGTTTTACCTTGTTCTTAGAGGCTCTTAAGCCTTCAAGGCGGGCGGCTATGTTGCTTCGCTATATTTTTGTATTTCTTTCGCAACCCGGCAACCCTGTAAAGAAGAAGGACCCGAGACGAGACTGCTGCCAAGTAACAGGGAGAATCATATAGACTTTCTTACGCTTCACTTCGTTTTTAACGATTGTAATGTTTTTGATATTTACTACTAAGAAATATGTTCAGTTCCTAACTAGTTGATTCATTATGCCTAAAATAAATGGTCCTTAAGTGGAAAGAAACAAATTCCTTGCTCTAGGGGATAGCAGGTTAGCATTACGCAAAATAAGAAAATTTGAAAAATATCATTTTCCATTGATTTAGCAAACGACTGTCAAGATGAAATATGTTCAGGCTGCTTACTTTCGATGTATAAAAGCGTATTTCAGTGGAATAACTCCTCGCTCTAGGAGATAGCAGGGTGGTATTACGCAAAATTGGGATTTCAAAAAATATCACTTTTCATTGATTTAGCAAACGATTGTCGAAATGAAATATGTTCAGGAAGCATACTTCCGATCCATATTAACGTGTTTCAGTGAAATAATTCCTGCTCTAGAGGATAGCGGGCTAGCATTACGCAAAATAGGAAATTTAAAAAATATCATTTTTCATTGATTTAGCAAACGACTGTCAAAATGAAATATGTTCAGGCTGCTTACTTTCGATGTATAATAACGTGTTTCAGTGAAATAATTCCTTGCTTTAGAGGACAGCAGGGTCGTATTACGCAAAATAGGAAATTTGAAAAATATCATTTTTCATTGATTCAGCTAACGACTGCCAAAATGAAATATGTTCAGGCAGCTTACTTTCGATGTGTAATCACGTGTTTCAGTGAAATATCTCCTTGCTCTACTGGATAGCAGGGTGGTATTACGCAAAATTGGGATGTCAAAAATATCATTTTTCATTGATTTAGCAAACGACTGTCGGGATGAAATATGTTCAGGAAGCTTACTTCCGATGCATATTAACGTGTTTCAGTTAAATAAATCCTTGCTCCATAGGATAGCAGGGTCGTATTACGCAAAATAGGAAATTTCAAAAATATCATTTTTCATTGATTTAGCGAACGACTGTCAAGATGGAATATGTTAAGGAAGCATACTTTCGATGCATATTAACGAGTTTTGGTGGAATAATTCCTTGCTCTAGAGGATAGCAGGTTTGGATTACGCAAAATAGGAAATTTAAAAAATATCATTTTCCATTGATTTAGCAAACGACTGACAAGATGAAATATGTTCAGGCTGCTTACTTCCGATGTATAATAACGTGTTTTAGTGAAATAACTCCTTGCTTTAGAGGATAGCAGGGTGGTATTACGCAAAATCTGAAATTCAAAAAATATCATTTTTCATTGATTTAGCAAACGACTGTCAAGATGAAATATGTTCAGGCTGCTTACTTTCGATGTATAATAACGTGTTTCAGTGAAATATCTCCTTGCTCTAGGCACTAGGGGATAGCAGGGTGGTATTACGGAAAATTGGGATTTCAAAAAATATCATTTTTCTTTGATTTAGCAAACGACTGTCGGGATGAAATATGTTCAGGAAGCATACTTTCGATGCATATTAACGTGTTTTAGTGAAATAATTCCTTGCTCTAGAGGATAGCAGGTCCGGATAACGCAAAATAGGAAATTTAAAAAATATCGTTTTCCATTGATTTAGCAAACGACTGACAAAATGAAATATGTTCAGGGAGCTTACTTTCGATGCATATCAACGTGATTCAGGAAAATAATTCCTTGCTGTAGACTGTAGAGGATAGCAGTTTCGTATTACGCAGAATAGGAAATTTCAAAAATATCATTTTTCATTGATTAAGCTAACGACTGTCAAGATGAAATATGTTCAGGGAGCTTACTTCCGATGTATAATAACGTGTTTCAGTGAAATATCTCCTTGCTCTAGGGGATAGCAGGGTGGTATTACGCAAAATTGGGATTTCAAAAAATATCATTTTTCATTGATTTAGCAAACGACTGTCGGGATGAAATATGATCAGGAAGCTTACTTTCGATGCATATTAACGTGTTTCAGTTAAATAAATCCTTGCTCCATAGGATAGCAGGGTCGTATTACGTAATATTGGAAATTTAAAAAATATTATTTTTCATTGATTTAGCAAACGACTGTCGGGATAAAATATATTCAGGAAGCTTACTTTCGATGCATTTTAACGTGTTTTAGTGGAATAATTCCTTGCTCTGAAGGATAGCAGGTTTGTATTACGCAAAATAGGAAATTTCTAAAATATCATTTTTCATTGATTTAGCAAACGACTGTCGGGATGACATATGTTCAGGAAGCTTACTTTCGATGCATATTAACGTGTTTCAGTTAAGTAAATCCTTGCTCTATAGGATAGCAGGGTCGTATAACGCAAAATTAGGAATTCAAAAAATATCATTTTTCATTGATTTAGCAAACGACTGTCAAGATGAAATATGTTCAGGCTACTTACTTTCGATGTATACTAACGTGTTTCAGTGAAATAACTCCTTGCTTTTGGAGATAGCAGGGTGGTATTACGCAAAATTGGGATTTCAAAAAATATCATTTTTCATTAATTTAGCAAATGACTGTCGGGATGAAATATGATCAGGAAGCTTACTCTTGATGCATATTAACGTGTTTTAGTGAAATAATTCCTCGCTCTAGAGGATAGCAGGGTGGTATTACGCAAAATTGGGATTTCATAAATATCATTTTTCATTGATTTAGCAAACGACTGTCGGGATGAAATATGTTCAGGAAGCTTACTCTTGATGCATATTAACGTGTTTTGGTGAAATAATTCCTTGCTTTGAAGGATAGCAGGTTCGTATTACGCAAAATAGGAAATTTAAAAAATATCATTTTTCATTGATTTAGCAAACGACTGTCAAAATGAAATATGTTCAGGCTGCTCACTTTCGATGTATAATAACGTATTTTAGTGAAATAACTCCTTGCTCTAGGGGATAGCAGGGTGGTATTACGCAAAATTCGGAAGTCAAAAAATATCATTTTTCATTGATTTAACACGACTGTCAAGATGAAATATGTTCAGGCAGCTTACTTTCGATGTGTACTAACGTGTTTTAGTAAAATACCCCCTTGCTCTAGGGGATAGCAGGGTGGTATTACGAAAAATTGGGAATTCAAAAAATATCATTTTTCATTGATTTAGCAAACGACTGTCGGGATGAAATATGTTCAGGAAGCTTACTTTCGATGAATATTAACGTGTTTTAGTGAAATAATTCCTTGCTCTAAGGGATAGCAGGTTCGTATTACGCAAAATAGGAAATTTAAAAAATATCATTTTCCATTGACTTAGCAAACGACAGTCGAAATGGAATATGTTCAGGCTGCTTACTTTTGATGTATTATAACGTGTTTCAGTAAAATAACTCTTTGCTCTAGGAGATAGCAGGGTGGTATTACGCAAAATTGGGAATTCAAAAAAAAATCATTTTTTATTGATTTAGCAAACGACTGTCAAGATGAAATATGTTCAGACAGCTTACTTTCGATGTGTAATGTTTCAGTGAAATATCTCCTTGCTCTAGGGGATAGCAGGGTGGTATTACGCAAAATTGGGAGTTCCAAAGAAATCATTTTTCATTGATTCAGCTAACGACTGTCGGAACGAAATATGTTCAGGCAGCTTACTTTCGATGTATAATAACGTGTTTAAGTGAAATAATTCCTTGCTCTAGAGGATAGCAGGGTCGTATTACGCAAATTGGAAAATTCAAATAATTTCATTTCTCATTAATTTAGCAAACGACTGTCAACATGAAATATGTTCGGGCAGCTTACTTTCGATGTATAATGACGTGTTTTAGTGGAATATCTCCTTGCTCTAGGGGATAGCAGGGTAGTATTACGCAAAATTGGGAATTCCAAAGATATCATTTTTCATTGATTTAGCAATTGACTGGCAAGATGAAATATGTTCAGGCAGCTTACTTTCGATGTGTACTAACGTGTTTCAGTGGAATATCTCCTTGGTCTAGAGGATAGCAGGGTGGTATTACGCAAAATTGGGATTTCAAAAAATATAATTTTTCATTGATTTAGCAATTGACTGGCAAGATGAAATATGTTCAGGCTGCTTACTTTCGATGTATAATAACGTGTTTCAGTAAAATATCTCCTTGTTCTAGGGGATAGCAGGGTGGTATTACGCAAAATTGGGATTTAGAAAAATATCATTTTCATTGATTGAGCAAACGACTGTCGGGATGGAATATGTTCAGGAAGCTTACTTTCGATGCATATCAACGTGTTTTAGTGAAATAATTCCTTGCTCTAGAGGATAGCAGGTTAGTATTACGCAAAATAGGAAATTTTAAAAATATCATTTTTAATTGATTTAGCACTTGACTGTCAAGATGAAATATGTTCAGACTGCTGACTTTCGATGTATAATAACGTGTTTTAGTGGAATATCTCCTTGCTCTAGGGGATAGCAGGGTGGTATTACGCAAAATTGGGAATTCCAAAGAAATCATTTTTCATTGATTTAGCAAATGACTGTCAAGATGAAATATGTTCAGGCAGCTTACTTTCGATGTGTACTGTTTCAGTGAAATATCTCCTTGGTCTAGGGGATAGCAGGGTGGTATTACGCAAAATTGGGATTTCAAAAAATATAATTTTTCATTGATTTAGCAAACGACTGTCGGGATGAAATATGTTCAGCAAGCTTATTCTTAATGCATATTAACGTGTTTTAGTGAAATAATTCCTTGCTCTAAAGGATAGCAGGTTCGTATTACGCAAAATGGGAAATTTAAAAAATGTCAATTTTCATTGATTCAGCTAACGACTGTCAAAACGAAATATGTTCAGGCAGCTTACTTTCGATGTATAATGACGTGTTTTAGTGGAATATCTCCTTGCTCTAGGGGATAGCAGGGTGGTATTACGCAAAATTGGGAATTCCAAAGAAATCATTTTTCATTGATTTAGCAAATGACTGTCAAGATGAAATATGTTCAGGCAGCTTACTTTCGATGTGTACTGTTTCAGTGAAATATCTCCTTGGTCTAGGGGATAGCAGGGTGGTATTACGCAAAATTGGGATTTCAAAAAATATAATTTTTCATTGATTTAGCAAACGACTGTCGGGATGAAATATGTTCAGCAAGCTTATTCTTAATGCATATTAACGTGTTTTAGTGGAATAATTCCTTGCTCTAAAGGATAGCAGGTTCGTATTACGCAAAATGGGAAATTTAAAAAATGTCAATTTTCATTGATTCAGCTAACGACTGTCAAAACGAAATATGTTCAGGCAGCTTACTTTCGATGTATAATAACGTGTTTTAGTGAGATAATTCCTTGCTCTAGAGGATAGCAGGGTCGTATTACGCAAATTGGAAAATTCAAATAATTTCATTTCTCATTAATTTAGCAAACGACTGTCAACATGAAATATGTTCGGGCAGCTTACTTTCGATGTATAATGACGTGTTTTAGTGGAATATCTCCTTGCTCTAGGGGATAGCAGGGTGGTATTACGCAAAATTGGGAATTCCAAAGAAATCATTTTTCATTGATTTAGCAAACGACTGTCGGGATGAAATATGTTCAGGAAGCATACTTTCGATGCATATTAACGTGTTCTGGTGAAATAATTCCTTGCTCTAGAGGATAGGAGGTTATTATTACGCAAAATAGGAAATTTAAAAAATATCATTTTTCATTGATTTAGCAAACGACTGTCAAATTGAAATATGTTCAGGCTACTTACTTCCGATGTATAATAACGTGTTTCAGTAAAATATCTCCTTGCTCTAGGGGATAGCAGGGTGGTATTACGCAAAATTGGGATTTAGAAAAATATCATTTTTCATTGATTTAGTAAACGACTGTCGGGATGAAATATGTTCAGAAAGCATACTTTCGATGCATATTAACGTGTTTTAGTGAAATAATTCCTTGCTCTAGAGGATAGCAGGTTAGTATTACGCAAAATAGGAAATTTTAAAAATATCATTATTCATTGATTTAGCAAACGACTGTCAACATCAAATATGTTCAGGCTGCTTACTTTCGATGAATAATAACGTGTTTTAGTGAAATAATTCCTCGCTCTAGAGGATAGCAGGTTAGTATTACGCAAAATAGGAGATTTTAGAAATATCATTTTTCATTGATTTAGCAAACGACTGTCGAAATGAAATATATTCGGGTTGCTTACTTCCGATGTATAATAACGTGTTTCAGTGGAATAACTCCTTGCCCTAGGAGATAGCAGGGTGGTATTACGCAAAATTGGGATTTAAAAAAAATCATTTTTAATTGATTTAGCAAACGACTGTCGGGATGAAATATGTTCAGGAAGCTTACTCTCGATGCATATTAACGTATTTTAGTGAAATAATTCCTTACACTGGAGGATAGCAGGTTCGTGTTACGCAAAATAGGAAATTTAAAAAATATCATTTTTCATTGATTTAGCAAACGACTGTCAAAACGAAATAAGTTCAGGCAGCTTACTTTCGATGTATAATAACGTGTTTCAGTGAAATAATTCCTTGCTCCAGAGGACAGCAGGGTCGTATTACGCAAATTGGAAAATTTAAATAATTTCATTTCTCATTAATTTAGCAAACGACTGTCAAGATGAAATATGTTCGGGCAGCTTACTTCCGATGTATAATAACGTGTTTCAGTGAAATAACTCCTTGCCCTAGGAGATAGCAGGGTGGTATTACGCAAAATTGGGATTAAAAAAAAATCATTTTTAATTGATTTAGCAAACGACTGTCGGGATGAAATATGTTCGGGCAGCTTACTTTCGATGTATAATAACGTGTTTCAGTAAAATAACTCCTTGCTCTAGGAGATAGCAGGGTGGTATTACGCAAAATTGGGATTTCAAAAAATATAATTTTTCATTGATTTAGCAATTGACTGGCAAGATGAAATATGTTCAGGCTGCTTACTTTCGATGTATAATAACGTGTTTTAGTGGAATAACTCCTTGCTCCAGGAGATACCAGGGTGGTATTACGCAAAAATGGGACTCCAAAAAATATCATTCTTCATTGATTTAGCATACGACTGTCGGGATGAAATATGTTCAGGAAGCTTACTCTCGATGCATATTGACGTGTTTTAGTGTAAAAATTTCTTGCTCTTAAGGATAGCTGGTTCGTATTACGCAAAATAGGAAATTTAAAAAATGTCAATTTTCATTGATTCAGCTAACGACTGTCAAAACGAAATATGTTCAGGCAGCTTACTTTCGATGTATAATAACGTGTTTCAGTGAAATAATTCCTTGCTCTAGAGACAGCAGGGTCGTATTACGCAAATTGGAAAATTTAAATAATTTCATTTCTCATCAATTTAGCAAACGACTGTCAAGATGAAATATGTTCGGGCAGCTTACTTTCGATGTATAATGACGTGTTTTAGTGGAATATCTTCTTGCTCTAGGGGATAGCAGGGTGGTATTACGCAAAATTGGGATTTCAAAAAATATCATTTTTCATTGATTTAGCAAACGACTGTCAAGATGAAATATGTTCAGGCTGCTTACTTTCTATGTATAATAACGTGTTTTAGTGAAATAATTCCTTGCTCTAGAGGACAGCAGGGTTGTATTACGCAAATTGGAAAATTTAAATAATTTCATTTCTCATTAATTTAGCAAACGACTGTCAAGATGAAATATGTTCGGGCAGCTTACTTTCGATGTATAATGACGTGTTTTAGTGGAATATCTCCTTGCTCTAGGGGATAGCAGGGTGGTATTACGCAAAATTGGGAGTTCCAAAGAAATCATTTTTCATTGATTTAGCAAACGACTGTCAAGATGAAATATGTTCAGGCAGCTTACTTTCGATGTGTTCTAACGTGTTTCAGTGGAACATCTCCTTGGTCTAGGGGATAGCAGGGTGGTATTACGCAAAATTGGGAATTCCAAAGAAATCATTTTTCATTGATTTAGCAAACGACTGTCGGGATGAAATATGTTCAGGAAGCATACTTTCGATGCATATTGACGTGTTTTAGTGAAATAATTCCTTGCTCTAAGGGATAGCAGGTTCGTATTACGCAAAATAGGAAATTTAAAAAAAATCATTTTTCATTGATTTAGCAAACGACTGTCAAGATGAAATATGTTCAGGCAGCTTACTTCCGATGTGTACTAACGTGTATTAGTGAAATACCCCCTTGCCCTGAGGATAGCAGGGTGGTATTACGAAAAATTGGGAATTCAAAAAATATCATTTTTCATTGATTTAGCAAACGACTGTCAAGATGAAATATGTTCAGGCAGCTTACTTTCTATGTATAATAACGTGTTTCAGTGAAATATCTCCTTGGTCTAGTCTAGGGGATAGCAGGGTGGTATTACGCAAAATTGGGATTTCAAAAAATATAATTTTTCATTGATTTAGCAATTGACTGGCAAGATGAAATATGTTCAGGCTGCTTACTTTCTATGTATAATAACGTGTTTTAGTGAAATAATTCCTTGCTCTAGAGGACAGCAGGGTTGTATTACGCAAATTGGAAAATTTAAATAATTTCATTTCTCATTAATTTAGCAAACGACTGTCAAGATGAAATATGTTCGGGCAGCTTACTTTCGATGTATAATGACGTGTTTCAGTGAAACATCTCCTTGGTCTAGGGGATAGCAGGGTGGTATTACGCAAAATTGGGAATTCAAAAGAAATCATTTTTCATTGATTTAGCAAACGACTGTCGGGATGAAATATGTTCAGGAAGCATACTTTCGATGCATATTAACGTGTTCTGGTGAAATAATTCCTTGCTCTAGAGGATAGGAGGTTAGTATTACGAAAAATACGAAATTTAAAAAATATCATTTTTCATTGATTCAGCAAACGACTGTCAAATTGAAATATGTTCAGGCTACTTACTTTCGATGTATAATAACGTGTTTCAGTAAAATATCTCCTTGCTCTAGGGGATAGCAGGGTGGTATTACGCAAAATTGGGATTCCAAAAAATATCATTTTTCATTGATTTATCAAACGACTGTCAAGATGAAATATGTTCAGGCAGCTCACTTTCGATGTATAATGACGTGTTTCAGTGAAATATCCCCTTGCTCTAGGGGATAGCAGGGTGGTATTACGCAAAATAGGAAATTTAAAAAATATCATTCCTTATTGATTTAGCAAACGACTATCGGGATAAAATATGTTCAGGAAGCATACTTTCGATGCATATTAACCTGTTCTAGTGAAATAATTCTCTGCTCTAGAGGATAGCAGGTTAGTATTACGCAAAATAGGAAATTTAAAAAATATCATTTTTCATTGATTTAACAAACGACTGTCGGGATGGAATATGTTCAGGAAGCTTACTTTCGATGCATATTAACGTGTTCTAGTGAAATAATTCCTTGCTCTAGAGGATAGCAGGTTCGTATTACGCAAAATAGGAAATTTAAAAAATATCATTTTTCATTGATTCAGCTAACGACTGTCAAGACGAAATATGTTCAGGCTGCTTACTTTCGATGTATAATGACGTGTTTTAGTGGGATATCTTCTTGCTCTAGGGGATAGCAGGGTGGTATTACGCAAAATTGGGAATTCCAAAGAAATCATTTTTCATTGATTTAGCAAACGACTGTCAGGATGAAATATGTTCGGGCAGCTTACTTTCGATGTATAATAACGTGTTCAGTAAAATAACTCCTTGCTCTAGGAGATAGCAGGGTGGTATTACGCAAAATTGGGATTTCAAAAAATATAATTTTTCATTGATTTAGCAATTGACTGGCAAGATGAAATATGTTCAGGCTGCTTACTTTCGATGTATAATAACGTGTTTTAGTGGAATAACTCCTTGCTCTAGGAGATACCAGGGTGGTATTACGCAAAAATGGGACTCCAAAAAATATCATTCTTCATTGATTTGGCATACGACTGTCGGGATGAAATATGTTCAGGAAGCTTACTCTCGATGCATATTGACGTGTTTTAGTGTAAAAATTTCTTGCTCTTAAGGATAGCTGGTTCGTATTACGCAAAATAGGAAATTTAAAAAATGTCAATTTTCATTGATTCAGCTAACGACTGTCAAAACGAAATATGTTCAGGCAGCTTACTTCCGATGTATAATAACGTGTTTCAGTGAAATAATTCCTTGCTCTAGAGGACAGCAGGGTCGTATTACGCAAATTGGAAAATTTAAATAATTTCATTTCTCATTAATTTAGCAAACGACTGTCAAGATGAAATATGTTCGGGCAGCTTACTTTCGATGTATAATGACGTGTTTTAGTGGAATATCTTCTTGCTCTAGGGGATAGCAGGGTGGTATTACGCAAAATTGGGAATTCCAAAGAAATTATTTTTTATTGATTTAGCAAACGACTGTCGGGATGAAATATGTTCTGGCAGCTTACTTTCGATGTATAATAACGTGTTTCAGTGAAATAACTCCTTGCTCTAGGAGATAGCAGGGTGGTATTACGCAAAATTGGGATTTCAAAAAATATCATTTTTCATTGATTTAGCAAACGACTGTCGGGATGAAATATGTTCAGGAAGCTTACTTTCGATGCATATTAACGTGTTTTAGTGATATAATTCCTTGCTCTAAGGGATAGCAGGTTCGTATTACGCAAAATAGGAAATTTAAAAAATATCATTTTTCATTGACTTATCAAACGACTGTCAAAATGAAATATGTTCAGGCTGCTTACTTTTGATGTATAACAACGTGTTTCAGTGAAATAACTCCTTGCTCTAGGAGATAGCAGGGTGGTATTACGCAAAATTGGGAATTCAAAAAAAATCATTTTTCATTGATTTAGCAAACGACTGTCAAGATGAAATATGTTCAGGCAGCTTACTTCCGATGTGTACTAACGTGTATTAGTGAAATACCCCCTTGCCCTGAGGATAGCAGGGTGGTATTACGCAAAATAGGAAATTTAAAAAATATCATTTTTCATTGATACAGCTAACGACTGTCAAAATGAAATATGTTCAGGCAGCTTACTTTCGATGCATATTGACGTGTTTTAGTGAAATATCTCCTTGCTCTAGGGGATAGCAGGGTGGTTTTACGCAAAATCTGAAATTCAAAAAATATCATTTTTCATTGATTTAGCAAACGACTGTCAAGATGAAATATGTTCAGAGAGCTTACTTTTGATGCATATCAACGTGTTTCAGGAAAATAATTCCTTTCTTTGGAGGATAGCAGGTTCGTATTACGCAAAATAGGAAATTTAAAAAATATCATTTTTCATTGATTCAGCTAACGACTGTCAAGACGAAATATGTTCAGGCTGCTTACTTTCGATGTATAATAACGTGTTTCAGTGAAATAACTTCTTGCTCCAGGGGACAGCAGGGTGGTATTACGCAAAATTGGGAATTCAAAAAAAATCATTTTTCATTGATTCAGCAAACGACTGTCGAGATGAAATATGTTCAGGAAGCATACTTTCGATGCATGTTAACCTGGTCTAGTGAAATAATTCTCTGCTCTAGAGGATAGCAGGTTAGTATTACGCAAAATAGGAAATTTAAAAAATATCATTTTTCATTGATCCAGCTAACGACTGTCAAAATGAAATATGTTCAGGCAGCTTACTTTCGATGTATAATAACGTGTTTCAGTGAAATATCTCCTTGCTCTAGGGGACAGCAGGGTCGTATTTGTTGGAATCGACTAAATATTACATTCATATTTTGTTTATTGTCATGTATTTATTTTTCAATTATGATATTAGTTAGTTGTCAAATATAATTAATAAAAGTCTGTCATTTGAATAAAGTTTATTATATAATTTAAATAAAAGGAAAGATAAAACCACAACCTCTAACAGGTTATGGGCCCAGACAACAGGTTATGGGCCCAGACTAACCATTCTAACCAGTCTATAAGCAGTAACTAGCGAAGCAGAAGATTGGAAAGAAAAAAAAAATTTAAAAAAATTGATGACATAAAATCATCAATAAGAAGATTGAACAACCAAAACTATGAATCCTGGAAGTACAGAATGGAACTTCTACTTATGAAAGAAGAAGTATGGGACGTAGTTACAAAAGAGAAGCCCGAGATTACCAATGTTACTTGGGAAAATAAAAATAACAAAGCCAAAGCCTTAATCGGTTTGTTAATTGAAGATTCACAGTTGATGCACGTTAAAAAGCTGAAAACTGCATATGAATACTGGAAGTCTCAACGAGAACATCATGAAAAATCATCTCTATCAAACAAGGTATCATTACTTAAAATGCTATGTAGGCTACAACTTAATGAATGTGAATGTATGGAAAGTCATCTCATGAAAATAATTGAGCTAGTAGATAGACTCACAACTATTTGTGAAAATCTAGCCGAAAATTTAGTAGTAGCATTAATACTGAGTAGTTTACCAGAAAGCTACAACACCATTGTGATGGCATTAGAAACAAGGCCCGAAAAAGACTTGACAATAGAACTTGTCAAAGAAAAATTGATTCAAGAAAGTAAAAGGCGAAATGAAACAAAACGAGATGAAAACCAAACAGCTATGAAAATAAAAAGTAATTTTCACAGAACAAACAAATCTTGTGAGTTCTGTAATAGAAGAGGACATGTTCAAGATGAATGTTGGTTCTACAATAAAAACAAAGATCGGTCCCAGAAAACAATATCACAGAAAAAATATCCAACACATAGAGCAAAGAAAATAGTCAACAAAAATGATGAAGAGGATCTTGAAGAGAAACCTGGAGATGAATATGAAGAAGACGATAGAAATGACAAATACCGTATATGTTTCATGATGACACCTTCATCAAGAAAGCAGTGGTATATTGATTCAGCCGCTACATGTCACATGGCTTGCGACAAAGATTTTTTTGAATATTTGGATGAAAGCATTCATGAACCAGTGTATCTAGCTGATGGAACAAAATTAAAATCCGAAGGAGTAGGCTATGGATGGATCAATGTACATGCTGAAAATGGAAAGTCAAATAAATATAAAATCACAGATGTACTATATGTTCCAGATATAGATGGTAATTTATTGTCCGTTAGGAAATTAACTGATAAAAATTTGACAGTTCATTTTAAAAATGATGAATGTCGAATAGAAAAGGGATCTATTCTGATTGCAAAAGCACATATGGAAGGAAATTTATATGAACTGAAAACGACAAATAAAATCATGTTAACAAAACAAAATACTGAAAAATGTGAAATAAATTTATTACATAGAAGACAAGGACATAGGGATATTCAAACTATCCATTTGTTGGAGAAGAAACAGCTGGTGAATGACATAAAAATAATAGGCATTGAAGAAAAGACACCATGCAAAGTATGTATTCGAGGAAAAATGATGAGAAGAAGTTTTCCAAAAGTATCAGAAAATAGGGAGAATAATATTTTGGATTTGATACATTCAGACTTATGCGGTCCAATGATAAATAGTGGAAATAGATATATTTTAACATTCATAGATGATTACAGTAGATATGCACATATTTATTTACTAAAACAGAAGAATGAAGTTTTCGAGAAATTTCAAGAGTTCAATGAAATGATGCACACAAAGTTCAACAAATACATTAAAATATTAAGAAGCGATGGTGGAGGAAAATACTCGTCAAATTCAATGAAAGAATATATGAAGAAAAAAGGAATACGCCATGAATTAACAGCTCCATACTCACCAGAACAAAACGGTGTAGCAGAAAGGAAAAACCGATACTTGATTGAAATGACAAAATGTATGCTTTTAGAATCATCACTTGATAATAAATTTTGGGGGGAAGCTGTTATGACTGCCAACTATATTCAAAACCGATTACCGACAAAAGCTTGTCAGAAAACTCGATTTGAGCTATGGAATAATAAAAAACCAAATTTGGGGCACACAAGAATATTTGGGTGTGATGCTTACGTTTTTATACCACATGAAAAAAGAAGAAAATTCGATGATAAATCGAGAAAAATGACATTTGTGGGGTACAACGAAGAATCGAAAGCATATAGATTATTGGATATAAAAACATGCAAAATTACAATAAGCAGAAATGTGAAATTTATTGAATATGACCAATTTAATCAAAAGCAGAAAAATGAAAACGAAGAGAAATAAAATGAAGAAGTGAAGATAAATATTTTAAACAAACAACAAAAAGAAAAGCAAAGATATATACCAGAAAAGTCAGAACAAAAAGAAATAGAAAATCAAGCGAAAAGTAATGAAATAGTTGGAATTGCTGAAGAGTTGGTAAGCCAAGAAGTTGATGATGATAAAGAGATAGAGACAAATAACTACATAAAACTAGAAGATGATAATGAACCCAAGACATTTGAAGAAGCAATGAAAATGATTAATAGGAGAAAATGGATAGAAGTCATGGAAGATGAAATAGAATCTATGAAGGAATGTCAAGCATGGGAGTTGGTGGATTGTCTAGAAGACAAACGAATAGTTGGTTGTAAATGGATATACCAAATAAAATTTGATCCGAGTAATGGAAATGTTAGATATAGGGCTTGTAGCGAGAGGATTTTCACAAAAATATGGAGAAGATTACGATGAAGTATTTGCTCCAGTTGTGAAGCAAGCAACAATCAGATCTCTTCTCACGATAAGTGGACTGAAAAACAAGATAGTCAAGCACCTAGATGTGAAAACAGCATACTTGAATGGAGACTTAGAGGAAACTGTTTACATGAGTCAACCGAAAGGTTTCCAGAATAAAGAGAATCCCCAACTAGTGTGCAAATTAAAAAAGAGCATCGACGGTCTAAAACAATCAGCCAGAGTTTGGAATAATAAAATAACAGAAGTGCTGATGAATAATGGTTTCAGAAGGGGAGTTGCAGATACATGTTTATTTTCCAAACAAAAATCTGACAGATTTATTTACCTTCTTATCTATGTGGATGATGTTATTTTGGCTGCTGATTTAGAAATTGATATTCAAGAAGTAGAAAAAGTATTATCAGATAATTTCAAAATAAAAATGCTTGGAAATTTGAAGTTTTATCTAGGAATTGAAGTTGAAAGAAGAAAAAATGGCATATTTCACATACATCAGAGAAATTACATAGAAAAAATTATGAAAGTTTTCAACATGGAAGGAGCAAAAATGTCAAATATTCCACTTGACACAGGATATTTCAGAACAAAAGAAAATGATGAGGCATTACTGAAAAATAATAATCAATTTAGAAAAGCAATTGGATCTTTACTCTATTTAGCTGTTAATACTAGACCAGATATAGCAGCAAGCATATCAATACTGAGTAGAAATATCGTCAATCCTACACAGAGAGATTGGAACGAAGTTAAAAGAGTGATACGATATTTGAAAAAAACAAAGAATTTGAAATTGATTTTAAGATATAATTCAAGCGACGAGATGATTGAAATGTATGCAGATGCTGATTGGGCTGGTGACAATAGAGACAGAAAATCGACGAGAGGATTCATAATAAAAATATTTGAAAGTCCTATTTCATGGAGCAGCAGGAAACAATCGACTGTATCATTGAGTTCAACGGAAGCTGAATATATCTCACTAAGCGAAGCTTGTCAAGAACTTCAATGGACTAGACAATTGATGGGGGACTTTAATGAAGATATTAAAAAAATAACAGTGTTTGAAGATAACCAAAGTGCTTTAAAAATGTTGAATCAAGAAAGTATAACCAATCGTTCGAAACACATTGATGTGAAATTTCATTATATTAGAGAGCTAAAAAGAAGTGGAGAAATAGAATTCGAATATTGTTCGACAGAAGAAATGCAAGCAGATATCCTTACCAAACCATTGAAAGCTATAAAACTTAAGGACCTGCGGGAGAAAATGGATAGAAGATTATTAATATTTAGATCGAGAAGGGGTGTTGGAATCGACTAAATATTACATTCATATTTTGTTTATTGTCATGTATTTATTTTTCAATTATGACATTAGTTAGTTGTCAAATATAATAAATAAAAGTCTGTCACTTGAATAAAGTTTATTATATAATTTAAATAAAAGGAAAGATAAAACCACAACCTCTAACAGTATTACGCAAATTAGAAAATTTAAATAATTTCATTTCTCATTAATTTAGCAAACGACTGTCAAGATTAAATATGTTCGGGCAGCTTACTTTCGATATATAACGACGTGTTTCAGTGAAATATCTCCTTGCTCTAGGGGATAGCAGGGTGGTATTACGCAAAATCTGAAATTCAAAAAATATCATTTTTCATTGATTTAGCAAACGACTGTCAAGATGAAATATGTACAGGGAGCTTACTTCCGATGCATATCAACGTGTTTTAGTGAAATATCTCCTTGCTCTAGGGGATAGCAGGGTGGTATTACGCAAAATTGGGATTTCAAAAAATATCATTTTTCATTGATTTAGCAAACGACTGTCGGGATGAAATATGTTCAGGAAGCTCACTTTCGATGCATATTAACGTGTTTCAGTGAAATAATTCCATGCTCTAGAGGATAGCAGGTTAGTATTACGCAAAATAGGAAATTTTAAAAATATCATTTTTCATTGATTTAGCAAACGGCTGTCAAGATGAAATATGTTCAGGCTGCTTACTTTCGATGTATAATAACGTGTTTCAGTGAAATAACTCCTTGCTCTAGGAGATAGCAGGGTGGTATTACGCAAAATTGAGATTTCAAAAAATATCTTTTTTCATAGATTTAGCAAACGACTGTCGGGATGAAATATGTTCAGGAAGCTTACTCTCGATGCATATTAACGTGTTTTAGTGAAATAATTCCTTGCTCTAAAGGATAGCAGGTTCGTATTACGCAAAAAAGGAAATTTAAAAAATATCATTTTTCATTGATTTAGCAAACGACTGTCAAAATGAAATATGTTCAGACTGCTTACTTTAGATGTATTATAACGTGTTTCAGTGAAATAACTCCTTGCTCTAGGAGATAGCAGGGTGGTATTACGCAGAATTGGGAATTCAAAAAAAATCATTTTCCATTGATTTAGCAAACGACTGTAGTAGAAGGGCTAGGAGAGTTCAACGATCACTATAGGGAAAACAGTGTGTTAGAGAGAGAGAGAGTCATGGAGGCAATGAGTGTGAGAGAGAAAGCCGTCGCCATTTTTTTGTCTCTGAAATTGACTTCGCGCGCCATCTACGTACCACGAGACGTCTGACCGTCATTTTTTATTTATTTTAAATTGATTTTTAAGAAATTGTTCGAAAGGGGACGCGAACCCACGGCCAACGCGTCAACAACAGTTCACCTAACAAATCCTGCCATGAGCTCTCATATGTATATCAAGCGAAGAAAGGTATTAATTGCCGCAATAAGTATGACGATGAAGGTGGTAGTCAGACAGAGAACGCATTCGCATCAATAGATACCTTAGGATGATAGCCGGCCGCGCGCATTCCGTAGGCACCTCACAGAGGGAGCCCTGGAGTTATTCACAGATAGCATACTTAGAATTATTAACGGTGCGATAAACCAGTTGGAAAAAACTTCAATCAAACTAACACTTATATTATTATATATACTGATGTTAACGGTGTGATATACCTGGTTGGTTAAAAGTAACTCTTTGAAAAAAAACTTCAATCAAACTAGTGCTAAATTATAAATTTCAGTATGATAGATATTGTAAACTTATAGGCGAAAGGTTCATACTAAAAGTAATTGGAAAATTAATTTTGTTACTAGCATTTAACTCTATAAAAAAAAAATTATTTGTGTTTTTCTACAAGATATAAAATAAAATATGTAAAGAAAATATTAAAAAAAAAATTATTCAAGATTAGTTACTTTCTTAATTAACAAGTATATTGTAGTTTTTTATTTTTATCATCGAACCAATTGAATTGATACTGGTTGTCTTCTAACGTCCATCCATTATAATCAGGCTTTAAAATACCAAGCATCTTTAAGTGCGCATTATTCCAGAGACTAGCGGTGTAATTTGCTCTCGATGATTATCTACCCAAAGAAGTGGGCTCCTTAATTCAATTCTTCCGGCAATTTAATAGCAGTCAATAACGATGCTCGTAAATGTAGCAGATTTTCCAGGTTTGCGAATACTTGAGGAAACTAATTTAATCATACCTGAGAATTCTTAAATAAACACAATGTTTCAAAACAATCGTGGAAAAATATATGTATTTTATAATATCAGTACTTATATTGAATATGACAAAAAAAAACTGTTCAGAATAGAGGGCAAATAAAATTTTTAGCATGTAGCGGATAGTACAAACGCGCCCATATACAGGGTGGCTCGAAAGTATCTTTGGTTTAACATATACAGAGTACAGTGGGGAAAATGTCACATGCCAAAGGGGCATTAATATTGTTTAACATATACAGAGTGTAGCGGATAGTACAAACGCGCCGGGTTGTTCGAAAGTATCTTTGGTTGAACATATACAGAGTATAGCGGAGAAAATGTCACATGTCAAACGTTACGTGCCGTAGGGGCGTGAATATCGCATAACGATTAATAAATCGTAGTTTTGTATGGGGGTATGTCAAAAGGACCTTAACGAACGTGTATCGAAAGTATCTTTGAATGAATTGTAGGTCAACTTTAGTAAACGACGTTTGAAAAGCCTTGACGTCTAGTATATACGTGAATCGCCCATATACAGGGCGGATCGAAAGTATCTTTATTCAGGTTGACTTTAGCAAGCGCCAACTCGTTCGAAGTTCATAAGATGAGAAATAAGGCATCACTTCTGCATGATAACAACGTGGGTAGATAGCGTCGAGTCAGTCCTTGTCAGTAAAGCCGTAAAACGTAATATTTTTATTGTTTCGATACGACTCGGCACACCGGAAACATCGACGGAGAAAATCTCTGTTTTCTCCACAAAAAGTTCCATAGGACGGCGAAGGAGAAGAAAAGGCTTGTTGACTTAACTTGTGTATATTCTCATTAATCAACAGCCTATGTACAATATTTTAACTTTAAAAACACCTATGATTAACTTAGATTATAAATAGGACATAAAAAATAAAAGAGACTAAGTTCAATAAAGAGAATGAATGCGCGTTGTTTGGCGAGAGTTGACATGTAATAAAAAGTAAGATCTAAAGTGAGAGAGAGTAGTAGAGTGAATGCATGTATTTTTGTTATTTTACATTGTTCCCAAAACAGATCTCTTGAAAACCACATGTTTGGTTTTACCACCCAAGGGTTGTGTCCCTTTTACACTTCCTAGAACTTTGATAAATTAAAAGCTCCAGAAGAGAAAGTTTAACATGGGCGTCACACTTGTAAAAGAAAAATGAAACGAAACAAATAAATAAAAACGTTCAACTAAAGTTTGAACATACACCCCGGCATTGAAGGCACTGCCTTCAATAAGCGGTAACTACATATTAAATCGAATTTTATTAAAAGCTAAAACTAAAGTTATGATGATTTCAACTTATTATATAAAACTATTCTTAAAGTATACCTACTGAGGTTAATTGGATTTAATCTTCAAATCTAGGTAATGGACATAATTTTGTTATGTCTCTGACGTAAATACCCTTGCTAGTTTTTATATTTGCTTACCTTACGTGCCCATCCTTGCTCGGGATGACCTCTAGAACCCTGGCTAATGGCCATTCTAGGGGTCTTGTGTTGTCTTCCTTCAGAAGAACAACATCATTAACTTTAATATCGCGCTCATGTGACATCCATTTAGGCCTGTTTTGGAGGTTATTCAGATACTCCTTAGTCCACCTGTTCCAAAATAATTGTTGTATTTGAATACATTTCTGCCAACGATCCAAACGATTTTTTGGTATAACAGAATGGTCACCGTCGGGGTATGAAGTCAGTGGTGCACCTATTAGAAAGTGACCTGGAGTCAAACAATTTAGATCTGAGGGGTCATTGGATAAGGGCTGAAGCGGTCTAGAATTCAAAATGGCCTCAATTTGAGTCAAAGTAGTGGCAAATTCTTCAAAAGTGAGCTGCTGATCACCAATTAAACGTTTTATATGGTGCTTAGTACTTTTAATGGCAGCTTCCCATAAGCCGCCCCAATGAGGAGAATGTGGGGGGATAAATTTCCATTCCATTTCATAATTAGAGACAAAATTGTGAATTTCCCTTTGAGATTCTTTGGAGGTCAGCATCGAATAAAGTTCTCTGATTTGATTATTAGCACCTAAAAAGTTGGTGCCATGATCAATAAAAATTGTTGAGGGGATACCTCTTCTAGAAATAAAGCGTTTTAGGCATGCCAGAAATGCCTGAGTCGAAAGGCTTGATACTAGCTCTATGTGAACAGCCTTCGTTGCCATGCAAACGAATAAGGCTATATATGCCTTTTCAATTTAAGCTCGCCTTAAATTTGATGACTTTATAAAAAAGGGGCCACCAAAATCAATACCGGTTTTAGAAAACGGTCGAGAGGGTACAACTCTTTCCTTCGGCAAGTCTGACATAATTTGCTGAAATGCATTTGCCTTGAATTTAAAACAATTGGAACAGTTTATTGAAATTTTCTTAATTTCTCTAAGGCCGTTTAGAGGCCAGTATCGAAGGCGAATGTTGGACAAAAGAGTTTGGGGACCTACGTGCCCTAATCTTAGATGTTCCTTTTGTAAGAGTAGTTTAACCACTTTATTATTAGATGGTAATAAAATTGGGTATTTATGATCGTAGGGAATCAGTGCTTGTGATAATCTGCCTCCGACTCGGATCAAGTTATCTGAATCAATAAAAGGATTTAATTTTAGAATTTGCTTGTTAGCAATTTTGACGTGAGGTGATTTAGATAGGTGATTAAATATGCTTGAGAATGCTTGCTTTTGTAGCGATTTTAGAATAAGGAGTTCTGACCCTTTAAGCTCATCTAAAGAAAGAGGACCGGCACGCTTAATT
Source organism: Lochmaea capreae (assembly GCA_949126875.1). NCBI lineage: Eukaryota > Metazoa > Arthropoda > Insecta > Coleoptera > Chrysomelidae > Lochmaea > Lochmaea capreae. Next base: position 36,629,403 of record OX421395.1, read on the forward strand.
GCCTGAGCCCTTATGTTGTGGACGAATCGTAAAATGTAGGCTACTGTTCGTTGTAACCTCGTGTAACTTGAATATCTTTCAAAAAGCAGCTCACAAACATTATTTATTGTCGTGAGTAAAACTGTGTTGACCTTTTTGGTTTCTTCTGCGGTTGTGGTGGTCTTAAAATCAAACAGATTTAAATTAACCTCGGGGTGTTGTAGGAATTGTGGCCCGTGCCACCAAGCGCTCGAGTTTATGAGCTCGTCAGGCTTTAAGCCCCTAGACAGGTAGTCCGCCGGGTTGTCCTTTGATCTTATATGACGCCACTTCCAGTCTTGGGATAATGTCTGCATTTGTGATATACGATTAGCAACAAATACGTTGAAGCGAGAGGGCTGGGCATTCAACCAGCATAACACGATTTCAGAGTCAGTCCAGAGATTGACTGATTGGAAAGAGAATCGTTTTTCAAAAATAGAGAGAATTCGAGCAGTCAAGTTTGCCAGTAGTAAGGCTCCACAAAGTTCCAATCTGGGTATAGTTAACTCCTTTATTGGGGCAATTCGACTTTTTGATGTTATGAGGTGGCATGACAAGGTATTATCAGGGTAAAGAGCTCGAATGTACAAACATGCACCGTATGCCTTCCGGCTTGCATCGGAAAATCCGTGTATTTCGCACAACCTGAAGTCACTGTTGGAAAACATATATCGAGGGATTTTCAGAGTAGAGTTGAGTTTAGAAATATTTTGAAAATAATATGTAAAGTCCTCCAGAATGGTACCTTCAATTGGGTCGTCCCAACCGTGTTTTAATTTCCATGTCTCTTGCATAATTATTTTTGCAATCACGATAACTGGGCCAATTAAACCAAGAGGGTCAAACAATTGAGCAATGTTTGAGAGAACTAAACGTTTAGTAACAATCCGCTGCATAGAAAATGCCGGCACATTGATATAAAACATGTCCAATTCGGAATTCCATCGATTTCCTAAAACCTTATTAGAGACTCCTTCTATCTCAATGTTGTAATCTGTGCTAGCTTGAGAGGGGTTAAGAGATGATTTAATTTCTTCTAAAAATGCACTGGAGTTAGAACACCATTTATGCAAATTAAAATGACCCAATTTGCATAATTCAATTAATTGAAAAAGTATGTCATCTACATATCATTGGGAAAGGATTGCTGCAGAAGCGAGAGGATATTTCTTTGAGTGTGTAAGTGCCAATTCTTTAAGCACACGTGTAGCTAAATAGGGAGCACAGTTAGTTCCGTAAGTGACGGTTAATAACTCAATGCATTGTAGCTCAGCATCAGGACATTCTCGCCAAAGAATGTTTTGAAGATGTGTTTGATTCGGGTTTATTCGGATTTGTCGGTACATTTTTTCTATGTCAGATGCAAGCACCTATTTAAAACTTCTGAACCTCACCAGTATGTCAAAGAGCTCTGGCTGAACAGTAATGCCTTTGTGCATGACGTCATTTAGAGACAACCCCGTGGAAGTTTTCATAGAACCGTCAAAGACAACACGTAATTTCGTAGTTTGACTACTTTCACGGAGTACGCAGTGATGTGGTAGAAAGTATTTATTCTCTTGCATTTCGTTTTTTAAAGAGAGGGGGACTACCCGGGCATGATTAAGGGAAATATATTCATTTATAAAAGCTTTATACTGAGTGTGAAGAGCTACATTTTTGTCAAAACGTTTTTCTAAGTTAAGAAATCTCTTTTTTGCGAGATAAAATGATTCACCAAGCCTGAAATGTTCTCTGGGAGTTTTGAGAGGCAGATTAACTTGAAATGAGCGATCAGGAAGAACGATCGTAGTTTTAGAAAAATTATTTTCCACCATTAATTCCTCTGGGGTTACCTGCAAGCCTACAGGATTTGAATCATTTTCTATTGACCAGAATTTTTCCAGCAGATAATCTAAATGGGGTTCTTCATTTTGTCCTTGGACAAGAAAACAACTATTCACCTGTGAGTTGTTGGCGTAGGGTCTATTGAAATTGTCATGAGAGGGGATTAGGCCAGAGATAAGGTAGCCGAAATGAGTGCCAACTAACGTAAGTGATTGTTCATTGACTGGAAGCATATGTCCGGAGAGAATTTTGTAATAAACGTCGGCTCCAAGTAACATATCTATATAAGACGGTCTATTAAATGTGGGATCTGCAAGTTCAATGGAGGGAGGAATTTGCAGTGTATTCTTGTTTATTCGATAATGAGGGGATAATTCGGTAATTTTATTTAAGATACAACAATTTACATTCAATGAAAATGGACTGAGCGTTGAAGATATTTTTAGACAAATGACTTTGTTCGAGTGCTCGACATTTCCTCCAATGCCTGAAATCTGAACCTTCTGAAAATCAGGGGTAAATTGAAGCCTGTCTAATAGTGATTCGGTCATTATTGATATGGTACTGCCAGGATCAATTATCGCCTTTGCAGAAACAGTTTGACCATTTTTAGCGACTATATTTATAAGAGCTGTTGCCAATAAGACTTCATTGTCATCGTGGGCAAATACTGCGAGAGTAGTTTGATCATTGGTCGCGTTATTGTCTTGTTGCTGGTGGTTTCAGGGGGGACCACTCAGGAGATTAGTGCTACAACTGGGTTCGCGGCTATGGCGACTGAGGTTTTGAACATCTTTGTATTGTTCATCGGGCGAGTCTGAAACTTGAAGGTTAGAAGTGTCGTAATGGGTTCGTTGTGAATTGTTAGGATGTCGCCAATTAGAGCCAGAAACCTGTGGGGTGTGAGAATGTAAGAGAGAGTGATGTTTTTTCCCACAGTTTGAGCAACCTAACTGAGAGCTGCATTCACGTACATGGTGTTTTGAACCCAAACAGTTAATACATAACTTGTTTTGATAAACAAAATCAGTTTTTTGCTTTAAGGGTAGGTCCCTAAATTTCATACAGGAGTAAATTTTATAAGAGGAATTATTGCAGAAACCACACCTTTTCAATTTCAATTGATAGTGATTATTTTGAGTTTGAGTACGGTACTGGTCACGGTTGCCTTCTTGTACAAGATGAGTATATCGATGAACTTTAGGCTGAAATGGTGCATTTCTATCTAACGAAAGGAGTGTTATAAAGAGGTGAGACCTTTTTAGTCAAGGGGTCTGAGAGGTTTTCCAAAACAGAGCACCGGCATTCAAGAAAGGTAAGCAAGTCTTCCAGCTTAGGAAAGGTAGTCAACTGATTATTTGATATTTGCATTTCTCTTTCAGAGATGTATGCTTTTCGGGTACCAAAATCTAATTTTTGTGAAAAAAGGTAAATAAGCATTAAGTCCCAATGTTCGACTGGAATCGCTAAATATTTAAGAGAGTCAATATTTTGTTTAATTTGTACTACAAAATCTCGCACGGTTTGAGCGTTAACCTTAGTTAAACTAGGGATTTCCACCAAGTTTTTAATGTGAGCGAATATAATAGATAACTGATTGTCATACCGTTGTTTAAGAGTGTCAATAGCAATGTCTAAGTTACAATCAGTTAATTGCAAGGTTTCGATTAAATGTAAAGGTTCGCCTTTTAAATATGATTTTAGGTAAATTAATTTTTCTATGTTTGTGAGCATCTGATTTTTTACTATAAGTGTATTGAAGAGTTGATAAAACGCATTCCATTTTGTGATCTCTCCACAAAACTGAGGTATATTCAGCTGCGGTAAATTGACATTGGGTTTTTGAGATTGAGTTTCAAGGGGAACTGTTTGTCCACTATTTTCAGTGGAATAAAGAGTCTTAATTTTTGTCTTCAACTTCGCCAAACAAGAGAGATATTTGTCATCGACGTTCTCTTTATCTTGATGAGTTGAATCAATAATTTCAATTTTCATTTGAACAGTTTCATACTTATTAAAGGCTTGAGTTAAACTATCTCGTCTAACTTCAAATTCCATGCAATTGGTCTCTGTGTCAGCTGATTTAGTATACCAGTTTATAATTTTGGATATTTTTCCTTTATATACTCCGCGTTCTTTAACTAAAGCCTCTAATTGTTCAGCCATATTAAATTATTACAATAATTTTACAGAGTATAAGATACAGAGACTTGAACCAACAATATAAGATACCAAAAGATTCGAGAAAATACTACTGGTTACAGTGAGTATAATATTACAACCGCCAAAATAAAAACAATAATTTTAATTTGTCACAAGATATCTTGCATAAATTATTATGCTAATAGAAAAGATTTATTGCCTCAGTACACATCAGCGTAAACCAAAACAAACGGAATAAAAATACGTCGTATTTATGTAACCACTACAATATAGAGAATTTATAATCATGCAATAAAGGGTACAACCAAAGTTTAGATATTCCAATTAGTCCAAGTTTTATATTCCAATTAGAATGGCGTTGGGCTTTATTACAACAATGATATATTTAACTAAGTTTTAGCTATATAACAAAAAGGAGATAAAGAAAAATTATACGAAGTATGCGAAAGTTCCTTTAAACAGATGATGTATCGTACTAGAGTGATACAACGAGAGTTCTATGAAAGTTTTATCCGTGAATCACTGTCACAAGTATCTAGCAACGACTCCTACCTGGGAATCCTGGGATTGTGTTTTTCTTATACCTATGTATTCCTTTTTTTATCACTTTTATTGCACAATGCACTCACTAACTCACTTGACAAGAACCTTGTACGTTTTAATAGCAGCGCACTGTTTCACTAAAAGTCTTCTTTTTGTACTAGGTGTCACGTTTTAGTCTTTTTTATTTAGATCCGGCTCGAAGGACCAACTAATGTTTCGATACGACTCGGCACACCGGAAACATCGACGGAGAAAATCTCAGTTTTCTCCACAAAAAGTTCCATAGGACGGCGAAGGAGAAGAAAAGGCTTGTTGACTTAACTTGCGTATATTCTCATTAATCAACAGCCTATGTACAATATTTTAACTTTAAAAACACCTATGATTAACTTAGATTATAAATAGGACATAAAAAATAAAAGAGAATGAATGCGCGTTGTTTGGCGAGAGTTGACATGTAATAAAAAGTAAGCTCGAGAAGATCTAAACTGAGAGAGAGTAGTAGAGTGAATGCATGAATTTTTGTTATTTTACATTGTTTCCAAAACAGATCTCTTGAAAACCACATCTTTGTTTTTACCACCCAAGGGTTGTGTCCCTTTTACACTTCCTAGAACTTTGATAAATTAAAAGCTCCAGAAGAGAAAGTTTAACATGGGCGTCACACTTGTAATAAAAAAATGAAACCAAACAAATAAATAAAAACGTTCAACTAAAGTTTGAACAAATAGGTAAAAACATATTAAATAACTTACTGTAGTTAACTTCATTAACTTTAATTCGGCTTCTATAATAAATTTGATCCTGTATATTTATATTTATTAAATCTTTCAATAGATCTAATATTAATTTCATATTAGTCCTTATGAATTCATACAATCTCAAACTGTCCTAAAAATAATAAAATAATCTAGTATTTATTGGTAAACAAAACACATTCAATTTATCAAGATGAAGCAGATGATGTTTGCTTTAGGTACCTATAAAGGAAGTTATATCAATCTTGAGAATAAATATCATTATAATTTTTACTTACCAATAATGATGTTATGAAGTCATCATCACGCTCCAGATTTCTTTAAATTCACCAATTCATTTCATCTAGTAGTGTTCATACACTCCATGTTCTATCAGACTGTCAATTCTAAACTGGTTTGGTATGTCTATCAATCGATGTCACTAAAATGCTAATTGCCAACAGGTGTGAACGATAAGGATCAAAAATAGATAGTTACTCTGGTTCTATCGGTTATTAACCGACATTAATAATTTATTCGACTTATTTTGTCTAAACGTTTCCTAGTATGACTCCCTGAAGTTGTTAGGTACAAAAACTGGTTGAAAGGGTTGTTATATTTATTCTTTCAGAATTCTTGTATATACTATGTTGTAAGTAGCTGCACAGTGTGCGCAAATATTTTAGGATAAAGTTATTTTAATTGTTAAGTTGGCAAATTGTGGGTTCCCCTTTCCTTTGCGTGACATCATTAGGATGGTGACGTGGGGAACGGGTTTCTTGGTCTACTTGCTGATGGCGAAAAGGTTGCAATAGTGCGCTTCGGGAAGAATCTGACTTTTCCATGTGGAAAACAAGTCATCCATATTGATGTGGGCTTAATTCCGTCGCACGAAGAACTGATAAATCTCTTAAAGAAGATATTTTTCCTGATCATAATCATATCTTCATGAAAATCCCCAAATCCCATAAACATAAATGACTGTTAAATCAATACTTTTAATCAGTTTGACCAACTAATAGTAGAACCTAGATTTAGGAGGGAATTTTGTATCGGAAAAAATTAGTTTTTTTACTGTCCATGTGTATGGAGTAGAAAGGCTGTCGTGCTATACGGATTTCCTAACTTTCCACTAGAGTATTTTAGAAGAATATTTGGTAATTGTAGCCATTAAAGCACCCTGAAGGGGATAAGCTCTGAAAATCTGCATCTGGGAGGTAAACAATCAAATTCCTTCACTCTGAGGTCACCCGCCACCAAAAGACCTCTTTTTGTGTACCTTCTTCAATCCCTTCTTCAGAAGTGAAGCTGGTATTTCTGAGGATTCAAGAATCTATTTACATGTACGACTCCTGTCATGGTTATAAACGGCTGATTGACTTGTGACCAACATCAGTTACTTCACTGCAATTTGTGGGGGATCTATCTACTGGCTACTAGGAGTCAAAACAGATAAGCGATAGATTAAGTTGTGGTTGTCCTCCAAGTTTACCCTTGGTTTGCCTTAAGCTTTGAGTCCACATTGTTCTGGTCATCGGAAACTGATTATCAGGAACATACATAGAACATATAGTTGAACAATCACAGATGGTGTAACAAGACAGTAAATAAGGTTCACACATAGATTTATATTTTATATTTAAAGGACCACAGCACGGGTTACTATCCAAACTTATTAGCTTCAATATAGATAGCTTCTTCATAGTGTAAAATATCTGTAAATAACACATTAGGTTAGATTACCGGTCTCTAGTAATAGGTTGTAGACTAAGGCGTGAATTGCCCTATAGTCACATTTAATGTTTATTTTTGTTACTTACATTGTGTAAACGCAAAGTATACTCTGCGGAAAACCAAACGTTACTTTCTTTAATGGTATTGCGGCACTTGCCGACTTTAAAAAGAAACATAATTATTTAGATTAGAGCCTAATGTATTTACTTTTTATCTTTTTTTTGGTTATTTAAGAAAGATGGCTAATGCCAATTGTCATTAATACTCTTGACAGACCAAGCACATTCTTAGTGGCCTTTCGTATCTTAAAAATCTAGCCACCAGCGGCCTGGTATTTGTAACCATTGACTATCAGCCAACCAGTGTAATAAATAATAACACCGAACTAGAAGTTTCAGTAATAGTCCCAAATAAGCGAACCCAGATTCAAGGATAATTTAATAAAAACAAAATAAATTAATTAAATACACTTTTATAAGATGGTTAAGTATTTTTAAAAGTAACAATAATCTGGGTTATAATGCATAAAACTTAAGATTTTGTGCCACTCTCAGTATAATACTGTTCTATTTCCCTGATTAAAGGGTATTGTAAATTGGTTAAAGCACCTATAACCTGAAAAACAGCATCAGACTGTGGTAACAATGAAGTATAATTTTTAAAATATATATTGAGTTAAATATTCCCAAGTGGTGTTTCTTTCACTCAATTAAGAGGAAAACCCCAACATATAAATGGTCATTTTTTCTTATTTTCTTGGGAATCAAACCACAATAATGTTTTTTTATTTCTTTATTTATTCATTATTAGTTAATCTTGACAACGGTAGCTGGAACGCTACCGAAACGTTGAAATAAAGAAATAAAAAAACATTATTGTGGTTTGATTCCCAAGAAAATAAGAAAAAATAACAAGTAATGCCACAAGGAACTTATAGAAGATATATAAATGGTCCTTCGAACGTGGATAGATCCAGTTTAGCCACGATTCTCTCGAGCCAAGCAGCATCCAGTTTGATATCGCGTTGGTTAAAGAATCGCACACATCATTACGGCATTTATCAAATTCGTTTTTTAAAAATTATCGTTCTTTGGAATCTTTGGGCAAAAATGTCCACCAATGGAATACAATTTTAATTTACATTGTTGTTTCAAAATTACATTTTTGTACTAAACGCGAATGGGAAATTCGCCTGACTGCTTGGAAACTGTTCGGCAACGGATTGTTCGGTTCGGTACCGGAACTGTGACGTGACGGATCTGATGTGTTTGAATCGACCTTTAATCATAAAAAACAACTAAAATAAAATGTTTTACCCAGTGCATCGTGTTTTTATATATCCTAATGGTTAATGCGTTAATTGCGAGGAAATTTTTTAATGAGGGGTCACTAGCCCTTTCCGAATAAAATAAGAGAAAAGACGTTTGACATAGCGCGTGACGTTTGACGTAACGTTTTGACTTATGCTACGTTATTTTGGTGTCGTCGTCATCGGTTGGGAAGAGAAAGAAAAAAAACACCCACACAAATTACAACTATTTAATTAAATCATTGATAACTTTGAGTTTATAAAAGTATACAAATTCTCTAAGAGCATTGTTTAACATATCGTTTGGTGCTATGGAACAAAATGCATATAAAATTTGTAGAGGACCTACATTTTCAGAAGTGATATTTTTACAAAAAACCAAAACATTGTAATAATATTGACAAAAATTTAAATTTTCCAGCTCTAATTATAGGTTGTATAATCAAATTATTCAATTTTAAAATTTGTGATACTTCTTCTTCGGCCATGTAATACTCGACACCATGTTTCCTGACAAAAATTACCTTACAATCGTAATAGTGTAATGGGGTAATGGTACAGTATTCTCCGCACGAAACAGGTTTGAACTCGTCTAATGCGGATGTATTCATCTGTTGCGTCATTATTGAAATAAAGGTCTGCCATTCGTAAGTGCTAAACGATATTTTGCTGAACTTGAGCTGTTGAGATAGAATAACAGCAGGAGTGAATGATCTTGCAGGACTTATTCCACATTTTACTTCATAACCAGAAGCTGCGTATTGTGTTTAAAGCAGGTACACACTTTCAGATTTTGCAGAAGACTGATAGTTTTCCAAAATTCTATCGACCTCTGCATTGTAGTTAATATCACTACTACTACTGGCTGAACTCATGTTGCTAACTGAGTTTGAGATCTGAAAATCACTTCAATTTATAGCCTACAGTTGTGTGACCTCCTCCTACGTTATAAAACATCAACTCCATCAATCCAGCTGTTGTGTTTTTTGTCTAACCCTGACCATTTCACGAACATTTTTTTACCCTTTCTTCTGAGCACTTTTTCCACCAAGTAAATGTCCGGATTCGATGTTTTCTGCAGTTCCTCTTCATAGAAGCAGCCGTAGATTGGTGTACCTTGCATGTCTTCAAGTAAATACGTAGCAGGATTGGTAATTTTAGTTTTAGTGACCTAGAAGAGTTCAGTAGTCCAATTGGGTGTATAACCTTTTTCAAAGACATGTTTTGCCTTGGATATGCGCACAATGTCACCAACTTTGAATTTTCGCGGGCCAGCTATCTTTAGATGACTATAGGTGTTATTCAAAATAGATTTTTCGTTGTATTGTTGACTTGAGAGGGCTTATATTTTGTTGTAGAATGTTTTGTATTATTGTAGAGTTTTGATTTCAAACTTCTTATAACACGCTCAGCCATAGAAGCCTTCATAGTACTAAACACACTATAATGATTTATACCGTGTTTTTTCATTAAATTTTGGAATTTGCTATTGTAAAATTCCTTCCGCTGATCAGATTGTAGATTTTTTGGCATTTCGCTAGTGTGAACGAGAATATCCGAGAATGCATGAGTGATTTCCTCTCCGGTCTTCGTATTTAGTGGGCGTGTCCAAAGAAATTTTGAAAAACAATCTATAACGATTAGTATCACTTTATAATGTTTATTTTGATGGGCAACATTTCTTATGTCCAATAAGTCCAATTAAAAATGATCAAACAAACACTTAATTATAGTACGTCTACGAGGGATTTTTTTTCGTATTGGTTTGTGCAGCTCATTTACGAGTTGAATCTTCTTCTTGGAGTGCATTTATTATGATGTACTTCTACCGGCTAGCTTCAGCTCCAGACCGTGAATGAGGTTATGGGTTTTCATATCCATAACCTTTACATTGTTCACAATACCTGAAATGCTACTTTTCAAATCAGAGACGGTTCTGATATTTTCTTTAAATTATTTTTTCAATTCACGTATGCTGTCAACACACATGTTCGTAGAAGCAGTCAATTCTTTTCGAAGAAAGACTTTTGCTGCGGTAATTGATTCGTCAACGAATTTCTTCGTAGCCATATCCCTACCTGCTACGGGGGGATTTCGCGAAATAAATACATCAATTTCGTTAGTTTTATTTTGTACGGCAACAATATGTTCCTGCCATATGGGAATTTTTGTGTTATGAAGCTCATTTCTTATTTCGTTCAACCCTACTGCTAAATCCTTTATATTATGATCCTGTTTCAGCAATACCACACCATGTGCTTGAATTAATGGTGAGTTGATAGTACGCAACTCATTCAATTGTACATCGACATATTTTTTGGTTGCAGCATCACTATTTGTCGACGGTTCCCCAACATTACAAATTTTCACATTTTCAATATCAATATTACCTTCAGGCGTATGAGGCAACGTGATTTTCTTCGGTAAACGTGCATAGGACGTTTTATATCTATGTCCGAATTTATCGACGGGCATAATTGAAATGAATTATATCAGCTTCTTTGAGCTCATTGATAATGGCTACTATTTCGTTGTTGTGTGACGTATTACCTGCCTCTTGTGAAGCAATCAACAACTTGAGACGTTCAACCAACTCGTTGGGATCGTCCCAATAGATACACTCCATGGGATTTTCGTTGTATGTCAAACGAGAATCGAGAACTTTTTGGAGATGGAATTTTTGATAGACGATCCATTAGGTGCCGATGTGTTCGAGAAGAGGGGCGATGTTGCGATCTACTCAGTTCCGATTCAGTTCTAAACAAAGGTCTGATAATATCACGATATTTGTAAGTGCTTGAACCCTTAAGACGGTTTAGTGTATCTCGGTGAACATTAGTATACTCTAGCAGGGTTTTATAGGCCGCTAAATCCTGCCGGGTGTAGCCTTCCGGATCGTGGTAGAATAAAAGCTGGTATAAGCCAGGTGTTCCAATCACGTGCCCCCCTTGTTTGTTTCGTTCTTGTAGGATGTTGATATTGCCGCTTCTGCTATCAAATGCAATTATACGCGTACCTAAACTCCAACCGAGTTCATCATTGTAGATTGGGCCGTAATTTTTATCAATATTTCCATTATCCTGGTAAAAATCTTCAATAAACGATCGAGCAATTTCAGGATATTCATCTAAATACTCTTCGATGGATTCTTGTGTAACCTCACGACGCATTATTTCTGGAGACTCAGGTATTGGAAGATTCCCCGCTTCATCGTTTTCGGCTACCGGTTCCGTTTCGATAAAAGGTGTAAACACATCGTCTGTCATAGATTCTTCTTCTTTCTTTATCTCCTCTTTTGGATTTAAATTCGTAATAGTTTTTTGTAATGACTTTGAGGATCGCACAATTTCTTCAAGTGGTTTGGATATTGGTTTGAATAGTTTATTAAGAGACTCATCTAGCTCTGATTTACCCAATTTCAATGCCAAGTATTTTTTGCGAATTGATCTAGCAAGTTCGGACACTTTTTTCTTGCGCAATGCGTTAGCAACCTTATCGTCAGACATATTGACGTAAAGTAAAGACACAGGTTACAATTTTATATATTTATCGAATCCTTTGCGATACCTCCCATCATTAAGGGGGAAATCCTTCATAATCACCAAAGTACCATAGCGTTCAAACCAGCACTTTGAACACAAATTTTTAAATGTATCAAATGTCATGTCTGGAGACACGTGTTCGTCAAATATATGTTTCAAGTTCACCTCATCTTGTTTGAATAGCACAATTACATTACAATTGTCACGTATAAGCTGTTTCGGTATTTTTGAGTATGTTTGACAAAGATATGCCGCATCAATATCTTTATGTCGGCACATAGAATAATATTCACGAATTCTCTGCTGACCGTCACAGGCTACGTCATCGAATAAAAAGATGGAATTTGGTCGAGCTTTATCTGGACTAATTATTTCCTAATTATGTTTGAATGGAAAATACCCGACGTCCTTGACTTGTGCTATCACTTCTTGCAGCAATTGATACTTCGGTTGAAATAACGATTTTAAATAAACATAAACGTTTTTGAATTTCGCGCCATTTGGATTAAATAGGAGCGCCAGCACGACATTCGTCTTTCCACACCCACTGGGACCGCATATAATGGCGCGGAAAGAATTTGGTAACAATTTACCATGTTTCCGATCGATGACGTTGAGGTAAAATCTAAATTTTCAATGGGGATCGTCTGCTCTTGTTGAACGATCTTCATGTGCGTTGTTTTTCTTGGTGTTACTCTATAAATGTAGATGCCGCCACTTGTGCGTATCAGTCTCAATGTTGGTGTTTGAAGGAGATGGTCTTTTAAATTCTCTCATCAATAAACTTCCAATTGAACTTCACTTACCTAGCTATCAGTACTGTGGACGTAAGTTATTATCTCTACATAATATATAATTTACTAAAAAGGTGTTTTTGCAGCCGGCACCAAACTAATAAAACGCATTGCACGCGGTGATCCTGGCATTAACCCTTTAGACTCTGCATGTAAAGAGCACGACATTGTTTATTGGCGAAATAAGTCTCTCGAAGAACGACATAAAGCCGATCAGATACTCGAAGACAGAGCTTGGGCTCGTGTCAAATCAAAAGACGCATCTTTTGGTGAAAAAGCTGCTGCATTACTTGTGACAGGTGGCATGAAGGTGAAAAGAAAGCTGGGAATGGGAAGTCGTCGCCGCAAACGACGTTCTTTTCATCGAAATGTTGTTTTGAAGGTGGGAAAGTCCATGAAGAGAGGAACATCTTTAAAACAGACTGCAACGTTTGCCTTATTAAAGAATTTGGTGGGAAAAATGGAGTTGACGTTCCTCGAGTAATACCTGTAGCAAAATCCGGAGGTTTCCTACCACTTATTCCTTTGTTTGCCGGCCTTTCGGCACTTGGAGCTTTGTCGGGGGGTGCTGCTGGAATTGCAAAAACCGTCATTGATGCTAAGCATGCACAAAAGAAATTGGAAGAAGATGTACGTCATAATAAGGCTATGGAACGTGTAGGATCTGGACTATTCCTGAAAAAGTACCCAAAAGAAGGTTTCGGATTGTATATGAAAATAAACCAATAAAGCTACCCAATCACGCACTATCCGACTTTGACATAGCACACTATGCAAAATTGCTTAAAATACCACATTTTCGAGGAGTTTTCATGCGAGACTCTCTACCTAAAGACGGTCCTCCCCGAAAACACGAATGTGCAGTGGTTAATTTGGATATCTCTAAGAATAGCGGAAGTCATTGGGTGGCTTACAGAAAGATAAACAACAATGTAGATTATTTCGATTCATTTGGCAACTTGAAGCCGAACTTGTCAAATATCTTGGAAGAAATACGAAAATTTCCTATAATAACCACCAGTATCAAAACTACGATCAAATCAATTGCGGTCATTTGTGTTTGAAATTTCTACAGCAATGACCAGCGTAGATCTATTACTACAACATATCTACCATGGAAAAGCACTGAGTAGTTTCACTGCCGAAGAACTAAAGCACTTTCCCATTGAGCATCTAATAGAGTGTGTAAGGCCTTGGGAATTGCTGGATATGTGGCATAAACTCCCCAATGAATATCAAGCAAATTCTGAACTACAAATACGACTGCCTTGTTTCATCCATTACAACCGACCTGATTGGACGACGCATTGCGACGGTCCACCAAGCTCACAAGCCACTTGTTTTCCTTGTAAACAAACAATAAAAAAATAAAAATTATATTTAAATTAAAACATGTCTCGAATTTCATTAGTCATCATGTCACAGTTGCTGAGAGTTAACAGCACCAATCATGTGTTCACCTTTCAACCTCCTACTCCTATTGTACTTGATCCGAAGATTGATTACGAAATAGCTCTACGATCTTTTCATTCGTATCACAGTATACCAAACATCGAAAATTGTACGTTTTACTACTACGATGCAAAAGACAGGCTCCAAAGTTTCAAGTTTCCCACAGGATGTTATGAAATTGCTGATCTTGAAGCGTTTATCAGTGATAAATTGGGCGCCAGCAATTCCACTAGACCGGAGGGCATATTTTCACTAAAACCCAATCACAATACGCTGAAATGTGAAATTTCCAGTAAATTCAAAATTTCCTTTATACAAACTGATAGTCTTGGGAAAATATTGGGATTTTCACCGAATATCCTCGACGCTAAAAAAATGCACTCTTCAGATCTCCCTGTTAAAGTCATTAAAGTATCCAGTATCCGTTTCGATTGTAACATTACCACTGGAGCCTTCGATGCAAACAGACCTGCTCATACTATCTACGAATTCGTCGTACAAGTAGACCCTGGATATTCTATAGACGAAATTCCTCATAATTTGCTCTACTTACCTGTTATACCACAACGTGAAATAACCAATATCACTGTCATAGCCTTAGACCAATACGGGAAGCCTGTAAATTTTAGAGGTGAATCGAGTACGTTGATACTGGAGCTTAGAGCGAGAAGCAGATGGGGCTAATAATAAATCATAAAAGACTGTCTGCAGAGCTCTCAACTTCATTACCTAAGCAGCCATCAAAGCTGAAGCAACTAACATTCGCAAACAAATTGGTTCTGCACTCGTTGGGTTTTAAATTGAAAAATGACAACCATGTATGGGAAAAAACGTCGTCTAAACGACAACACGCCTGATAAACGTCTTCACGACATGCCTTCAATGTTCGATATCTACCGTAAGCCGATGTTCGACGATTCAATTCGAAAGGCTGAATACAGAACCTATGCCCCATTTATAAAATCATTCAATTGCAGTGACATTGTGGAGTTTAGCGTTAATCAAGTTGATTCGTTCTTTGCAATGAGCGAAACTTTGTTATGCATTAAAGATTCGCTTGAAACACACGGAGTTGGTGACGTAAAATTAGCAAATAACTTTGGAGCCTTTCTATTCGATTCGTGTACGTACAATGAAAGTGCTCGGGAAATGGAAACAGTTCGAGATCCCGGAATCGTGCCGTACGCGCCATGACTTGTTATAGCCAAGAAGATTCCAATCATATGGCTTTAGCCGGCTGGAATTACCCGAAAGATCCTATTTTGAATTTCAGCGACAAGTCCTTCAACCTTCAAATACCTCTCAAACATATTTTCAACGATTATCCCATGATTACATGTGGGCGGCAAACAATACGATTGGTCCGAGCACGAAATGATAATGATTGCATATATATCACTGAAAAGAATGTCTCTGGTATTATCTCTACTACAACTGCTAAAATTAACATTACAAGTGTTGAACTCAAAGTTAAACATATCTTTCCCAATGACGACATAAACATAAATCTCATGGAATCCATCAACCTATAGTTATTCCATTCAGGAAGTGGGAGTTACACGAATTGCCCTCCATTACTAAAGACGCAAGGCGTGAAGTTTGGGCTGTTAAAACATCCACTTCAGTTGAAAGACCTCGCTTTGTTATCGTTTTCTTTCAAACCGCCAAACGTAACGTCAGCACAGCCGATCCTACTTTATTTGACAATGCCAACGTACAAAGTATAAGACTGTCACTTAATGACAATTATTGGCCCAATGAAAGAATGCAATTGGATTTTGCCAAAACTGACTACAATGAGGCGTATTTTAACTATTTCGAATTCTATCCCAACTACGCGAACACCTCTCAGAAGCGACCTCTGCTGGATTATTCTTCTTTCAAGAAACGGGCATTGTTTGTTAGCGATTGTTCGCGACAGGAGGAAAGCATGAAGCGATCCAGAGTCGATGTGAAGCTTGACATTGAAGCAAACATAGGCTTTCCCGAAAACACCAAAGTTTATTGCATCATATAATTCACGATTGCGTAATGGAATACTTCCCCCTCACCGAAATTATTAAAAGCTATTCTAAAGTAAATGAAATATTGGAAACCAAGCTATTGTATGCTGCAGACTACATTTACGTTCGAGGACAACAAAAAGCCGAGTTTCTGCAAAAGAAATGTCACATTTTCGGTGTTTTTCCCAGCATTATCGGAGTTAGCAAGTTTGATGGTACACCGTATGCAACAGGAAACTTTACCCACGATCCAAACCCCTGCCATGTCTCTGGACTATATTCGTGTACCGAACGAAATGTACAACACCTCCGCCACTGGTTTTCAAATACTGTATTACCATTATAATTAAATAAAAGTTTTTTTTCTAAAGATGGGTTTTTATTGAAACACTCTGTATATTCATCAACTTTTATATTACATGAAGATTCAAATTTTCGTCTTACAATTTTTAAAATAATTTTCAAAATTAAAACAAAGACAGATGCTAATATTACACATGACATGGCAAAAACATTATTAATTTCATTTTTTATATCCTCTTCTGTTCTATTGAACATGGTTGAATACGTTTAATGGATAAGTAATGCGCGGTAAATGTCTGCAGACCATCAACGACATCCACGTCTGACTTACTTCTTTCTTTTCCCTATCAGATAAACTAAGTTTCTCCATTTGTTTCATAACCTTGTTTTCATAAAAAGCAACGTCTTTATTTAATTTACTAATGTTCTGGATATGCACTTCAATTCGATGTATGTACACTTCTGAAGACATATTAGCACTGCCACGGCACGACGGTCGACATATCACGTTCTCTGTCTAACTACCATACTCATACTTATTGCGACATGTAATACCTTTCTTCGCTTGGTATACATATGAGAGCTCATGGCATGGTGTATTAGGTGAATTGATATTGACGCGTTGGTCGAGGGTTCGCGTCCACATTCCAACATTTTTTTTTTCTAAATAGAAGTAAATTTAAAATAAGTCGGATAAAAAATGACGGACAGACGTCTCGTGGTACGTAAATGGCGCGCGATGTCAATTTCGTATATAAATGGAGGACTGCGCGACAAAAAATGGCGGCGGCTTTCTCTCTCACACTCATTGCCTCCATGACTCTCTCTCTCTAACACACTGTTTTCCCTATAGTGGTCGTTGAACTCTCCTAGCCTACTCTTATCAATGTTTAGAAACACTGCGCGCGGTTTTATTGAATTGTGGATTTAAATATAAGAAATTAGATAATCGAATGGTAATAATGAAATCTTGGCGTATCGTTGAACTTAGACAGGAGTATTTGCGCAAAATAAAAGGGTACCGTGATTCAAATAGAACTATAATTTATTTAGACGAAACTTGGTTTGATACGCATGATGTTGTCAAGTATGGTTAGGTTGACGATACAAAAAACTGTTCTTTAGATACTCCGTGTTCTAGAGGAAAACGCGTTATTATTTTTCATGACTTTGTACCTAATGCGTTGCTATTGTCGGCTAAAAATATAACAAAATCTTCCACTGATTATCACGAAGATATGACAGCCGATTTATTTGAAAGATGGTTTGACGAACAGCTTTTGTCTAATATTCCGCCAAATTCGGTAATTGTTATGGACAATGCGCCGTATCATTCGCGAATATTAAATAAAATTCCGAATATCAGCACGAAAAAGGATTAAAAACATCATTATTCCTGAAAAGATTCCGGTAAAAAAAAGATTGATTGAAATAATAAAAAATAGGAACTTCCAAAAAGAATATGTCATTGACAATATTTGCAGTAGGTCCGGTCATATCCTTTTGCGATTACCCCCATACTATTGTATCTTCAATCCAATAGAAATGGTTTGGGGTACTGTAAAAAGTCGTTTGCGTGAATATAATCAGTCGCCAACTTTGAACGCAGTCGTCCTTGACAATATTCGGCAATTAAATGAAAATTATAGCGATGTATGGGAAAATTGCGTGACTCATGTTATTCAAACGAAAAAAGAATATATGGATTCACCGCCTATTGCAAACATAGCACCAGTAGTTATCCAACCCAACGATAATATTTCAAAAGATTCTGACAATTCCGGTTATTAAATTATTTTAAATAAATTTTTCCTTGTAGGTATACCTATTTAAAACGCGTTTTTTGTTTCTTAACCTATTTATAATACGATATTTTCGAAATCCGATAAAAAAAGCAAAAATTAACAAACAAAAATTTTAAAAAAATTAAAATAAAAAAAACTAACTTCATATTCCTACCCGATCCAATCCTTTTTCTGGGTAAGAATAGCTCATACCTTCCCGTGGCTCTTGCTGGGCTGACAATTTTTTCAGATTGTCTGTCTATATATTCACATGGCACAATATTCGAATTTATAAAAAATTTATATGCACGCCATTGGGCGGTTTTTCCTCCAAAGGGATTAAAAATATGGGTCATTACATTAACATTGGAATAACTATATCTACCCTGATCTTGATGCCTCTCCCCTGTCCGATGTATTCTTCGAAAATGTAATAAAATATGTTTAAAGTGACTTGCCCTATGTGAAAAGGTACATTAACAGGATAAAAATCATAAAGTGAAGGTTTTATGAAAAAACACCAACTTTTCTCCTTGGTCGTATTCTCTATAGGCTTGAAACCTCCTATCGTAGAGTTACCCATATACTAAATACGAGGATGTATTGATATCTAGTTAGCCTAGACCTGTTCCATGCACAAACAAAATATTGCGTTACCATAGCAACGAACAATAACTTATTAGAAGTGTCAGTGTGAAGTTTGACGTCAAAAAAGTAAACCAGAGTTACGCAATAAATTAAAAGAAAAAAGATGTCCACCGAAATTGTGAAAATCGAAAAATTGGAGTATCGAGCCATCATCAAGTACCTGTATTTAAAAGGGTTAAGAGGTAAGCAGATTTACGAAGATATGCTTAATACCCTTGGTGATCAATGTCCTTCGTATGCGACCGTGAAAAATTGGACTGCACGCTTCAAAAGAGGTAAATTTTCCATTGAAGATGATGACCGATCGGGAAGGCCAGTTTCTGTGTCAGTCCCCGAAAATATCGATGCAGTTCATGACATGATTTTATCAGACCGTCGAATTGGGCTAAAACGGATATCTGAAGCAATGAATATTTCATACGAACGCGTTCATCATATAGTTTGGAGATGAGAAAAATTGCTGCAAAATGGATCGCCAAATGTTTGAATGTTGACCATAAGCGTGCAAGGGTAGAAGCATCGCGTTCGATCTGTGCTCGATTTGGAAACGATGTAGACTTCTTAAACCGAATTGTTACTATGGATAAGACTTCAGTACATTTCTACGATCCAGAAACAAAGCAATACTCGATGGAATGGCGACACTCTGGTTCTCCAAGACCTAAGAAGTTTCGTGTCCAAAAATATGCTGTAAAAGTTCTTGCTTCAGTTTTTTGGGATTGCCATGGAGTGATCATGATTTATTTTTTGGATAAGGGTAGAACAATAACTGGAGATTACTATTCGACATTACTGACCACTCTACGGGAAAAAATTAAAGAGAAAAGACGCGGAAAGCTATCCAAATGTGGTTTGTTTTTGCAGGACAACGCCCCTGCACACAAATCTAATGTTGCCATGCAAAAAATTCGTGATTTATGGTTTGAATTACAAGAACACCCACCTTATTCACCAGATTTGGCTCCGTCCGACTATCATCTCTTTCTTCAACTGAAAAAAAGTTTAAAAGGTCGTAAATTTTCTTCCAACGAGGTGGTAATAAAAGCTGTGGAGGTCTGGTTTGCAGAGCAAAAAGAAACATTTTTTTTGAAAGGTATAGAGACGTTGCAGGTTCGCTGTAATAAATGTATCCAATTAAGAGGAGAATATGTTGAGTAATAAAAAATTTTGATATGGAAATTTTGGTTGGTTCTATAGTAGGCTAAGAATTTTTCAATATATCCTCATATATTCAATTATCGGGGATTGCAGCCAGTAATAAATTATCAACGTACACTCTTTAAAGATACGATGAAAGCTTTCGGTAAAATTTGTTACCTTCTTCAGTCACTTCTGAAATGAATAAAATATTAGTTGAAATATATTAAATTAGTATTACCTTTTTTGAGATTAACTTAGAAGCTAGTTCCTCAATGATGGAAAAATATAAAAAAATCTTGAAACTTTCTTAATTAAGCAACAAGGTATAATAAATTTTAAATTCTATAGACATTTTGTCACTTATGAGACAAGATGTTACTTTGGTATTTACGAATTATTTTTAATAATACAATATGTCTTTTGTCTATGTATTAAATAGTCAACTTTTGTATAGATTTGTGTAATTCATATATCTTATTATATTTATATTTTAGGTTAAAGTGAATTATATTTATCTTCTATAAGTTCCTTGTGGCATTACTTGTTATTTTTTCTTATTTTCTTGGGAATCAAACCACAATAATGTTTTTTTATTTTTTTATTCAAAAATAATAATTTATAGAGAAATATTTTAGGATTAATTAATAATATTTATGGATAATTTTATAGATGTATAGAACACAAAAGAAACTAGATTTTTCCCTAGAATTGCGCCTTGCATGCAATAGAAATGGTACCAAACCGATAAAATTGCAATTGCATCGAACTGCAAAAACTAATCAGCTGGGTCTCAACTGCGCATGCTTTCGATCAAGAAATCTTGCGTCTTGCATGGCACCATGTCAAGTGGCTTCTAGAACATCCCAATTATGTGTGTGCTGACGAAATTCGAATCGTGTATCAGAAGTCCGTTCCAGTAAGGAAGAAACCACGTGAAGTTTGCTTACCGACCTGCGCATAAGTCAAAATCTGTCGAGGGATCGTTCCATGCCATTGGCGTTACAAGCGATGTTTCATGCTGACAGCAATTAAATTGTTGACATTTGAGGTTGTGTTTAGAATACTACCGAATTTTTCATTTTTGAATATTTTAAGACGTTTATCTAGTTTATTTATGAGTGTTTTATTTGATCTAAAACCATGCCTTCTAAAAACCTGGTTGGTGTTAAAAGAAATGTTATCCACAGTGAAGGCCGACAGATTATTAAAAACGTTGCAACTTTTATGGAGTCTGAAGCTGAACATGGAATCCAAATTCCTTTAAAAAATTATCGGTAAGTCAAATAAGAAAGTATAATAATCCAATATATTACTCATGGCATTCAGATTGTTATAAAATATATGGAAGAGTATACATTACTTCAAAAATAAATGAATTCTGCTAATAATTAGGTACACGCATATCTCATATTTTGCTTAGATATTAATTTATAATAGTTAAGTTGATATCAAAAATAACTAATAATAGGAAATAATCCAGTTTCCATTGGAAATTACTTCCAAATTTTAGAATAAAATTTAAATTTTATTGCAGTTTCCTAACCACCCGAGGATTTCCGAACAGTACCGATGATACGAGTGATGTCATACCATGTGATTACTTTTGTCAGTATGGCCGGTATTGCATTAGGCTCTGTGTAGTTTTGTGTTTATATTGTATTTTAATTAACTATTAATGGCTTCCTCGACGTAAAAATATCATTTATATGTTTGTTTGAGACCATTACGTGTTTGTGTGTGCTTTTTTTTATTTCTAAAAGTCAACGTAAAGTGGAAAGTGGACATAAATATTCGATATTTCCGAGGATATTTTAAAACTTTTAGAAGAAAATATTTTATTTACTAGTTCAGTGTTCAGTGACGCATAGCTTGCAACCACAATGCCCTTCTCTCAAGTGCATTTTTGCTTGCGCCACCAGGTAAAGTAACAAATATTTTGTCTGGAGTTTTAATAGTCGTTGATTCACCTTCTGGAACAATGCTTAATATATTTTATATTGATCTAGCATATTAGCTTCTCTTGCTTAATTCTAGGAACCACACAAGAGAAAACGACCTTCTGGCGCAAAATTTCGGAAGCAAAAAAAAGTTAGAGCCCAAGAAAGGGAGAAGATGGCTGGCAAAATGAAAGATTTCTTTGCGAAGACTCCAGTTTCCAATGCAGAAACAGAAGCTTTAGATAGTCAATGTTCTGAAGAGGTCGCTGCTTTCACTTTTCCTGCACTTGAATCATTTACGAGTACATCAACTCTCAGTGGAAACGTAGAATCGGTCGAACCCGCCGGCTCAACAATAGAGGTTACAAGTGAAGCTGAAACCGAAGCCTTGACTGAAATA
The DNA here is from genome assembly GCA_949126875.1 of Lochmaea capreae. NCBI lineage: Eukaryota > Metazoa > Arthropoda > Insecta > Coleoptera > Chrysomelidae > Lochmaea > Lochmaea capreae. Next base: position 36,651,740 of record OX421395.1, read on the forward strand.
GGCCCTGAGATGACAAGTACCATTCTTCTTTCAGAGGATCCTGGTCTGTGTCCCAGAACCATTGACAACGAAGAAGTCAGAAGGTTGGTTCAGCGAGGACCTCCTTTGATAGGACGCAATTATCAATTTATTACGAATAAAGACAAAAGAAAATTTTCAAGTGCGTACTTTGTCAGAAAACTGGAGAATGGTGAAACAACAGAGAGAATTTGGCGTATTTATTCAGTTTCAAAAAACTCTATATTTTTCTTTTGTTGTAAGCTTTTTGGTAAAACCATCAATACTTTTTCTGATTCAAATGGTTTTTCTGATTGGCAACACTTATCGTTGGCTATGAAAAGACATGAAACATCAATTGTACATAATGTTCATATGAATACATGGATGAGTTTGAAAAAAATGTTAAAGTTATCTACTACTGTTAACGATCATTATTTACGGGTTTTAGAAACCGAAAAAAAATATTGGCATGATGTTCTGGAAAGAATTGTTGCAGTCGTAAAATTTTTGTCCCGACAATGTCTAGCATTTCAGGGTTCTTCTAAAATACTTTTTCAACACGATAACGGAAATTTTCTTAAGGCTGTCGAGATGATTTCCTCATTTGACCCTGTGTATCTTAGTAGAGTGCAAAACTCCCAGGAATATTCTTTAAAAAAACTCACTATTTAGGGCTGAGGCTATCAAATTCAAAACGAAATTGTAGAATGAATGTCTTCTAAAGTAAAAAATAATATTTTAAATATGGTACGCAGTTCCAAATATTATTCAATAATTATGGACTGTACGCCAGATACAAGTCACACAGAACAAAAGCCTTGTTTTGCGTTATGTGGTGTTAAATCATGATTGTAAAAAAGTTCAAATACAAGAGAGTTTTTTATCTTTTAGCCCAATATTCGATTCTACAGGAGAAGGACTATTTAATTTTGTAGTTGAAATTTTACGAAATTTAAATTTAGATATTAAAGACATGAGAGGTCAAGCTTAAATTTAGCAGTAAATGATGCTGCTAAAGTGTCAAATGAGACAGTAAACTTTTTTAACATAGTACAAGAACTCTACGTTTTTTTCTTCTACTCCACAAAAAGATGGGATATTATTAAAAAAAATAGTGATACTAGAAGGTCAAGTAGGGTAGATGCTATAAAGTCATTAAAATTTCATTTAATTAAAATTTGTAAGAGTCTTCTAGAAATATCGGATAACGATACTTTTAACATAGAAAGTAGGCATAAAGCAAGTTCCTTACTATTAAATATCCAATCATTTAAACTTATTTGTAGTGTAATTATTTGATGCAAAGTGTAACAATTGACATTAAAGTATGTCAAAACTATTTAAAGAATTTAGTCAATCATTTCAAAAATTATAGAAATGATAATATCTTTGAGGAAATAATTGCTCAAGCGGCAAAATTAGCCTCCGATCTTGAGATAGAGCAAGATTTTCCCGCAATCAATACTACTAGACGAAAATATCAACCAAAGTTTTTTTATTATGAACATAGGGATGAATCACCTCAAAATCCCAAAACCGCGTTTAAAGTTAATTTTCATTATTATTATCTCCAATAAGTATTAGATTAAAAAAAATTACTGTTGTTTTATTATAATAAAATGAGGAAAAATATTTTTTCATATAACTGGATTTCGTACATGAATAAAGGGCGCCAAAATAATGTACCGCATGCGGGCGCCGCTCAGCCTTGCGGGGGCCCTGGCCAAAGCATAGGAATTACCATCCTAGCCACTGTTTGTGACCAAGGGTCAAACAACCAGTCGGCAGTAAATACATTAATTAGGGATACTAGGGCTACGTACTTGAGACGTGGAGTTGACTACTCTAAAAACTGTTTTGAAGTGGATGGGGACACAATAATTCCTCTGTATAATGTTCCGCACCTATTCAAGGGTTTGTGGAATAATTTTTTAAAATATCCCTTGCATTATAAAGAAAATGGTGTAGATAAAGTAGGAAGATGGGACCACATTTATACTGCTCACAAAATGGACCCACATCTTAGACGTTTGAGGTTGATGTCAAAGGTAACAGATGCCCATGACAACCCGGAGAAAATTAACAAAATGAAGGTGTCAAAATGCACTCAAGTGTTCAGTCACACTGTGGCTGCAGCAATTAATGTACTCGTATTTACATTTTATGGTAGGTAACTTATTATTATTATTATTTACTAATTTTAAATGTGTCTAACTTTTTTAGGTACAACTGTCAAAACAGAAGAAGAAATTTTAACAATGGAGAAATCGGCTATGGATACCGCGACATTGTTGGAGTTTCTTGACAAACTTTTTGACAGTTTGAATGGAAGCTCATTCAATCCACCTCCCGGAAAAACCCTAAGATTTGGTGTCACACGGGGGTCTCATCATGTAAATTATTGGGATGTGGCCATTGAAAAAATTAGGAGCTTTCGATACCAAAGAGATGGGAAGTTTTGTATACCAAAAATTTCAAAATTATGTCAAAAATTTAATATCAACAATACGGAATTTCAAATTACTTTGGGGTATGATAAAGGACGTTGGATTCCAATATTTAATGCCAAGGACATTTAATCAAGATCCTCTGGAGAATTCTTTCGGTAAAATTCGTCAGAGGGGTCAAAGAAATATTAATCCGACTCCAAAAGCTTTCAAATATTACTACAAGAGCTTGTTGGTTAACCAGTTAACATCTTTGCACTCAATTGGTGCCAATTGCGAAGATGATGACTGAAATATTTTTAACTCTTCAGCGGTTGGTGGCTCAAGTGAGTATATAAAATTTTACTTTTAATCTACCATGATGCTTTAACATAGTGATTATTAAATGTTTCAATGATTTTGACATGTTTTAATTCTTTATACAGGGTGATTCATAAGTAATGGGCCAAATTGTAAATCTACGTTCAGAAGGCCAAAATAATAATATTTTCATTAACAATAATGGGTCTTAGTCTGCTCCTTACTGAGGTACAGGATGTTAAAGCGAAAAAAATAAAATAGATTTTTGTTAATAGATCAGCTTCTTTTCTACATAATGACTTGAAAATTGGGTATGAACTAGTTTTTGTAAGGGTAAACAAGAATGTGTGAGAGGATTTGAGTTAACTCGTAGATGTCGCCACATGCGCCATATGAATTAGATGAAATCAGCTACAAATTTTTTATCGCTCATTATTTTACAACTTACTTATTTAGTTTGGATAGCCCCATCATTTCTGTAGAAAAAAGCTATACTTCTTTGATCTTCAAAATATTAACGATTTTCGAGATATTTGAATTTTACTAATTCACTACACTACATTTCACGGTGGTCGACGTAGCATTAATCTGTTAAGACACAAGCATGCCATGGAATGTTGACAGTGACAGTAACAACGTGTGTAGTAAAGCTTTGACGTTTAATGAAGAGCTGAAAACATTTTATTGTTAGGTAAACTGATTCATTCTTGTCCTAACATAAATAAAATGTCCGAGACATAATCACTTTTCAAACGAAGAAATGAGAGACATGTTATGCGTTTACGCACAAGAACGTTTTTCTGGGCAAGCAGCATCCAGAAAATATCGTGAAATGTACCCTTACAGAAGGCAGCCAAACCGGAAGATATTTCAAAATATTTATAATCGATTGGGTGAAACAGGTTCATTTCGTCCAAAATATCATACAGGGCATCCTAAAATTATCACTCCGCAGCAAGAAGATGAAATTTTGGTAAGAATTGCGCAAAATTCTGAAATAAGCACTCGTCGATTGTCTACAGCTATTGGAATAAGCCAACCGTCCGTGATTAGAATTTTGCACAAGGAAAATTTATATCCCTATAAATACACGAGACGAGTTATGAAATAGAATTCAATATGCAGCCAATTCAATACGAAATAATCCTGCTACATTTTTTAAAGTCAGACAATCCTTAACCAAACGGTTAAATGCGTGTATAAATGCTGGTGGTGGCCATGTTGAAAACCTTTTGCAGTAGGTCATTATTAAGCTTAAATTTAATTTAACTTCGCACAACTTTAATAAGTAGGTTTTGATAAGAGTTGTAAGTGGTCCTAGTTGCTGTCTTCGTTTTATCAACTGGCGTACAATAAATGTGTTTTATTACGTAATTTTTGTATGGTTTCATTTTAATATTATTACCAATTATCAATTACGGTTAGGTAAATGTCAACATTCCATGGCATGCTTGTGTCTTAACAGATTAATGCTAGGTCGACCACCGTGAAATGTAGTGTGATGAATTAGTAAAATTCAAATATCTCGAAAATCGTTAATATTTTGAAGATCAAAGACAGAAATGATGGGGCTATCCAAATTAAATAAGTAAGTTGTAAAATAATGAGCGATAAAAAATTTGTAGCTGATTTCATCTAATTCATATGGCGCATGTGGCGACATCTACGAGTTAACTCAAATCCTCCCACACATTCTTGTTTACCCTTACAAAAACTAGTTCATACCCAATTTTTAAGTCATTATGTAGAAAAGTAGCTGATCTATTAACAAAAATCTATTTTATTTTTTTCGCTTTAACATCCTGTACCTCAGTAAGGAGCAGACTAAGACCCATTATTGTTAATGAAAATATTATTATTTTGGCCTTTTGAACATAGATTTACAATTTGGCCCATTACTTATGAATCACCTTGTATATTTGTTACAGGGGCTACCGGAAGAGGAGGAGAAAGATGAAATCTCATCATTCTGTGAAGTGCCACTAAACCTGCCTGCTCTAGTTAAGCCTCTAGAAGCTGGAGCTTTAAGATATGTAGCTGGGTATATGGCCAAAAAAATTGGCAAGCTTCCTGACTGACATTGTAAAAATTTCTTTTTTAAAACTGATGGAAAATGCATAGAAGATAATGAGTTATACATTAAATTTAAAGAGTACGATAGGTTTCGGCGTCTCAAGTATGTAAACACAGAGTTTTATGGGTATTATATTTAATATGTTTAGCATAATAATATTTTTTATGTTGTTTTAATTTGTATAAAAATAAAACAATGATATTGTTTTAAGTATATTAGGGTTTCCTAATTAATAAAGGTCTCTATATAACCTTTTTTTTATTTAAATTTTCAATAACCCTATAGGTACCACTAACCACAAGTGTTTTGGGGGGTTGTTTACATTTTTATTTCAAGTTTAAAATTTAATGAAATATACTGAGACGAATTTATTGTCTCAGAAATTTATTATAGTTATGATCTACTTTTGATACACTCTGTATGTATTTTCAAACATAACAGGTAATCAAAAATTGAAGAAAAGTTTAGGAATTAGAATTACAGTTAAACAATAATGTAAAATAAAGAAATAGGCCTTCTCAAGCTCCTGAGAAATAAATAATTCATTAGTAGTTGAAAAAACTAATTATATTTGCTTATTGTGAAATTGTTTTATACAGTAGATAAGAAATTGTATGTTTAATATTAGAAGGTGAGGTATTGTGACTTAAACATAAAAAAATTATGTTCTAAATTAGTGTTTTCAAAATTCTATTGGAAATTATAAAAAATTAAAAAGGTTAAAAATGTGAACTGTCAAGTGCGGATAAAAAATTAAGTTTTTATAGAGAAATAGGAACTTGTAAGGAAAAAGAAGACTATTTCCAGAACCAGGAGCTCAAGCTTGATAAAATGGGGCCAAGTACATGTGTCCTAGCTGAAATAAAAATTTTGAAAGTCCTCATATTTGGTGGTTATGTCATCAAAAAAGTCAATTCAGTCTGTATTTTGATGTTGCCAGAGGAGCACGTTGAAATTTTGCTGTGACAGTCTTTTGTTTTCTGAAACTACAGACCCAGATAACTAAAAATAAAAGGAAGTGTCAAAGAAGTTTTCTGACAGAAAAATTTTACTGGTTGTCAGAAGTTTAAACGAAAAATTGTGAATTATACAGAATAAAGGTACCTATTATTAAATTATATAATAAAAAAAAAGGACATGGATACATACCTTTAGAGTTGTCGAAAGGTTATGAAGCTATAAATAAATAGATGCAATAGCTCCCACACAATACATGGTTTTTGAATGAAGCAACTTCCTATTATTTAGAAGATGTAAGGTAACACACATTTCATTGGAAATAACCTCCATATTAGCCTAAAATTTTAAGAAGTAATCGTTTATTTGTTCTGAACAATTTATTAGTGCACATTTAATATATAAAACTGACTTACCGAAAGGTTATATTCCATAATATTTGATCGATATATGTGTATTTGTAACGAATAATCATGAAGAAACTCTTCCCACATTTTTATAATCGTAATGCTATCTTTTATATTATGTATTTGTAGGTTAACTTAGTTAAGTCGTCTTCTTTTTTATATAGAAAGAATGCATTCTACACTATTCAGCCAATAGGCAAATATAATTAAAACATTCAGTTCAGTATATCATTTTTTTTAAATCAGTAGGTAGATATGTTGTTTGATCCGATATTTAAGGTAATTTTTTCTATGGCATAAAAAACAATCAAATTGGTTTTTCAATAAATAAACTTTTATTTTTGAAATTAGTGGTTTCTATAGTAGATAGTGTGTTGATAGTTCTGTGATGACTATCATAGATCTGAAAAAACATAAAGATCGAATCGTACGCCCAGAGTGCTGACGCGCAAGAGTTCTCAAGGCTAAGGTATCGTAAAATCAAATATTTTTATAAAAAAAAAGACAAAATAGAATTAACAAAATAAAAATTAGTATTAATTAAAATTTCATAAATGGCGCCCAACATTAAAACAAAGAAAATAAAATAAATTTTTAAATAATAACAATAAATATTTAATAAATAATATAAAATTGAAAATAAATAAAGATAAATAAAGAATTATCGTCACAATACATAATTCATATTTATGGTTATTTGGTTGCACGGTGAAAGTGTACTGCAAAATTGAGCAAGAACTAAGGAATCTCTGTTCTATCCTTTTTTCGGAATTATTCAAGACATTTTCAACACCCCAAAGTACCATGATTTTTTCATTGACATTCTCCAATCATCAAAATTCATACTTCCGTCCCAGAATACATCTGACATGCTCTTTTTTTATTTCATAAACGGACAAAGATATTTGATTCATGCAAAAGCTAATATGATTTACATAAATCATTCCATAAACACTTACCCCCTAGGTCGTAACCCCAAACCTCTAATTTTTCATTGGCACTAGTTGACAGATACAGACACAGCTGGAAGACAACACAAGAAATAGTATCCGAAAAGAAAGGGGTTGCCATCAAAAACCCATCACCTATTTTGAAGCGCAGCTCTACCGCAAAAAGTTGTGAAATCTATTGTGAAACCAAATCAGTTAATTTATTCAGTACTTATTCAACAATTTTGTCGGAAGTTGTTATCTAAAATATTTCATAGCAACCATTAAAACTGGAAATTTTGATCACTTCAATGAATATAATAACTTTGCCATCGCAAAATCTACCTAATATTAGTATCTTGAGACTTTATTTATATTTAAATTGGCGCCAAGTTTAACCAAGGTTATTCCAAATAGAATATTGTTTTGTGATGTTGCCGTGCGATAGCCAAGCATTATAAATGTTAACTAATTAGCATACAATTTCTGACAAAGTTCTTTGATGAATTATGAATAAATTGACCGACTGATAGAAGATAGACTTGTATTTATTTTAAATATCGCGCCAAAAATTCTTTAAGCGACATCTATACGTTTTAGCCATTTCGCTGCTGATGACGTCTAAGAACGTCATAGCATAGCTAGACTGCCATGCGCATGACGTTCAAAGACGTCGCGAACTATACCTGTGTTAAATGAATCAGTATTCAGTGAGCATCGACCAGAAACGCATTGTGTCGTTCTGAGCACCTACTAGTAGTATCGTAAAAGCAGGTAGAAAACGTAAATTAGAAGGTTCATACAGTGATGAAGACTTGTTAGCTATTCTGAACAACTCTGACGATGAACTAGACGATCCGACATTTTCGTTAGCAGCTGAATCGAGAAAATGTGGGTGGATTGATTCTGATGAAGAAGATGAAGAGAAAGACGACGAACACGAATATGAAGAAGACTTTTCAGTAACCGAAGCAGCCCAATCTTCATCAGACGATAGTTTACATATGCCTCAACCCCAACAAAAGCGGAGCAATAATAGTGAAATCATAGCTTGGGAAATTACGCCACGTGCTGCTGTTCAGCCACTTAATTTTGAAAAAGCACGGCAACTGCTTGTTGTACCAAAAGGAGATGCTCCTATAGACTTTTTTGACCTTTTCGTAAATGAAACTTTCTTTAAATTCATTGCACTGGAAACTAATCAGCATGCGATTGAAGTCTTCATGAAAGCAGGAGCTCAAGAAAATTCACGTATTAGTCGCTGGAAGGATGTAACAGGTAAGTAAATTCGAACGTTCTTTGGTTTATTGACACATATGGGGACTATCCAGTTGAGTCGTATACAAGATTACTGGAGAAAAGATCCTCTGTTTGATATACCGATATTTAGTGCAAATATAAGCCGAGACAGATTTCTCCTAATTTTTCGATGTTTACATTTCAAAACAAAATCCTGCGGATGGTGAACCTGTGCCGGAGGACAGGCTCTACAAGATACGTCCCCTTATTGATTATTTCAATAACAAAATGGTAGAGATCTACTATCCGGACAAGTGTTTGTCTCTTGATTAAAAATAAAAAACACAAATACGGGATTAAGTTATATCCGTTAACAGAACCCGATGGAACCATCATCAAATTTTTTGTGTACACAGGTACACTTGATGATTGTGGTGACAGGGGACACTCCAGCAAGGTTGTCATGCATCTAATGGATGAAGAACTGGACGCCGGTCATGCAGTTTATATGGACAACTATTACAATGGTTATGATTTAGCTATTCAACTGTTACAGAGAAAAACCCATTGCACCGGAACCCTACGGAGCAACAGACAGAACATTCCACTTGATATAAAAAATACTAAACTTGGTAAAGGAGAAACGTTAGCTCGTTACGCAAATGGTGTAATGATCGGCAAGTGGCGCGATAAACGAGACGTCACATATATAAGCACGGAATTTGATAATTCAATGGTGGAATTTGAAAACAGACGACATGAAATTCGGCAGAAGCCCCGTCCTATTTTTGAATACAACAAGAACATGGGTGGGGTAGATAAAAAAGACCAGATGATGGCATACTACCCATTCGAACGAAAAACAATTCGATGGTACCTACATGAAATTAGGACTTCATATTTATCACATGCTACTAACAAATGCGCATCACATTTTCAAGAAATACAGTCCCAATTCAAGAATGCCTTTCTATGATTTCCGTCTGCATATCATACGACAGCTGCTGCCAATAACAAGAACTGTTCGAAAACTTGCCCATGCAAGGCCTAATATCGAACATGTTTTGAAGAAAAATGCTTCACCTGGAGCAAGGAAAGTTTCTCATCGACGGTGTGTGGTTTGCTACAAAAATAAAATACGAAGAGAGACAGCTTATTTTTGTGTCACATGCCCCACAAAACCAGCTTTGTGTGTTACTGGCGCTTGCTTTTCTGTGTACCATAAAAATCAGTGAATTGAATTTTTTGTTTTTTGCAAGGTTTCTTTGTTACTTATTTATTTTTATGACTCTATATTTTTGAAGTGTGCACATTTTGAATTTGACATTTGTTTATTTCAATGTTATATTATTGATATTGTAATTTTTTATTGCGTTTTATTTTAGTTAATATTTTATCATATGTTTGTTTCAATGTTTTTGTGATTTTATTTGCAACATAATATGTTCCAGGATTTACTTTATTTTCTTTTACCTCCACAAAGTTCAAATTCAAATCAACTTTTTCAGTTTATAGGGAATAGTTTACAAGTTTATAAGGAAGTTATTGTAATGGTTTCCATGACGTCTGTAGAAGTCATGAGCATTGTGGAGTCAAATTTCACGGTTAGTGCGCGTGACGTCTAGTTTTTTTTTTTGAAAAAAATTAGTGGGAGAATTTTTTTTGTAATTTTATATTCATATAAAACAAATTTTTTGAAAAAAAAAACTATCACTTGGAAAAATGCAATCAGCACCCATGGGTAGTATGTCAATTTATGGTTAGCAGTGAAAGGGTTAATTAATAATTTACTTATTATTATCTCCAATTACTATTAGATTAACAAAAATTACTGTTGTTTTATTATAATAAAATAAGGAAAAATATTTTTTCATATAACTGGATTTCGTACATGAATAAAGGGCGCCAAAATATTGTACCGCACGTGATACTAGGGCTACGTACTTGAGACGTGGAGTTGACTACTCTAAAAACGGTTTTGAAGTGGATGGGGACACAATAATTCCTCTGTATAATGTTCCGCACCTATTCAAGGGTTTGTGGAATAATTTATTAAAATATCCCTTGCATTATAAAGAAAATGGTGAAGATAAAGTAGGAAGATGGGACCACATTTATACTGCTTACAAAATGGACCCACAACTTGGATGTTTGAGACTGATGCCAAAGGTAACAGATGCCCATGCCAACCCGGAGAAAATAAACAAAATGAAGGTGTCAAAATGCACTCAAGTGTTCAGTCACACTGTGGCTGCAGCAATTAATGTATTTGCGTTTTCTGGTAGGTAACTTATTATTATTATTATTATTTACTAATTTTAAATGTGTGTAACTTTTTTTAGGTACAACTGTCAAAACAGAAGAAGAAATTTTAACAATGGACAAATCGGCTATGGATACCGTGACATTGTTGGAGTTTCTTAACAAACTTTTTGACAGTTTGAATGGAAGCTCATTCAATCCACCTCCCGGAAAAACTTCAAATACTGGTGTCACAAAGGGGTCTCATCATGTAAATGATTGGGATGTGGCAAAAAGTGTCAAAAATTTAATATCAACAATACAGTTTATTTCACGAATTTACGTCTGTTCCGGATTATCGGCAAAAACTCGACGAGCAGTGTCTAGCTTGTTCAATTCAGTAAGGACGAAAGTAAACTGCCCTAGTACCACTTCTAGACACAAATGTAAAACAATTTTATTTTTCCCATTATTGTATTCGTATAAATAAGAGATATGCATTTCAAAATTATCAGTAAATATATTTTCTTTTAAGATAAGTTAATGAGTAAACTATCAAGTCAAAAAATAAAGTGCCTAAGACAAAAACAAAATGACATTTTGTACAAGATTAGATATTAGCATTATTTGTTTTTTTACAGGAGAATGTCGTTTTTTCTTTCATTTCATTTTTTTTTGACTAATTTTTATCCAAGTTTGTAGTAATAAACATTTAGTAGGTACCTACATACCGCTTGTAATTTAAAAAACTTTGTTTCTATTTCGATAGAAAACATGCCAAGATGTGCTTTAGATGTTGATACATTAATATTTAATGTACACGCTTATTTTACAGCTGAGAAAGCTAATAGAGGTTCGTTGCTACCAGTTTTGTCAGTGTTTAAACATATGTGTGTTGCGCTCTCCATTAGTGAAACTAAACCAAAGACAGTTTTAAAAAATGCAAAAACTCCAAACATTGACCAAAAGGTCGTGAAATATAAACCTCGCCGACATCCAAAGACTGTAGTCTTCGCGAAGGTCACAAATTTGAAATCCGTGACACTTTATATAAAATGCGTGAAAAGAAAGAACATGTCTCTTTGGATTCACTATTAGAGAAATTAAAAGAAAAAAATCTATTGAGACAAATACCTAATAAAAAATATAAAACCAGTTAAAACTAATTATCAGACTAAAATTGAATCTAAAGTTTTATACAATATTAAACAAAAGTTACAGACAAATAATTTAATAGTAGCTAAAGCAGATAAAATTTATGATTTTATTCATTCTGAAAACCTACTACAGTTAACAAATGATCCAACAAAAATTTTCTCTAAAGAGGTGAAAACTGAAATAGAGGCGGCAAACTCAATATTAACTCCATTCGACAAATTAAAATTAGTAGAAAAGAACCCTCAACCACCTAAATTATACGGTACTATTAAGTCACATAAACTGAAACCTTAGACCTGTAGTCTCTTATATAAATGTACCAAATTATAAACTATCAAGAAAATTGAATTCAATATTCAAAACAGATTTTTCACCAAAAACTACCATTCAGAATTCATTAGATCTAATTAAAAAATTATAATAGTCCTCAAAATTCAAAACTAGTATCATTTGATGTAACGAATATGTTCTCAAATATTCCTCCTAGAGAATGTTTACAACTTGTGAATGAATTCCTAATAAATAAAAATGTACACCACTGTAAAATAACAGATATTTTAAATTTGTTTCAGTTGTGTATAGAACATAATTATTTCTATTTTGATAACAAATTCTTTTTACAAAATAATGGACTACCAATGGGCAGCCCTATATCTCCTTTGCTAGCAGATATTTTCATGGACAATATTGAACAAAAAATTTTAAATTCCCAATTTTCAAGAAATATTATCTTTTGGTATAGATATGTTGACGATGTAATTGCTAACTTCATAGGAACCAACAGACAACTAGCTATGCTGCTTACATTAATTTGTTAATAGTATTCATCCTAGAATTAAATTTACACTTGAAATCGAACAAAACTCTCACATAAACTTTTTAGATCTAACAATAAAACGTGTAAATAACAAACTAAATTATAACATATACAGAAAACAACCACATACTGATATGACTATACTATCAAGCCCTTTTTCACATAAAATTTCAGCTTATAACTCTATGGTACACAGAGCTCTTTCGGTTCCAATGCATCAAGTAGACTTCATGCAAGAAATGAATATTATTAAACAAACAGCAATATCTAATGGATATACCTACATACCAAATGATAGATTCAATAATAAAAAGAAAACGTTACAAAATTGCAATAGATTTAGGAGAAATTGTTACAAATGCTATTCCAACATCTAATGCAGAGTTTAAAACATATAAGAACGTTGGTTCAATTTTAAGTAATGTTAAAGAGAAATCTGGTGTCTATAAAATCAACTGCTCTGATTGTGATGCAATATATATTGGTCAGACAAGAAGAAATCTTAATATAAGGTATAGTGAGCATCTTGGAGCCTACAGAAACAAGCACCCTGACAGATCAAATTACGCAAACCACAAACCAAATTTGAACAATCAAATACAGTTACTACATGACTGTCAGGATTATACTAAACTTATCTGTGTAGAGTCTTTAGAGATAAGAAGGTAGATATTAGTCATATGAAAAATATTGCAAAAATAATCTTACGTATTGTTTTTCTATTACATAAGTTACATCATCCAAAGTTCTGTTTGATAAAGGTTCTAATGAAAATGCTTGGACTCGGATGGTGATGAAAGCTCGAATGAACTTTTTGGGGTCCGATGCGGATTCTGATTATGTAGCAGACAAACCCTCGTCACCCTCTGACCATTATAAGCACGATGAAGTTCAAAATGAAGCTGAGCAAAAACGCAGTTCGGTGAAATATTCTTTTTGAGTAGAAAAAGCAACTAAAAAACGAAGATGTTTCAGAGAGGATTGGCAAAAAATAGAGCGAAACGCCTTGTGATGGAACGGAATAGAGTAATGCGTGCTGAAAAAAATATGTTGCCACCCTTTGATCTGCTCTACAAAATCAAAGACAAAAAATTTTAGAAGAGCACTGGGAAAGCACGTTTACAAAGAAGATTCAAGAGTAAACTGAAAGTGCGGATAACCATAAATAAACTTTCAAATTTTAAGTTAATGCCAGAAGCAATGATTATACCGCACTTAATTAATTAATTATAGAAAACGCTCAAAATTCTGCGTTGACAGTATTAGAGATAATTTCGGCACTGAACACTTTCTACATAATATTCTCAAAAGAAATGTTTTTTTGCTATCTACCAATGAATTGAATTTGATTTCCATCTCAACTACCAATTCATCATTAGGTATCAATGTTGCACTTCACAATAGCTAAATACACTTTCATAGCAGAGCACTCATTAGTTATTTTCCACACTTTGCTTATTCCGTGGAGAAGGGGAAAATGAGATAAGTCCATTTTTAATTAATGTTCAAATTTTGGAACTAAATAATATCAAAACCTGGCTTATGGACCAAAAAGATAAGTCAGATCGAACAAAGACGCGTCAGTTACCGATGTTCATATGGAGGTATCTTCAAATATCTTCTAAAGATTGTTCCGTTAGAGATAAGTCAACTCATCTCATCTGGAACAAAATTAGGAATTGAATAATTTATGTCGTAATGAGATAAGTCTACATAATTCAAAATTAACAAGTTCGTTTGTTTATATTTTTACATGCATCCAGTGATTGAAAGATTACAAAATAAATATACAATATTTTACTTGAAGGCAGCCGGATTGGTTTTGCTGTTACAAATGGAAGCCGCTCAAAAGAAGGCAACTAGACATCAAAATCATGGTGCTATACAAATTAATTCTTGAGTCCATCTGAACATATTATGGTGTTTGTAATATCGCAGATATTGTAAACCTGGCAACGGCGTCTAGTTTTAAGAGCACATGCTCATTGGAACGTGAGGAAGGAAGTCTGCTTGCAACCACCGTCAACGATGCCACGAATTTCAATAGATATATGATACCAACATGGTAATTAAATAATTACTGAAGTGAATGTAATTCAGCATAATTATTAGTATCAAAGTTTATTGTGAATACGTAAGTTTTATTAAGTGCACGTTATTTAACTTAAGTGGATACACCACAGTGTTTAACTATGGAGATGTGCAAGACTCACTAGAATAAAAACCATACAAAGATTCCAGTCCAAAATACTGCGATTAATTGTCAATGCTCCCTGATATATAAGAAATCAAACTTTCCATGAAGACCTTCAAATTTCGTATGGCACAGAAGTGATTAATACAGTTTCTACCAATTATCAAACACGATTAATTGGCCACCCAAACGACCAAATAAAAAACCTGTGCAAGGACGGACCAATCAACCGAAGATTGAACAAACACTGGCAAGAAGACTTTCTTCAACCACATTAGTACTTATAGCTCTAACTTAGAGCCTCTAAGTGATAGTGTCGAAGGGTATTTCATTTTGGAGCTTGAGAACTCTTTTACTGAATACTCTTGAAGTAGATTATAAAATGGAAATAAATGTTGAAAAAAATAAATTTTCAATCGTTTTTCTCTGTAGATGACTTGTTGTTAGCTGGGTCGAATAATTTAAACACATTTTCAACCAAAATTGCAAAATGAAAGAATTGGGGCAGTTTTGATAATAAATTACCCAGGACATAACAAAAAATAACATTACTATAAATCAAACAAGTTATCTGGACAATATTTTAAGATGATTCAGCATGCAAAATTGTAGACCATCAAATACACATAATATGGATATCAATTTCAGACATGGAGAGTCCGGTCCTGAACCTGGTTGATTAAACCACGTTTATATTGGTCCTGATTATATGTATTTAAAAACCTATTTCTACCAAATGGAATATTTTGTATTTTGTTCATCTCAAAAGTTAAAGTAGTGTACCATCATAACACAACTCGGAAAATTACTGTGAGTACCAGATCCAGTTATTACAAAAATTATACACCATTTTCAAATATCATATTGCTGTGAAATCTGACCAGTTTTTTTGGATTAAGGCCTTGTTGTCGATAATTAGGCGACGACAGGGTCGGCTCTGCGAAAGATCGCAAGACATGAAAAATGACTGACATATTACCAACACCGGGAGCTAATCCCTCACAACCAACTTACTCCAATATATTAAACTCTCACAAATACCCTACCAGGGAGCAAGCGATTGTTCTTTCAGCAACAGAGGGTACTAAAATACACGACTATGTAATAGGTGTAGGAACTATCGTCCAAGCAAAAAACGTTCTATATGCATCTCGTATTTCAAATAACCATATTTTCATCTTCCTCTCATCATCAACTTTAGTTGACAACTTAATCGCTCATCACAATACAATTAAAATAAATGGTGTTGACACAGAATTTAGAAGATTAATTACTCCTGCTCAACGTCTAGTGATATCCAACATATGCCCTACCATTCCAAATTCAATAATTGAAGAAGAAATTAAAAAAATGGGAATAACAACTGTCTCAAACATAACTTTTCTTAAAGTGGGAATGTCTGAAACAGAGTACAGTCACGTCTTAAGTTTTCGAAGGCAGGTATTTATTTCACCTTTAATTGATAAGTATATTCCAGATTCCTTCACAATATCCCAAGAAAACACATCCTACCGAATTTACCTTTCCATTGACGGAATGAGCTGTTCTAAATGCAAAACTGTAGGTCACCTAGAATCGAGCTGTAAATCGCATACCAATAATAACAACAGCACCACTGAACAAATGGATGTTGAAAACATAACCACAAATAAAAATACATCAAATACAATTGTTGAAGCCTCAACAAACACACCTCTGACAGAACAAGCTAATCGAAACGACTCTACAAGCTCCAAAATATCATCCTCAACTTCCGCAAATACCTTGAAATTAGAATCACTATCTACAATTGAACAGAGCACCAACGCATCCACACACACTAAACGGCAAATATCAACATCACCAGAAATGTTGGATACTCCACAGACACCCATTTTCTCTCAACCAAATAAACCACATAAACAAAGGAAAAAACCAAAAACCAACAAAGATGATATACCTACACACATTAATAGCATCAAAGAAATAATTGAAAACCGTTCCCCTCCTTTTATTCTTAACTTAACCGAAATTTGTGATTTCTTGGAAAATACAATGAGCTCTTCTAATCCCGAACTGATTGCCAAAAATTACTCTGATGAACCTTCCGAACTACTTGACATTTTAAATTTTATTTATGAAAACATTCAAAGTAAATCTTTAAAAAGCAACATAACTAGACTCAAGAAAAAACTATTAGTCGCTAATATATCAGCATCAGAATATACTGATAGTGATTCACTCTCACAGCAATAAATAAATAAACGAAACAAATAAAGTAGTAATTTTCTTTGTATTTAGAAAAAATGAAACATACATTAGTCCTTTAATGGAATCTAAATGGATATTTTTGCCATTTTGAACAACTAAAACTACTCATAAACGAACTGTCACCACTAATAATTTGTCTACAGGAAACACATTTTAAAAACCATACTAATATTAGCTTAAAAAACTATAAACTGTATTCCAAAAATAGATTAACAAATTTTGCAAGCGGCGGTGTAGCGATATTTGTCAGAAACGATATTGAATCAAAAAAAGTTGAACTGAATACTAACTTGGAGGCTGTTGCAGTATCTGTAGTCTTTAAACAACCAATAAATATCTGCAACGTATACCTACCTCATCCCAACGATATTGAACTCGTAGAATTAAATAGCATAATAAATCGGATTCCCTCCTCCAAAATTATTCTTGGAGACATGAACTGTCATAATGTGGCGTGGGGTAGTCATAAAACAAATAAAAATGGTAATATACTGCTAAATATAATAAACAACTCAAATCTAACACTACTCAATACAGGTAAAGCGACGAGATTTAACTTTCTTCTATCGACATCTCACTTTGCTCACCTTCCCTTACATCAATAGTAGAATGGAATACAACAGAGTATCTGCATGATAGTGACCACTACCCCATTATAATGAGCTTACTGGACAACGAAGAAGCACCATCTACTCCTATTTATCAAACTTGGAAAATTAAAACAGCAAAATGGGATCAATTTAGGTCCGATATTGAAAACAATGTCAATAATTTTAAACTGACAGGCAATGTAAACGAAGATATTGATAATTTCAACAACATCATTTTAAATGCAGCTAAAATTTGGATTGGAAAAACCAAACTTTGTAAAAGAAACCCGGTACCTTGGTGGAACCAAAATATAGAAAATGCCCTGAAATCAAGCAAACACGCTTTCAACAAGTGGAAAAAGCAAAAAACAAAAGAAAACTTACTAGAATCTTGGGAAAATTACGTGACATCTATAAACTCCTCGACCCCAACAGAAACTATTTAGAGAAAAATCCGAAGAATACAAGGTAAAAATAGATACAGATCCATATCCACCCTTTTTCATAATAACAACTATATATCCTCCAAACTTGAAATTCCTGAAATTTTAGCCAACACATTTGAATATAATTCTAGTAATTCAAATTTACATCCAGTATTTCTAGGACATAAAAACTCCACTGACACCAATATAGTTATTGCAAACGATACCTCTTGTTTAAGTATTCCAATCACTTTATCAGAGTTTGAAAGTACTCTTAAAGACATGAAAAATACCGCACCAGGTCCAGATGACATCCCATCCATATTCTTACAAAATCTACCCCTTAATGCTAAACTTATTCTTTTGGACCTCTTCAATAACATTTTTCTACAAAATACATTTCCAGAACTTTGGTCCCAGTCTATTGTAATACCTATTCTTAAGCCCAACAAACCGAAAGATAACCCATCTTCGTATCGCCCAATTTCTCTCACATGCAACATTTGTAAAACACTAGAAAAAATAATAAATAACCGATTAATATGGCATCTAGAAAATAAAAATTTATTAACACCATATCAAAGCGGGTTTAGAAGAGGTAGAAGTACAACGGATAATTTAGTAACACTTGAATCTGAAATTCACGAAGCATTTCTACACAATCAAAAACTGATAGCTATCTTTTTTGATCTTAATAAGGCATTTGATACAGCTTGGAAATATTTAATTTTAAAAACACTACAGGAATGGAACATTCAAGGGCATATCATTTTAAATAACAGAACCATCCAAGTCCGAGTAAATGGTCAACTCTCTTCCACACGACTGCTCGAAAACGGAACACCTCAAGGATCCACTTTAAGCCCCACTCTGTTTTTAATCGCAATAAACAGCGTTGTAAATAAATTAAGGAGCCCTGTTAAAGTAAGTCTTTATGCAGATGATCTTGTTGTTTATACTAAAAGCAAAAATATTGCTGTAGCCCAACAACTTCTTCAAAATGCTTTGAATGCATTAGAAAATTGGACTCTTCAAACTGGATTTTCTTTCTCCACTGAAAAAACACACTACATGATTTTCAGTAAAAGTAAGTGTGAAATAGATTTAAATTCGTATTTACATAATGTTCCTATATCCAATGCAGACAAAACAAATTTCTTAGGACTCATTTTTGATCAAAAATTAAACTGGGAACCCCACATAACATATTTACAGCAATCATGTCAACCAAGAATAAATATAATCAAAGTTTTATCTCATACCACGTGGGGTGCAGATACTGCAACCCTACTTAATTTATACAAATCATTGATAAGGAGTAAGCTAGACTATGGTGCTATCTGTTACGAAACTGCAAATAAAACCTCTTTGAAAAAACTAAATGTAATTCAATCTACAGCATTACGTTCATCACTAGGTGCCTTTAGAAGTAGTCCCATATCCAGCCTTTAAGCCCTGGCATCTGAAGCACCCTTATACCTACGTCGCCAACTCCTCTCCTTAAATTATGCCGCTCGAATATCTGCAAATCCTCAAAACCTATCTTACTCATCCGTCTTTAAAGACCATGAGACTCCTTTCTATGAGCATGAATCGATCAAGAAATCACCTTTTCATGAAAGAATTAAACGATCGGGGTTTAATATCAAAGAACTCAACCTTTCACTAACCACCAAACTAGAAACCCATCCATGGTTAATTGAATTACCACATATAAACATGTCCCTAACAAAATATCAAAAAACATCCACCCTTCCATCCATAATTCAGCAAGCCTTCAAACAAATAATATCCGAATTTCCAAACACTCCCTTCATTTTTACTGATGCCTCGAAAACAGAAACAAGAAACACAGCAGCATATATTTGTGAAAACAACAGATTTGTTATTCGATTACCACAAAATTGCAGTATTTACACAGGAGAGACAGTCGCTATTTTAGAAGCTCTTAAAATATGTATAGAAAACGATAGTAATTCATTTTTAATAATCTCTGATTCGTTAAGTGCACTGTCAAATTTAAAGAAATTATATCCAACACACCCCATTCAACAACAAATTAGGACAAAACTGTATGATCTACAACAAAATGGCAAAAACACATTCTTTCTATGGGTACCGTCACATATGGGAATACTAGGAAATGAAGAAGTTGACCACCTAGCTTATCAATATCCGATTATCAATGCACCTATGCTAGGAAAATATCCACATATAGACCACAAATCCAAGATCAAAACGTTGATACATCAACAATGGCAGTCTATTTGGCATAAAACAGATAACAAATTAAAAGAAATTAAACCACAAGTTACAACAGTCCTCTCAACCCCCTACAAAAGAAGAGACCAAGTCATACTGAATAGATTGCGTATCGGGCATACACACTTAACACACCAACACCTCATGAAAAAAGAACCCGCACCCAACTGTCAAATTTGTCACACAGTGATCACAGTGAAACACATCCTACTAGAATGTCCAATGTATGACACAGCAAGAAAAAGCCACAAACTAGGATCAAACCTAAAAAGTATACTGTCAACAAATGAAAATGAAGTCCTTGGCTATCTAAAAGACATTAAAGTTAAATCTAAAATTTGAAATACATCACTGTTATAATTATTTATACCTCCTATATTATGTTACTGTGAAATTGTATTGTCCCCCCCGCTAATAACTCCTAGAAGTTGATGCGGGGTTAAATAAACGTTGAAATAAAAAAAAAAAATTTCAGACATGAATAATAATGAAAAATTTGAAAAGAAAGATATCGGTTGGTATACAGGGTAACGAAGAAATCGATATCTCAGCGCAAGAATCAGTCAGTAATAGTAATATTCCAAAATTAAAGCTGATACTTCAACAAGACCATATCTGCTATCTGTTAAGAATTTTGTTATGAAATCCATAACAAAATGCATGAAATAGTGACAAATTCTTAACTACCTACCTACAAGAGCTGAACAAATAAAATCTACCTGATTGAGGTGTTTCGATACGACTCGGCACACCGGAAACATCGACGGAGAAAATCTCTGTTTTCTCCACAAAAAGTTCCATAGGACGGCGAAGGAGAAGAAAAGGCTTGTTGACTTAACTTGCGTATATTCTTATTAATCAACAGCCTATGTACACTATTTTAACTTTAAAAACACCTATGATTAACTTAAATTATAAATAGGACATAAAAAATAAAAGAGACTAAGTTCAATAAAGAGAATGAATGCGCGTTGTTTGGCGAGAGTTGAAATGTAATAAAAAGTAAGCTCGAGAAGATCTAAACTGAGAGAGAGTAGTAGAGTGAATGCATGAATTTTTGTTATTTTACATTGTTCCCAAAACCGATCTGTTGAAAACCACATGTTTGGTTTTACCACCCAAGGGTTGTGTCCCTTTTATACTTCCTAGAACTTTGATAAATTAAAAGCTCCAGAAGAGAAAGTGGAAGAGAAAGTTTAACATGGGCGTCACACTTGTAATAGAAAAATGAAACGAAACAAATAAATAAAAACGTTCAACTAAAGTTTGAACATGAGGATTGGACACACAGTTCCAACTGACCAATTCCAAATTAGCAAAGAAGACGCACCTCAATGTACAAAAAATATGTCCGTCAAACACGTTATTATAAGAAAGTCACCAGTTTGCGGACCAGCAAAGACACCGTAGCAATCCCAACATAATAATAATGTTTATTATCAAAAATAATCACTTACAATAACTTTCAATATAGATTTACAGTACAATTACCAATAAACCAGGGTACCACAAAGCCAGTTAGTAGCTGTCCATGGTATCATTTATATTTTATGTAATCGTAATATATAATATACTCAATTATGATTTCTATTTCGAAAATATAACTTAACTAATAAAATTAATATCTTTTATTGGCAAGTAATCTAGCTCCTCTAATTTACTCAATTTTACAAATTAATAAAGCAGTATAATAAATGTATTAAAAAGCTATATGTATATAAAAATCAAGAATTTGGTAATATTATCTACTAACGCATCAACAATTAGATGAAGCATTGAGAAATTAGTTGTCTACTATTGGATAACAAAAATTTTAAAATGGTTTAACGTGTATGAATTTCTAAAATTTTCTGGTACAAAATTATAAAAACGAGGTGCTAAATACTTGAAGTTTCTTTGTCCAATGGATTTCTGTACACCCGGAACTTGTAGATTATTATTTTCCTTAGCGTGTAGTATATGAATGAGAAATGAAATTAAAATATTTTTTATGTTCAAATAAATAAGCAAGAATTCCAAAACAAAATGTCTGACGAAGATCCAATACAGATGCTTCCCGAAAAAGCTGGTCAGAGGGGTAGGTCCTTTCTTTTTTAAATATTATTTTTTTAAAATATTTCTGCAGTACTTGTAGCTTATCCAAATACAGATCTACAGCTCCGCCCCATACTAAAATACCATAGGACAACCGAGACTCTACCAATGAATAATACAGCATTTTTAGATGGGATAAATCAAGAACTTTCGACAAATATTTAAATCGTTCCAAAAAGGATCTTAAGGTTTAGGTGACATTATTTATATGATGCTCCCATCTTAAATGACAATCTAAGGTAACACCAAGATATTTTATATTTTCAGTAAGTTTAATTTTCATGATGTGTTGTGTATGATCGTTATAAATTTCCAATTCACTGTAATCTGGCATCCCGTTCTTATAACTACAAACAGGCGGAAACATGGTTTTTTCATAATTAATTGTTAATAAATTAGTATTGAACCAATCAATTATACTTTTCATGTCGACTTCTTTTTTGGTTTTTAAATATGTCCATGTCTCCCTGTCTAAAATAATACCGTATCATCAGCAAAACTGTACCCAGACAGCACAGGATATCCTTAGGACGTCCATATTGAGTCCTAAGTTGGTCCCAATGTCCCAGACCTAATTTGTACGTACCAGGGACGTTCTAATTTGTACGTATTAGGGACGTTCTAATTTTTACGTCCTGCGCCCAGCAAACACAAAAACATATTGAATACATTTATGTTATGTAATTTTTGAAATATAAAAGTCACAGTTATATAAAACTGAATTCACAACTAGATAATATTTATGTATTGAATACTGACAAAGGCTGTCACAGCTAGAGAACAATAATGATATAAAAGATACATATTCATATTACATATCTATTATGTAAATTATATTACATCTCAAATGTGTCCAAATCACTATGTAATATATATGTTAAAATGAGATAATATCTAGAGAATATTTATTTATTAAATATTAAATAATATAGATGTAACAAAAGTTACCTATTTTTACTTTTGT
This sequence comes from Lochmaea capreae, assembly GCA_949126875.1. Classification (NCBI taxonomy): domain Eukaryota; kingdom Metazoa; phylum Arthropoda; class Insecta; order Coleoptera; family Chrysomelidae; genus Lochmaea; species Lochmaea capreae. The sequence goes on from OX421395.1 coordinate 36,675,088, forward strand.
CTCACCCCTTACCTAAAATATTTTATTTCATTGGATCTATGAAAAATTATTTGAGAAAAATCTGTTAAAACATTATTTCCCATAGATGAGATGAAATACAATATTTTTAGTATGGATAAGAGTCAAAAGAAAAAAGGAATTATTGCAACTATACCTATTATTTAATAAGTACCTACCTTATGAATATTTCAAACATAATAAAGCAACTGAATATTTATATATTGTAAATGGTATTTATCTTTATTCGGAATATTTAGTAGCTGGTGGATGTTTTCTTAGTACAAAAAAAAATCAGCAAATGAATGCATATAAGTACATTTATTTTATTAACATTGACAATACAATACTGTAACAAAAATATTGCAAAACAAAATCTAAAAATACTCAAAAACTAAATGATAACAAAATATAAAAAATAATAGAAAACTAATACTATCCCTTCTTTTGAAGGGTTACTGTTTCACGCTTCTTTTCCCTCTGGAGTCTCTGCTTACTCAGCCTTATCCACGTGCGTGCCTGTTCAAAATAGTAAGAGACATATCTCTGATAATAATAATATAATAGTACTTACATAATGTATTCTTCAATCCTCTAAACACAAGCACACAGACAAAAACGTTATTATACTCACAGATCAACTTTTCAATTATTAATAGTTGTGGTAGCGTGTTACAATTTAAAGGTTATGATTTTCTTCTTCTTTTTCAAGACAAGACGAAGTAGGTACGTGTATGGCGTTAGCAAATGTTACGTAATAAATATATATAATTTTTTAAATATATTTATGTAGCAGAATTTACATCTTGAATACATGTTATACTTGCACTAACACAAAAGACTTTTTAAAAATTTTTTTTTCGTTTTTCTTAAAGGCTAGGAAACCACCACACTTAGTTAGGATGTCCGTGTTCTAGGTGTGTTTTAGGAATCCTACTGACTGCGCCAAATGTTATACTCGCACTAACACAAAAGACTTTTTAAAAATTTTTATTTTTACTTAGGAATAGATAGAAATGTATGATACGGTTATGAGTTCTTAACTAACTAAAACTAAACATAGTTTCCCTATTTATGATATTCCTCCGTGGGAACGTGACACAATGTAAATAATTCTACGAAATGTGCAACTATACTTAATATAATTACATGGGAATAGCAACTAAGCTTGACATTCTAGGAGCTATAATATGACACCTGATGAGTGTGTGGTATTTGTGCATATAACAACTTCCCTCTTAAAAAAAAAATTGGTGTTATACAGCAATTAAGAGAAAAAAAAAGGAAGAACACAATTAAAATTGAACTAAGAATGAAAATTATTTTTAACACTAAAATTAAACTATAGAAATGTCGTTCTTCGGTTGGGTTTCTTCACATCCCCTTGAATTTAAACGTGGTCTTTTCTTTGGAAGAAAGTTCAAAAGCATGCTTGATTTTTGAGGCTCTTCTGATTGAGTTTTTGGTCTTCGATGTCTTCGACACTTACAAGTCAAATAGGCGGTGACTAGTGCTATTATAAAAGCAATAGTAAGGTAGGTGAACCAAGAGATATTTTTTCAACAAAGGGTTTGTTGATGAGGTCATCGAGATCTCTGGAATATTGGTCCAATGTAGTTTTGGTGACATCTAAGTCTTCCAGATTAAGGCTGTCTAATTTTATTGGTTTTAGTTTGGGAATGGCTATGTTTTTCGGAATATCGTCGCAACAGTCAAAGTCAATTAGTACGGGATGAGTTTCGTACGTGATATTCGAACTTTTCTTTAATCCGGCTTGCACTTTTGTCGTACCGATAAATGCTAAACAACCCATTCGAAGGTTGAAAATAGAATTTTTGGAAATAATTAGTGTCTCTTGATTTTTGTCGCACTTTATGGTTACACGTACTGGTTCGGCTATTAAAACCAGCCACGCACTGTCTTTTAGTTTTTGCACGTTGTAGCCTTGACCGATAAACAAAGTATTTTTGCAGTTTTCGGGCAAGGCTTTATAGTTTCTGAAAAGCCGTGCTTCACATATTGCATTATCGTCTATCGGGTACGCGTACAGACCACTACAAATTTTTTGGTAGGGTCCGAGAGGTTTACACTTATTTGGATTCTTGAGTGGGATATACGTCAAAGCATCTTCATCTCTTGCTAAGTACTTTTGAGAAATACTCAAAATGTGGTGTAGCCCTGTTCTATTATCATAAATCGGTATTGGAAATAAATAAAATACAGTGAAAATGTGTTGGTCTATTAAAGGGATTTTAAGAACAAAGACCAGATCTGAGTGGGTTTGGTAGGCTTCGATATTAATAATTTCCAAATACTGAGCCAATTTAGCTTCATTAACAGATAACGGTAGATTTTTATGTTCTAAATTTTGAGATATAAGTTTCAAGGATGACAGAAGTTCATTGGGTTCAATAATGGTAGTATGAAGTATCTTTAAACGGGCAAATGTTATTGAGTTTAATATATCAGTTATCGCTTGTTCAAGGAATGTGTAAGAAATATTAATTTTGACTCTATATAATTAATTTCGTTTGCTGATTGATAAACGGCCTTCTTAATATTTTCAATATCTTGGTTTAAAAGCCCTTCATTGATTTTTATTTGGCTTATACTGGAGTTAAAGTCTTTAATGACCGTTTGGGTAACAGAAATTTGATTCTTCAAAAGATTCTCAATTTTGGTTTGGTCGGATTTTAGTTGATTGATACAATTCGTGTAATATTCGCCATCCGATGCGTCAAGATTTCCAGTGATTGATTTAAAAATGGTACCGATTCCGTTTAGTATCCCGCGTTTGTGTCGTTTAACGTCAAGCGTTATTTGGTCAAGTTTATTTTTAATAGATTTTGAAATCTGAAATAATAGTGTAAGTTGATTTTTGACTTCTGAATGAAAATTATTGGTAGGGTTGTTGCCGGGACAGATAGATTTTTGAAGTTTTTCTAATATTTGATTATTTGAAGTGTATGCGATTTGTAGGGAGGTAATATTCTTATGTACTAAAAGCGTCCAATCTTCGTTGGTAACTACTATTCTTGTCTCATCGTGGTAGTAGACTCCTATCGTACTATTTATCGGGTTGATTGTGAATTGGGAAACCACTGTTCCGATCAGCAGTAGAATCCTAGAAAAGATTAATTTTCAAAGTAAGGTTTCAACATGTCGAAGTTGTATTTTGATTTTTGTTTCGTCACTGGGTTAAGCACCGTCACTGAGTTATTTTTATGAATTTCTACAATTTCGAACGGACCGTTGAATTTATTTTGTAATTTGTTTTTTATTTGTCTTTCTTTTACATATACTTTGTCTCCGACTTTGTAATCTGGCGTATTACCGGAAACATGTTGGTCAAAACGGACTTTAGCTTTATTCTTTTTATCTAGTGTTTTCGCGCGAGCTATTTTATAGTAATAAGATATTCGGTTGTTGAGGTCTCTAATATATTTAGTGATTAATTCTTGTTCATTATATAGTGTTTCTGGAGGTCTACTTGATGTATGTCCAAAAACTAATTCGTATGGCGTGAAACCATGAGTCTTATTTTTAGAATTGTTATAGCTTATAACGGCATATGGTAAAATGTTAAAAGGGTGTTTAGTGGGGTTTTCGGCGACATGAATTCTGATCATTTCCAATAGGGTGGAGTGGAATCGTTCTATTGATCCATTGGATTGGGGATGACTTACGCTAGAATTTGTTATTTTTATATCAAATAATTTGCAAAGGTCTTTGAACAAATGATTGTCAAATTCTCGCCCAAAATCGCAATGTATACGTAAAGGAGTTCCGTAATGTTGGAAATAAATTAACAAGGTATTTACGATCGACTTGGCAGTTTTGTCCGGAATAGGATATACTTGTGAAAATTTTGTTAATTCATCGCGGATTGTAAGTGCGTAATTTTTTGTTGGAACTTCTAAAATATCTATATTTATTCTTTCGAATGGTGTTTTGGGTGTTTCAGTGATGACAAGAGGACTATCAGTATTTTTTCGATACACCTTTGTCTGTTGACAAATCTCACAAGCTTTAATGTGTTTTTCAACGTCTCTAGTAAGGCCAGGCCAATTATATTTTTGCCTTATGCGTCTTATGGTTTCGTTAATACCGCGGTGTAAATGTGTTTTTCCATTATGATATTCATCCAAAATGATTGGTATTTGATCGTTGTCCGGTGTTTTTGCAATACTCTGGCAGACTTTAAATTTTAATTCGGTTTCGGACAAAATAAATGACAGCATTTCTAAAGAGGGTAAATCTGGATTATTTTCGACGGCGTATACTTCATTAGCTTTAAAAATATCTTTGCTTAAAAATAATGCCGCGAATAAATATTCATTTAAATCATACAGATCGAAAGGAAGAGGTATTATTAAATATTTTCGGTGCTTTACAGTTTTGCTACTAAAGACATTTATTTTACAAGGAGAGAAATCAGCATTTTCCTCAAAAATATCTTCGATAATTTTGTCGTGTAGGTCTTCCATACATTTGTGTCTAAAGAAGGTTAAAATATTTTTATTGTCTTTATCTAATAATTGTTTATTTGTGAATTCAATTATTGAATAATCCGTTAATGATTTGGTTTTATATGATTCAATAAATCTGTTGAATTCTCTTTGGGCTTCTTCTACAGAAGCATTATTGTATTCCTGATTTTCTACAATTTCGTCTCCTTCGCACTCGTTTGAGGGACCGGGATTCTCTCTCGCTTGTAATATTGAGTAGGGATTTGTTTGACCTAAATGTGAATGAAATAAGACGCAATTTTGAGTGTAGTTTGATTTAATTCGGGAGAGAGCGTCGGCATTTCGATTTGATTTGCCTGATTTGAATTCTATCCTGTAGTCGTATTCCTCAAGTTTCAGGCGCCACCGGGCAAGTCGACTACCAGGATCTTTAATTGAAAACAACCATGTAAGTGGACGATGGTCTGTTAATAAAATGAATTTCCGGCCGAACAAATACGGACGAAAGTGTTTGACGGCCCAAACAATAGTTAGTAATTCCCGTTCTATTGTTTAATATTTTGTTTCGGCTTTACATAGGGTGCGAGATGCAAACGCTATAGGTAAGTCTTTTCCTATAGGCCCCTGTGAAAGGACACCGCCAATAGCGAATGAACTGGCGTCAGTTGTGAGAATAAATGGTTCATCAAAATTAGGATAAATTAAAATGGGAGACGTTATTAATGATTTTTTTAATTCTTCAAATGAGTTCACACACTCATTGTCGAAGTTAAATACGACGTCTTTTTCCAACAATTTTGTTAAAGGTTTTGATATTTTCGCGAAGTTAGGGATAAATCTTCTATAATATCCCGCCAGACCCAAAAAGGATTTTATCTCTTTTTGGTTACTAGGTTGAGGAAAATTTTGGATACACTCTATTTTTGCCGGGTTAGGTTTTACTCCATCTTGAGTAATCAAATGTCCCAGATAAGCGACTTCCTTTCTAAGGAATTCACATTTGTCCGGCTGGATTTTGAGATTGGCGTTTCTGAGACGCTTGAAGACTTCGGTTAATCTGTCAATATGGTCATGAATGGTGGGAGAGTAAATAATAATGTCGTCCATGTAGACGAGACATCTTTCATTTTGGGTGCCGACAAGAATGTTGTCCATTACACGTTGGAATGTAGATGGAGCATTCTTTAATCCGAACGGCATTCTGTTAAATTCAAAATGTCCGTTTTCAACTGTGAAAGCGGTCTTTTGAATATCCTGGGGTTCTATTTCAATTTGATGAAACCCAGAAGCAAGGTCTAGGGTAGAGAAGTATTGACACTTGCCTAATTGATCCAAGAGGTCAAAAATATTTGGTAAGGGGTACTTGTCGTCCACAGTGACCTCGTTGAGTTTCCTATAATCGACGACAATCCGCCATTTCTGTTTGCCTGAGGCGTCAGCTTTCTTCGGCACAACCCAGACAGGGGACGACCAGGGAGAATTTGAAGGTCTGATTATCTTTTGTTCCAACATTTTATTTATCTGAGTTTTAACCTCTTGTTTGTGAATTTGGGGGTACCTATAAGATTTCGTATAAATCGCCTTTGAACCATTTGTGTTAATTGAATGTTTAATTTAATTCGTGAAAGACAGCTGATCACCGTCTAGATAAAAAATATCTGAAAAATCTAAACAAAGCTGGGTAATTAGGGAACTCTCTTCCTCGTTAAGATGTTCTAATCTTAACTGATTTTTAATTTCAAAATTCCTATCGTTACTTCCGGCATCGTTTGATACATTACAATTATTTAATGAATTGAATTCTATCGGTTCTATTTTTAGATCTGAAATTTTAATTTTTTTTGTTATTGCGTTTACATTAAGAACTGACGTAAAAAATTCGCCATTTTCATTTACTCTTACAATTTTGCGTTTGGCAATTCAACTTTTTCAATTTCTTGTCCTAGCAAGAGTGCGTCTGTATTCTTTAGGCTACATTTTAATTTAAAAATTTGTTCAACGCGAGGTTCTATCATGATAATGTTATCACAATTTTTCGTTTCTCTATTTTCTCTTATTGGGGTATCGTTTTCGTTATTAGTGACTTTGAACAAGGGTATTGTTTTGAAATTAGTGATAAGTTGTCTATTCTTTATATCCACTATACACTTATAATGATCTAGGAAATCAGACCCTAGTAATCCATCGAAGTCAATGTCTAAATTACAAATATATACTTTATGAGGGTCGTTCTCAGTAAATGGTATGAGGACAGATTCATTCATTATTATTTTTTGATCCGTTATACCTTGTATTACAACATTCTCGCGAAATCTTTTTTTATAGTTTTTGCAAGTATTTGGTTTAAAAACGGACAGACCTGCGCCTGTATCAATTAAAATTTTGAAGGTATTTGTCGCGTCTTTAATGTAGAACATATTTTTTGAATTTACTGTCAGAGCGGGATTTATAGGAATATTTGTTCTGGGCAATTCAGATCTGGGTTGAAATCGTCCAGGTTCAAAGTTTGGATTTGTGTTTCGATTTGAATTGGACCTGACTGAAAATCCAAACTAGAATTTTCGTACGGATTGGATGAATTATAATCATCAAAATTCTCATAGCTATTGTTTGTATAGTAGTTTGAAAGCTCTTGATTTTCGGCTGTATAATGGTAGAAATTTGATAAATTTTGGGGTTCTTCGTAATCTTCAATACAATCAAAACTATAGTTTTCAGATGTTTGATTATTATCGTGAAATATTTCCGGATTATTAGCGGTATAATAGTCATTTGGCATTACTGGATTATTAGCAGAATAATAATCGTTACATATCTCCTTCCGTTAACAGTATAACTGTCATGGGAGTCGTTTACGTATTCTTGAGGTTGATTGCTATTAAAATGTAAGGTTCTCTGTCTGTTTTTATCAAAATTGGGATTGGGTTGGATGGTAGGTACTCTATTAAAGTTTACGTTAGGATTTGGTTTGATAACGGGTTGGCGAATTTGATTTTGAAAGCTGGGTTGAGAAGACTGCCCTTGCTGAAAGTTATTGTAATTACATATTACGAAAAGGTTGGGGTTGATTGGATCCCGAAGTACTCTGATGATTGTTCGAAATATTATTTGGAAAGTGATTTCTAAAATTTGGAGTATGGTTTGAATTTTGGTTTTGCCGTTGTCTAGTTAGGCACTCATCGAATGTATGCCCTATTCGTTTACAAAATGAGCATTGTTTGTTTTGGTGGGTTGGTTTTCGTATTGATGTATTGCTCTGATTTGAAGAGGTACTTGCAGTATTTCTTGGAAGTTTTTGGTTTTCGAAATAACTTAGTTGGAGTTCACGTTTAACTCGAATAGTGGCTGAAACCATGGTAGTAGGGTTACTTGCCCTAACAATATGACCTATTTTAGGGTCCAGCCCAGTTAATAAGGTATTTAAAACCAATGATTCGATTAGACGGGCCTGTGCGATTTTTTGATCAACAGTTAAAGGCTGTTTACTAATGGAAGATTGCATCTTTGCTTCATGCGTTTGTAACCGCGCAATAAACGTTAAAGGAGATTCATTTGGAAGCTGACGTATTCTTTGTAAATCCTGAATAAGCGAATTCAAATCTCGTGAATCACCAAAGTGTGATTCCAATAAATTCTTAATATCTTCCCAATGAGATGGGTCGCGAGAGTTAACTAACTCTGATGCTCTACCTTTTAATTTGTTTTTTATATGAAGTGTTAAAAGTGTTTTTTGATCGCCTACTGCCATGTTTATTGCTGTTCTGCATGCGTTTAAAAAACTATTTAAAAATATTTGGTTGCCATCGAATTCCGGCACTATTGAAAATATTTCTGAAAGTTTATAAGGTTCTAGTTGTACATCTGGATTTAGAATAGGCTGAAATTGGGGGTTAGCTTGATTTTGAGGGTCTGGTGCGACTGGGTTTTGACCGTTTTGTTGGTTTGCTGAACTACGTGTTTCAGACATTTTAATTATTTATGAAAATATAAGAGAGAATAATAATAAAAAAAATTATCTGCGACTTATGATAATAAAACACCACAATATTCCACAAAAGATTAAACAAGAGATATTTGCTTACGTATATGCTGTTTTCATTCCTTCTTATGGCAGATGAAATCCAATCCCGTGAACGTTGTTACACCAGGTGGGCCAATTGCGTGTTCCCGATGCCGGATAGACCGTCCGCGATAGTAGAAATGCACTTATTTATTTTAGAGCGTTTTTTCGTTTTCCTTAATGGCTAGGAAACCACCACACTTAGTTAGGATGTCCGTGTTCTAGGTGTGTTTTAGGAATCCTACTGACTGCGCCAAATGTTATACTTGCACTAACACAAAAGACTTTTTAAAAATTTTTATTTTTACTTAGGAATAGATAGAAATGTATGATACGGTTATGAGTTCTTAACTAACTAAAACTAAACATAGTTTCCCTATTTATGATATTCCTCCGTGGGAACGTGACACAATGTAAATAATTCTACGAAATGTGCAACTATGCTTAATATAATAACATGGGAATAGCAACTAAGCTTGACATTCTAGGAGCTATAATATGACACCTGATGAGTGTGCATATAACATTGACATTCTAAGAGTTATAATATGACACCTGATGAGTGTGTGGTATTTGTGCATATAACATACATATAAAATTAGATATATCCAATGTATAAAATATTTTATAATATAAATATTGAGAATATGTAACAAAATTCATAAAGATTTTGTTACATGAATGCTACGTAAAAAATATATAAATGGTTTATATAAAAATCGTTGCTCCTCTGTTATGTATTTTTATGTAATATATACATTTGTGTTTGCTGGGTGGGGACCCACAATTTAGAATCAAAAATTGGAAAATAATACACATCACTATTAGAAACCACAATTGTTCACAATTTGTAGGTATATAATAACCAAAAAATACGTAACATCTCTATTCTATTTTTTTCAATTTAGCACAATTTTTTCTATTCATCAAATGCGCATGTGTGGCAGCACATTCGTTACTTCGCCACCCACCTTCGGTGATCTTAACATGCCTCTATGTCTATGATGCGTCAGTCGCAATTTTGGTTGTTTTGCGTTTGGGTGTATAATATAAATATAAATTATTATATTTGGTATAGTTTTGTGTTGTGATATTTGATGTGTTATTGAACCCGGTGGTACATATTTTACGTAAATGTGAATAAAATAAGATCATCCTATCCTATTCATTATCATGGCATTCATGAAAAAATACTATATGCATGCCAAGATACTTAAAGCTGCCGATTTTAATATATCGCTGAAGACATCGACGTTGATTGTAGTAGTAGTGATGTATCTAATAGACAAATTATTTTAAATGACCCTATGGAAGATGCAACAGTGCATAACCTCAATCCTGATTTTTCTACAAAAATTGATATTTTTACATTTTTTTTTTTGCATAATAGTGCGAATATCATCAAATTGTGTCAAAGGATAATTTTTTTCATAAAGTTGTAGTTTTAATTTTTCTCTTAAAAAGGTGGAAGGCATAGAAAATTTTTGAAATTATTGTGTCCTAGTCCTTATATATAAATGTACAAACATTTGAATAAATGTATATAGAGATATTATGGTATTTATTTTTAATGATTTTTCCTCTGTCCATTAAAAGGATCCTAAGAAGGTCCATTACCAAAATTAAGGGAAGTACTTGGGATGTTCTTGGGACTTCCCAGGGACGTATGGACTAGTAACAAAAGATGTCCTCAGGACGGCTAAGGGTCTGAAACGGACGTACCTGGGACATCGAATGTCTGATAACGGACATCCTGAGAACGTTTTAGGTACGTACTTGTGCTGTCTGGGTATATGGTTCCAATAATGCTTAGGGTGAGTAAATTATTCAAATATAGAATAAAGAGAACACCGCATTGCATAATTTGCTCTGAGCTTACACAATCATCTATTTTCACATGTTGTGTACGATTATGTAGGTATGATTTGAAAAGGCTTAAAGCTGTTCCACGTATTCCTGAATAATCCAAAACATCTAACAACCGTTTATGATCTACAATATCGAACGCCCTGGCAAGATCCAAGAATACACCAATTGCCGAATTCGTATGTTCTACAGCTTCATACATTTTTGAAACTAATGCAGATAGAGCATCTTCTGTTGATTTGCCCGACTGAAAACCGAGCTGGTTTGATGATAAAATGTTTTCTCCAATTAGAAATGACTCTAATCTGACTTTTATAACTTTTTCAAATAATTTTGCAAAACTATTAGTTAAAGAGATTGGCCTATAGTTTGAAGGTACACTTTTATCACCTTTTTTATGAAGAGGCTTTATAACAGTTACTTTAAATTCAGATGGGAAAATTCCATTTGAAAGTAATTTGTTTATTAGATAACAAAGTGTTGGAGTTAATTCATTACAAAGTTGTTTAAGTAGTTCTGTTTTTATTTCATCACTACCAAGAGCTTTATTTTTTGAAGAATTTATTAACTGAAGAATTTCTGATAAATTGAATTTTTAACAATGTCTTTTTGGACGAAAAAGCGGAGGTTTTTGAATTTGTTTCGCAAGATTAGGTCCAATATTTGCAAAAAATGTGTTTAATGCCTTGGCAATCTCTAATTTGTTTTTAGATTTAGTATTATTGAACAATGTAATTTCTTTGAGGTTTTTTTATGCTTCTTATATACTCTGTCTCTTTCTAATATTGATTTCATTATGTCAGTTGTTATCCATTATTTTTTCTTTACCGTTTTTTTTGTTTGCTTTATTTTATCTGTATGTTTACCTATAAAGTAATTTACTGTGTTTAAAAAATGGGATGCACTTTCTTGAGCATCATTCATATCATTCAAAATAGACCAGTCAAACGATTTCAAATCAGTTTTTATTTTTGGTATGTTTATTGTTTTTTTGTAATTACGTTTTATAAATGTTTCACTCTTCAAATACATTCCAATTAAAAATAGTTGCTCTGTGTGAGATCTCCGGCTTGCTCGAACTTATGAAGCCGCGAGACTCGAATCAGAGTGCCAAGTGGGCCATTTTTGGTAAGCAGAACTGGCGCTGTGGGATGAAACAAACGTCGAGTTAAAGCGCCAAAATCGACGCTTATGGGATACCATGAAAGGCGTTGGTAACTTAAGACAGCAGGACGGTGGCCATGGAAGTCGGAATCCGCCAAGGAGTGTGTAACAACTCACCTGCCGAAGTTACTAGCCCTGAAAATGGATGGCGCTGAAGCGTCGTGCTTATACTCGACCGTCAGTGGCATGTGCGGTTCGCGTCGTCTTCGACGACGCGACCATGAAGCTCTGACGAGTAGGAGGGTCGCGGCGGTGTGCGCAGAAGGGCTGGCCGTGAGGCCGTCTGGAGCCGCCGTCGGTGCAGATCTTGGTGGTAGTAGCAAATACTCCAGCGAGGCCCTGGAGGACTGACGTGGAGAAGGGTTTCGTGTGAACAGCCGTTGCACACGAGTCAGTCGATCCTAAGCCCTAGGCGAAAGCCGATGTTGATGTGGTGTAGCTCTTTATTTACGTACAACACATACACACGTAAAAAGTTTGTACACACCCATCGGGCGAAAGGGAATCCGGTTCCTATTCCGGAACCCGGCAGCGGAACCGTCAAAAAGTCGGGCCCTCGCAAGAGAGTTCGTCGGGGTAACCCAAAAGGACCTGGAGACGCCGTCGGGAGATCCGGAAAGAGTTTTCTTTTCTGCATAAGCGTTCGAGTTCCATGGAATCCTCTAGCAGGGAGATATGGTTTGGAACGCGAAGAGCACCGCAGTTGCAGCGGTGTCCGGATCTTCCCCTCGGACCTTGAAAATCCAGGAGAGGGCCACGTGGAGGCTCGCGCCGGTTCGTACCCATATCCGCAGCAGGTCTCCAAGGTGAAGAGCCTCTAGTCGATAGAATAATGTAGGTAAGGGAAGTCGGCAAATTGGATCCGTAACTTCGGGATAAGGATTGGCTCTGAGGATCGGGGCGTGTCGGGCTTGGCGAGGAAGCGGGTCACGGCTGACGTGCCGGGCCTGGGCGAGGTGAAGTGGTCGGAGTCTCTCCTTCGGGAGGTGGTGATGATTATGGATCCGAGTTCGGTCCCGTGCCTTGGCCTCCCGCGGAACCGTCTTGCTGCGAGGCTCCAAGCTACCTTCACGGGTGTTTGGATGTCCTCTTCGGCAGCCATTCAACGGTCAGCTCAGAACTGGCACGGACTAGGGGAATCCGACTGTCTAATTAAAACAAAGCATTGCGATGGCCCCAACGGGTGTTGACTCAATGTGATTTCTGCCCAGTGCTCTGAATGTCAAAGTGAAGAAATTCAAGCAAGCGCGGGTAAACGGCGGGAGTAACTATGACTCTCTTTGCGACCGTTGCAGAGAGAACACGTTCTCCTGTGAAAAGGGGTATATCAGTGGAAATATTTAGAAATTCCACACGTGAGTGAGTAGGTACGAAGTGTATCCCTTAATTTATTCCTTTGTAGTGAAAACTCCGTGTGAAAAACCAACAGGAAGAAGGATACGGTGAAAATAGGTTTGTTTATGTTTTTTTTTAACAAAAATAGTTGTTTTTCGGTCGGTTGTTTACATCGACTTCGTCAACGGAGGCCTAGCTGTTTGGGCCCCAAAATCTTTCATCAAAAATGTTTCCAAGTCCCTGAATCGAAAATTTTACGAGTCGATTGAACACTTGTAAAATTTTCTTAGTCTGGAATCTGACTATACGGAATTATTCTAAGTCCCGAAGGAAAATTTTTTCCTCAGGAATCACCCTTACCATAGTTGTTCGTCCAGTGACGAGCACCCCAAAAAACCACCCCCACCCCTAAATTCCACCCCCCACCAAAAAGTCCAAAAAGTGTTTTTTTGGGTTTCTAGTGACCCAAGGAACATTTTTGGGATTTTGCACCCCAACCCCCTAGAACCACCCCTACCCCAAAGACCCGTTTTTTGGATGTAACTTTCATCGACTGTTCGCCTGAAACGGTTTTTGGGATAGGTCGTATTTTTCCCTTTTTGACCCTCAGGACTTAGAATATTTTCGACTGAAGGAGGCTGGACTTAGAAAATTTTTCGAAGTTTTTGCGAAATTTTTCTAAGTCGATGATTATCGACTTTAACGAAATTCTAGTCTGAATCGACCAAGAGACAGAGTCGCTTGTGGACTCTGAAAAATTTTTGGTCTTTTCGGACTTAAAATAGTTTTGGATTTGTTTTCAGCGACTTGGAAAAATTTTCGCATTATATGAAACTCGGTGAATTTTCGGCATAGTGACTTGGAATTCCGACCGAAGATACACGTCACCGTGTCCGCGAGCTGGTATACCCTAGTACGCAACACCATCCAATTACATCATGGAGCACAGGAGAACCTCCTTGCAACCTAGCGGGAAGGCGACATCTAGGACAAAGGGTGGAACTACCAACCACCCGTTAAAGGGCTCAACAACACCGAGCCCAAGCTCGTCGAGTGGGAGAATGTCGCTCCCACCCGGCCTAAAGAGCACGATTACGGCACCGCCCGGCAAAACATCAGCCGTGGCTTCGACAAGACAGGGGAAACATCACAAACAAGTTATGTTAGCTGCCTCCAGCAATTCGGAGAGCGCTACCCCTGTCCCAATATCCTCATTGGTAACACCGGCAAAGGCAAGTTATTTTTGCCCTACATGCACGAAAATTTATGAGACAAAATCTGGGCTGGCAAAGCATACGAAAACGTGCGGAGTGAGCGACAGGAAGGCCTGTCTTTACTGCTCTGAGTCATTTGACTCTTACAGAGCAGTCCGCACTCACGAGGAGCGTTCGCACCCATCAAAGACGGCAGGCGCGAGTCAGGCTGGTAAGTCGGAGGCAGAGATGTTGTGTGACATGGCCGTTATTGAGGCGTCATTGCCTCCT